>CAKNXH010000181.1:387248-418364 GCA_932178445.1 Andricus quercusramuli
CAGGCAGTTTAACCTCAAACGACTGAACGTTTTTTTCTTGGTATTTTTTGCTGGGTACTTCAAGAAATGATCGAGGGGTCAACAACTCGCGAAATCAGGTGTGCACCTTCGCTGAAGTCACGGGCGTAAAGTCACTTGAACATGAAACATGAAGTCAATAAAATCACTTGAAGTCAGTGTACACTCCATCGGTCGAGTTGTGAACCCCTCGGAAATGATAAAGTTGTGAATTAAACTGTTTTACTTCTACATTGGTACAAATTCTGGTAAATCAGGAGAAGACCTGAAATTTTAATAATTGGATCAATTTTCTATTGGGATGATTGATCATTTTTTTAGTTTTCATTATTTTCTTGGGTCAACTTTTTCTCGTTTCTTATTGAACGTTTTTTAAAAATGAAATAAAAAATTTTTGGTATAAATTATTTCCAAATTTCAAAGTTTTTTAAATTGATAGAATGATATTTTAAAAAATTGTACAGTTTTATAATTGGAGACTTTGAGTTAGAATGGGTTTGAAGACAATACATTTGACACTGGTTGTTTTCAAATACAATAGTTTCCAATTCCAATTGATGTCACCTTTTCCATTTTGATAGCTTTAAAATTTTGCTTAAGTTCACTTGTAAATTTTAAATGCAACATCTAAATTTTGAAGCTACGCTTTGGCATTTGAGAATTTCATGAAAAATTCTCAAAATTGAAAGCATAAAAGCTGTATCCTTTCATTTTCTAAATTTGAAAACCATTTCGAAGTCCTTGGAAGTTTTTAATAGTTCAAGATTAAAGAGTTTAAATTCTGAAGATTTGACTTTCGTATTAAAAAAAGTTTCATGTGTGAATTCTTAAAGTAAAAAATTCTTTCAATTTCAATTAAAACTGAAAAGTTTTTGGAATAAATATGAATTTTAATTTGTACCAATTTCAAATATATTGATCTTTTTACGTACTATGATTAAGCATTTTCCAAGAAAATTTTTTAATCAAAATATTTGAGCAACTTTATTATTTTTTGAAAGCCAGGAATTACTTCACAAAGGGTCCAGAATTGCACCTTCTGTCAGGTGTTTTTTCCTGATAACTAAATTTGTTCCACTTTATACTCAATTTCGTATTATCATTATTAATGAAGTGTATTCATTCACTTTTACTTAACATTTTTTCTTTTTATAAAATAACAATAAATTATGAAGTTTCCTGCATTGAGAAAAACTTGACGTAATTTTTGGCTATGAACTTCGAGAATAGTCATTATTATATTACGAGTTCGAAAGTGGATAAAAATCATTGTGCTTTTGTGATTGTGCAGTAATGAAGATTGAAGGCAATACATATTAACTTTTACCACATTCTCAATACTGAAAACTAGAGAATGAGTGAAAATATTATAATAGTCTCCGATTATCTTCGGCAGCTAGTAAGAAATTAATGAGAGTCCGCGCTGATTGTATAGTTTTATATTCTGTTTATCGTTTATACCATTCATAATACTTTAATTGTGCGTTTTTAACAATTATTACACAAGAGTAACATACACAGGATTCTATACTGCATAATGCTCATTATTACTTGATTTGTCTTTCCATTATTTTCCCCCGCCGAGAAAAATCCTAGTATTTGAAAAAAAAAACGAAATGGTTTACAGAAAACAAAAATTATAAAAAAATAATTGGAACCTTTATCTATCATATTCCCAGTGAATTTTTCTTTTCGGGTTGGCATTAATACTTTTTTTTACCTTCAAGAAAATTTATTTAGGTATGATTATAAAAACGGATTGAAATGAAAATTTGTTTCAATCAAAATAATTTATTTCAGTGGATTTTTTAATGAAATAATATTTTGTAATTTAAAAAATCGTTTGAACTTTGTTCTCGAAAAACGGAAAAAAAATTGGAAAGACATTTCATGATCATCTTATTTTTCTCCACTATTAATTTTTGCTCTGGCAGATAATAATTATTATGTAGCTATACCTTCGTGTAAATAGTGATTAATGGATGGTTCGTTTTCGTAGACTAATGGTATTGGCATACAAGAGCATAGAGAAGAATTAGGAAAGCAGTGCCGCGATTTTGATGAATCATGTAAATATAAATCGTTGGATGCATCTGATAATTTTTTCTTTTTTAAAATCATTTTTATTATTGGAATTAAATTTGACCATTGCGGGTTGTAATTAAAAAGCGAACGATATTACAAATTCGTAACACTCAAAAATCTGAATTGTGTACTGATAGTATTTATTGCGTTATGGTTTTAAGATAATTATTTATCTGAAACTAATGCCAGGAAATTGAAAATAAATGTAAGCGACGCTGCTGCAAGAAAATTCGCTGATGTACATATAAAACACTTTATTTCACTTGTAAATTATAAGACTTTTATATTTAACTATAAAAATAATGTTATCACACGTAATGCACGAAAGTGTCCCTCTTCTTCTCTTTTAATTTGGTGTTAAGTTCTTCTCAATATTCTTTGTGTCTTCTGCTTTTCTTCATTGTCAATTTTTCTTGTGTATTGCAATAGCTCATGAACTGGCGAAAGTATCAGTAACGAAGTAATGAAAAGATATTATAAAGGATAGTAGAGGAACTACAAACACGGCTTAATCACAGCACGGAAATAAAAAATTGTTCATAGTTTATTTTTTATCATGTGAATACAAAAATATATATCGGCAATAAAATTTGTTATTACATAATACATCCATATACTGTATTTTCAATTGCACTCGCGCTCAGAGATAATTTTTTTTTGTTCTTTGGGCACGAAATTATCTAGTTCTAAGGCAAAGAAGAATTTCAATCACCAAGAATTTTCTAAAGCTTGCAGAAAAATTCTGCAATTAGGAAATGAAAAAAAAATCTGATGTCGAACTTGAAAATAAAGATTTAATTATTTAGGGTTTAAACATTCTAACTATTTAATTTTTACAGGATTCTGGTTATCTCTTTTTTCGGGGGCTTGCAGTCTGACAGCGTTGCAGTTTACTTTTAAGCCTGAAAAGATGAAAAGAAATTATAATATTAAAATCAATTCGAATTCACGGTGGATCAAAGCTGATTTCAACCCAAAATAAATAAATTTCAAATAAATTATTCGCTCAAAATCGACTTTTGAGGGCAATCTCCGAAACTTTTAGGGATAGAAGATTCGATTATTTTATTGTTGCAGTAAAATTTTGACGATTTAATTCTGGTAGAGCTTCTTGAGGCCTTAGATGGGCTGGAAAGATGCAATTTTTACAACACTAATATTTTTCCAATTTTGCCAATATTTTTTTTTATTATCGAAGGGTTTTAGTTGTCGTAAGACATTCAGCACCTAAGCCCCTTCTTAAATGCAGAATAAAAACGGTGACAATGATAGTGATTTTTTTTACAGAAATCACATTTTTTATTGAAAATTTTTTCAATAAATTGATCATCTTTAAGATTTATATAATTTTTATTTAAAATTATAGCTTTAAATGCGCAATTCTAAAACTGTGTTTAATCTTTAACGGCTTAAAACTAAAGTTTTTTTCTGAAAATTAATTTTTAGATTAATTTTTGGAGGTTACGAATCTAAAATTTAACAATATGTAGTTTCAGATGTAAATATTCAGAATTGTCACGACAATCCCGCTCTTAAATATTTCAAAATTTCATATTAAAATCCTTGATAGTCAGTCATATATTTAATAATTTTTTATATAAGTATAAAGCAATTTCGAATTGAAAAGCTTAAAAATGTACAATTTCAAAAATTGTAATCATAACACAGCAATCTTGTGTTGTATTCTTTCTTATAATTTTCAATGTAATATCTTAAAATTTTCGCATTTTTAATTGGAGATTTAAACAAATAAATCATTTCAAATTGAAAGTATTTGATTGGAAATTTTCAAGAATGAATAATAATTATTTTAAAAATAATGATAAAAATTGAACTATCTTAAATTGATCAGTAATGTTAAATTAAAAGTTTGCTATGTAATAACAATTTAACATTCTGGAATTTCAGAAGCTTTGACTTTGAAAGATTCAATTTAGTTTTCAATTTTCAAATTGTCAAATTTTAATCGCTTTGAATTTAAAATTATTCAAATTCAAAAGTTTTTAATTATTTAATTTTGAACGTTTATAGTTATAAATAATAAAATTTCAATTCCTCTTAAATTTAAATAATCCAATTTTCAAAATTCGAATCTTAAAATATTCAATATTTAACGTAGTCTCGTTGTCCAATTTTCAAAATTTTAATCTTAAAATTATTAAATTTCGTGATTCTTCAATTCAAAATAAACTTGTTTAATATTCAGCGCTTCGACTCAGAAATTATACACTTCTACTACTTTTTCAAATAATTTGTCCAAAATCGTTCAATATATATATTTTTTATTTCAGACGCTTTCAATTCGAAATCATTAATCATTGTTTCAAAAATTTTTGAAACATAATATTAAAAAATTGGTTTAATAATGGATTTTTAAATTGTTTATAATTTTCACGTTAGGAAACAAAAATCCAGATCAACATCTCTGTATTTTCCATTATCATACACACAAATTTTCTTATCCTACTTATTATATGATTCAAAGTCAATATATTTCTTGCAAAAAGATTTGCTGATGCTTATCAACTTCCGCAATTGATCATATGTGTGAAAAAACTGGGTTTCGCAAAGAGAATATATTTTTTTCCAAACCACGAGAAATCACGAATATTTACTGAAAAAGCTGAAAGACGAAAATTTAAAAAGTAGTGGCCACCCCGGTACAACAAAATTAATTTCTACAAATTTTATAAAACAAAATCTATTTCTACAAAATTATTAATCAGTTTCGATATCACCTATTAGAAAGATTAACTAAGGAACATTTTGCAAACATTTTGAGACCAGAAAATAGCAGTGACTTTACTTATGCTTACTTTTTTTAATGTTGAAGACATTTTTTGCATATCTAAAAATATTCCGTTATTAATGGTTAATTGGTTATGATCTGAATACTGCAGTTCTGAGTTACGTGCTAAAAGTTTGATTGACAAAAGTTATCCAGTTTAGAGAAAATGGAGGGTAATTTTTGTTTTTCTTCAACTTCAGGTGATAGTTTCAATTCTTATTTGCAATTAAAAGAAGAGCAAGTAAAATCAATTTTTATAGCTTTTGAGTTGCAAAACATTGAAAAAAGTTCCAAATTCTTGCAAACAAACTTTTTAATTTGAAAAATGTACTTTTAGTACTTTTAGTATTTAGTTTAATGTACTTTCCATCTGTCAAATTTGGATTCTGAATTGAATCCTTTTTATTTTTTAAGATTTTTTATACTTCAAAAAGTATTGAAGATTTGATATTTACAATTATAAACATTTTAAACACAACATTAATCAATTTTTATCAAGTTTCAAGGTTGGAATTGTTAAACTTCCAACTTTTTTCTTTACTTTAGTAACGTTAGATATTTATTCGCTTCAAATGTGGGCCCTTTTTTGCGGACACGCACAAATTTTGAGGCCCCCAAATAGAAAATGGTTTAATTTTCATGATTATCATTATTAAGCGTTTCAAATCAAATTTTAGGATTGATTATTTAATATAAAATTGTTGTCTGTTTCTGATTTCTACTCGTGCCGAGAAAATCGGGCCACATGTACCGTAATTTCCCTCCTTTTCCAGCTATCGCTATTCGTTCTGTAAAAATCCTTCTATTCGTACTGAAATGTTAGTACAAGTAGGCACGACCAAAATTGTTTATATTTGAGGCCCCTGAAATAAAAACTCTTCAATTTTAATCGCTTCATTTTTGAAAGAACAATTTATTATAATAATATATTATTTATTATAATAAATACTACTATTTTAAAATTGTACAATTTGCAATGTTTTCTTTGATTTGGAAGATTGGAATTTGTTTACAATAAGAAATTGTTCAGTATTGAACTTTACAAAAATTGTTCAATTTTTTAAGTTTTCAAATATTTTTCTAATCCTCCATATTTAGAATTATTGAAATGATAAAAAAAAATTCAGGTTGAAGGATTGAATTTGAAAATTCCAATGATAGGGTAAATTTTCTTCAAACGGTGAAATGAATGAATTTGTTTCTAAGATTCGATTTACTTTTTAAAGTATATTAATTGTCCGCTTGGACAGATGGAATTGTTAAAGGCTTCTCGTAAAGTATTTGTGTTTTTATCAATTTCCTCTTTTTCTGTTTCTCTATGTATTGCTCGTCGCTTGGTCAGCCTTTTTATTTTCTTCAACTGCTAGATTTTACAAAATACCCATTACAAAATTTTCTTAACACTCCTACAATTTGTGGGAGTTCATCTATATTTTAATTTATTTATCTAAATTATTTTCGCGAGCTCAACGAGATATATAAAAGAATAGTGTAATCTTTAAAACTATTTTCAATTAATATTTTTTAAAGTTATTAAATTTTTTTAAAACTTACAATCATGAGAATGGGATTCGTCTCTAGCATTGTTGGTTTTTTCGCCCTGTACAAGAAAAAAAGTAATCGTTTTTTTGTGTATTGTTTCAGAAAATTAGATCGAAGATATATATATATATATATATATATAACATATTCTTGTAGGGAATTCGACGCTCTACAAAAAAGGTCTGATATGATTTTTTCATAAATTAACTCCTTCAGAAGTTATTCAAGGTTAAATTTGAACACATAATAAATTTATCGTTTTTTGTTCTTAATTTTTGGCAAAAATTTGAAATTTATCACTAATTATCTTAATAGTTTTTTCGGAAATTTTATAGTTTAAAATTTTCTCTAAAAAAACAATAATCTAACTCAAATCATCACATTATCAAGTTTAACATTGTTTGAAAATTTGTCTTGTATTGTTCTACTTTTGATAACAAATAACTTTTAAGGGGGTAGTCTGGTAACTAAATTTCAAAAATTCGAATTTTTTTCTTACATATTCCGAAAGTAAAATACATTGAGAGCTAAACGCATTTTTCTCAAAACAACGTTTTTTCGGTCGGTCCGGATAATTAAAAATATTCTATTGAATCGATCAAGCTGAAATTTCAACACGTTGCCCTACACATCAGTGGCTATGGTGGGAACTAGGATCTTTTTTTCCTTTCATTATTTTCTAACTTATAGCCCGATTTCCGAGGAAAAAAGTTGAAAAAAACGTTTTTTTTTAGAAGTCCGCCATTTTGTTATTTTTCACTGAAAATGAAAAATCCTAGTTCAGACCAGAATGGCAAGCCTACAGAACAATAATCAACTCGATTTTTTTTATTCAGATGCCCTGAAGTGGCGCAATCACCCGGGCCAACCATATACCTTTTTTTTAAGATGCTCACTTTGTCCGTAAAAAAAAAATCCTTAAAAAATTTTGTAAACAAAAAAAAATTTTTTGTACACTTTTAGATATCAATAATAACATATAAAACTTTGAAATGATTGCATTTTATTTTATTTTTTAAATCGCGAAAACAGCTTTAAAAAAAGTGTCAAATACCAGACTACCCCCTTAAATCTTTAAACTTGATAATGTGATGATTTTAGTTAGATTATTGTTTTTAGAGAAAATTTCAAACTATACAATTTTCGAAAAAACTATTACGATAATTAGTGATAAATTTCAAATTTTTGCCAAAAATTAAGAAAAAAAACGATAAATTTATTATGTGTTCAACTTTAACCTTAAATATCTTTTGAAGGAGTACATTTATGAAAGAATCATACAAAACCTTTTTTGTAGAGCGTCAAATTCCATACAAGAATATGTTATGGTCTTAGCAATTCATTAAGCCGTTCAAGAGTTACAAAACTCCAAATTAAAAAAATCACATGCTATTTAAATGGGAAATAGAAATTCGCGATGAGCGACCTCTAAATATTAATATTAAGAGCTCTACTGTTCACAGACGTTTTTTTTTACACCATTCCGGAATTTTTTGGGGGGGTTTCAAAAAAAAAAAAGTCGATTTTTTTGAACCAGCCTAATATATATATATTATCAGGGTGTCTACTCATCTGGGAACCTAGAAATATCAGGGAAAATTGTTAGTCAGGGAAAAGTCAGGGAATTTTTTCGAGGGTGATTTTGTTTTAAAAATTGTAAGATTAATTGAAAGTATTACAATACGCGCTGTATTTTAAGTGCATTTGAAGATAATGAAAAAATTATTTTAATTATTTATCAAATTGATGGAATTTAGCAAGAAATTAAAAAATTGACTTTTGCTTTTAGTATTACTCATTTGTTTAATTATTCAATAGTGATAATACGTGTATATTTGAGAATAACCTGTGATTATAAAAATTCCTAAAAGAGTGTACCATTAAAAAAATGTCTTGTGCTTTTATAAAGTTACTTCCACAGATTTTATTAAAGAGCATCGTTCTTTAATTATATATATAAAAAGTACCAATTCTACTCACTTAGATATTTATAAGGGCTGAGAAAAACATTATTTAGAATTCACTCGTGTAATTGTTGTATAATTGTTATGATGGTCCATAAGATTTTTATTTTTTTTATTTTTTCTTATAAAATGGCTCCTCTAAAATATTGTTCCTTTTGGGGTCAGAATATCTTTGATTATTTTACTTTGGAATACATATATTGTTTTATTTTTAATGAAATACACCACTACAATTTTTGAAAGAATTTTAACAAAATATTTAGAGGACTCTTAAGTCCATTTTTGCAAAAAAATTGCTTATTTTATTTTAATTTACGCGGGTAATGGAATATTTTACTTTAGAATACAAAAGAACAAAATGCATGTATTCATGAGCAAAACAAGGCATTAACAACGGCAACAACTAAAATAAAATAAGCCTTTTTTGCAAAAATAGACTTGAGAGACCTCTCAATCAGGGTGTCTACTAACTTTTGCCCACAAAATTCTCGGGCAATTCCAGCATTTTTCATGCTTATAAATATAAGATCCCTCTTACGATAGAAAAGGTGATTTTTTAATAAAAATAGGTGAGAAATAGATTTGAAAAGAGTTTTATAATATATAGATATATAAATATATAAACGTATTCAATAGGGTTTGAAGAATTCAAAAAGGTTTTAGGATTTGCAAGAGATTGTTTAAGATTTCAACACATTTTTAGTTATGTTAAGGGATTTAAGAAAATATAAAGGATTCGAAGAGATTGTAATTGATATGGCTAACTTCAAGAAATTACGAAAGATTTTTAATGATTTTAAAGAAGTTGAAGGTATTAAAAAAAAAATTCAGATGAGTTTAAGGATTTTCAAGAAATTTTACAGGATTTCTAAGAATTCAAGTGATTTTAAGGAATCACTAGGGATTTGACGGGATTTTAAAGTTTATTTATAAAGGATTTGAAAATAATTCAAAAGATTTCAAGAGATTTAGCAAAAGTTGCAAGTGTCAAATGAAAATATCTTGATTGATTATCCGAAAAAGTTTTTTTCAAACCGAAAATGAATTACTGAAATAAATGAAATGCACTTCCCGCATCAAAAATAAAATCAAGGAAAGTTTTCGGATTTTCCCGCATTTGGTTTAATTCCCAGACAATTCCCGGATTTCCTTCCATTCCCGCACAGTAGACACTCTTTCAATATATATTTTTAATGTTGCCAAAATTCAGGGGACTTTTTGACACCAAAGGAACAAGTTACAGGAAAGCCATTTTACACAGTAAAAAGTAATACTTAAAAAATGTGACACCTTGAATTCAGAAATGTACATAAATTCAGAAAAAAAATTTCTGAACTTAAGAAGATCAACATTTTAATTTCTGAATTTAACAATACGTTTTATTAAATTCAAATCAATTTTACTCAAATACAGATAAATTTTTGCCTAATTTAAGTTTATCTCTGAATTTAAGTACATACATTTCTGAATTTAAGGTGTAACATTTTCAAGTATTTTTTACATTGTAGAAAAAATAAAGCTTTTTGTACCACCCTTTATTTATTCCTATTTTTAAAATTTTGCGATTTTTTAATTAAAGTATTTCATTACAAGTTAACCATTTACAAATAGATAATGAAAGGGGTTATTCAAGTACACACAACTCCCGATATAAGACCCTCGGTTTACGCTGTTCCTAGAACTTATGGCCTCCACAGCTTTATGACGAGAGGAACCGTGGGGCCGAAAGAGAGGATGTGCTCAGTCAAGCGTGACAAATAGCTCGAGCGCCACACTCTCAGCGCTTTAGTTGCATCAGGTTGCGTCAAGCGTCCAAATCCAACATGAATTATTCATGCGGCCCTGCCTTTTTACCTTTGGATTCACTCGATTTAGGATTAAGGCCAAGGCAAACCATGCCCGAAACCGGTCTCATTTCGGGATTTATTAATATTATTATTATTATTATTATACCATTAAGCCATTTCCTTTTCGGGGTAGGCGTGACTTGCTCGGTTGGAAAATAGTGAACAGGTGTATAGGTAGAGTAGTAGTAGTAGTTGATGTAGTATATAATATTTTGGATTGACAACCTGTAATTGTCAGGGAATTTTTTTCAGAATTTATAAAGACACCCTGATTATGGTATAAATTAATCCTGTAAAATATGAAAGAGATATTTACATTCGTTGCCTTTAGATTATACCCTGATGTGAATTTCATTCATGAAATTCGTGTATTTAGATTTTGTTACTGAAATCTCGGTTTGATAGGAAAAATTTGGTTTCTGTGTCACATTATTACTCATAATTTCGTTAACACGTCCCAGTTTACCATAGAGAGCATATTTTCTTTCATCAGTGGTTCGCAGCATGCCATTTTTCTTCATTGATATATAGATTTGTTCCAATATTCCATAACTTTTGATCAGAAAATCTCTTTGAGTCATTGCAGTAACGCGTTCCCTTTCCTCTGATTCAGATATGATTTCCGGTTGAAAGGAGGAAAAATTATAATTAATGGGAGGGGACCGTGGCGGTGTTGACTTTTTAATCTGAAATTAAATTTTTTTTTAAAGACTTTTATATTTGTTGTGAGAAGATTAAAACTAATTTTAGATTTTATTAGATATACACAATTGTAACATTATAGAACAATTTAAATAGAAAAAGTGTTTAAAAAATTCGAAACTCATATACACCGAAACTTGAATTTGTTCGCGCTTTTGGTTATGACCTTGGACACAAAGCCAGGCACTCAGAACGTAAACAGGCAGAACCGCAATAACGATTTCTGTTGGATTTGGAGGTATGAGGCAACCTGATGCAGCAAACGAGCTGCCAGTCCGCCTTCTTGTTGTTTGTCACGCTTGAATGAGCAGCGCTTCCCCTCTCGGCCCCGTAGCTCCTCTCATAGCGACACCGCTGGGCAGCATCAATTCTCGGAACGCACAAATTTAGTTTGCCGAAATTGAAGTTCGAGTGTACACTGAATCCTGGATTTCCGTAGACTGAATTTGTGCGTTCCTAGAATTACTTTCCTCAGCTATTTAGTGATGAGGTAAGCTGCGGGACCGAGAGAGGTGGTGCTGAGCCAAGCGTGACAAACAGCATCAGGGCGCACTCTCAGCAAGTTAGTTGCATGAGGTTGCGTCATGCGTCCAAATACAGAAAGCCACTACGAGCCATGCCCAAAACCGTCCACAAATCCATGTTCCAGTGGAATATCCAATACAACATTTCAAAAATTGAAAGCTTTCAGAATTAAAATCATCTTAAATTGACAATCATCTATAGTCACACAATTCAAAATTAAATCATTTTTAATTAGAACGTTTCACAATTTTTATATCATGGCTATTTATCAATTTAAAACTATAAGGTTTAAAGTGTGTATTATGTTAAATTATTTAATAATAATAAATATAATTATTTATTTATTTTAATTAAAGACACTTTATATTATATATACTATCTTAATTGGAAAATCTGTTAATTTTTAAACGAAGTTTGGCATTGTTTAATTTTAACGCTTCAAGTTTGAATTCATTAATTTTGAAACTTTTCAATTAGAAAGCATGTAGTTTTCAAAGTTTTTGGAATAATTACACTTAAAAGGTGCACAATACTCAAAATTCTTCAACTCTTTACGGTACAGACGAAAGTGATTTTTTTGTGTGCACAAATCACATTTTTTAGTAAAAAAATATATCCAATCACTTTAAATGTCACTTGATACTACATGATTGACAATTAACAATATTGATCATCTGTAAAATTTCTATAAATTTAATCAAAAATTGTAGTTTAAAAAAATGATTGGTTTGAAATTTCTTAATTTTTGGAGGTTTTTAACTTCACATTTCTCAATATTGCAGTTTCAAATTCAAATATTAAAAATTTCAGGACAATTTCACTATTATATCTTTGAAAATCTTAAGTATAATAATTAAATACAATATCTACAAAATGTCCGATTTTTAGTGGAATTTTATAAAATGAATTGTTTAAAATTGAAAAATATATGATTGGAAGATTTCAAGAAATAATAATTCTGAGTGAAGTGTTACAAATCAAACGATTTTAAATTAAAATGTAAAAAATTTCGTTGTTTAAAATCAAAATATAAAAAAGTCCTATCTGAGATTGAAACCTCAGTAATTGTATAATTTCTTTAACTTTTAATGGTTACAATATTAGAGTTCTAAATTTAAATATTGAACGCTAAAATTTTTATATTTCCCTTTCATAAGTTTCAATTTTTCAATTAAAGTTAAAATGATTGAATTTAGAAAAATATAATCGACAATTAAATTTTTTTTTAATTTTTAATTATTTAAATTTACTTGAAATAATGTACATTTTAAAGGGTTTGAGCTTGGTAATTGAAAATTATTCCAGTTTTTAATGAAGTTCGGATTTGTTTCAAATATTCAATTTAGTTTTTAATTTCAAATTGCCAAATATTAGTCGCTTTCAATTAAAAATTATGTAAATTCAAAAGTTTTCAACTTTCAAACATTTAATTTTAAACACTTTTAATTCGAAATAATACTATTTCAATTCTTTTGAATATTAAATGATCTATAATATATTATATATATATTATTTATTTATTCATCTATTCATATTATTATTAGTAATAATAATAAATCACTACCGGCAAGGGCTTTCTCGTTAATGGTACCGATTTAATCCTTTCTTGCACGCAATTTAGTTTTTTCGGTCTTGGGCTTTCTGGTCCAAATTTATTTTCACTCCATTTTCCACCAACTCTTTTGATCTCTTGTTCCTTTATTCTCATCTAAAAATTAAATAACAACAATCAATAATGTATGACCAATTTCGTCTATAATGAATGATATTAATTTAATATTTTAAAAAATATACAATAACTATTGAAAGCGTTCAAGACTGAGAATCATTCAAAAGTGGACAATCAAACGTTTGAAGTGTTCATCATTGAATAATTTGCAGGGCAACCACCCACCCGGGAGAACCGGGAGAAACTTGCACCGGGATAAAGCCAGGAGAGATATATTCCTTGAAAAGGAATATATCTCTTGATATATTGCTTATTGATATATGCATATTGATATATGCCTTGAAACTAAAGCTTTTTCCTAAATTAATTTTTAGATTATTTTTTGGAGGTTTCGGATTTTAATTTTCACAATATTGTAGTTTAAAATTCAGATATTCAAAATGTCAGGACAATTCCGTTATTAAATGTTTAAAAATTTCATCTTAAAATCTTTGATAATTAGCTTTGAATTCAATAATTTTAGATGTAAGTATAAAGCAATTTCAAATTGAAAAGCTTAAAATTGTATAATTTCAAAACTTGGAATCATATTATAGCAATCTCGTTTTGTATTATTTTTTTTTATTTTTCAATGTTCAATGTAATATATTAAAATCGGCCAATTTTTAGTTGAAGATTTAAATAAGTAAATCATTTCAAAATGAAAAGTATTTGGAAAATTTCAAGAATGAATAATAATTCTAAAGCTAGATTTAGAATTAAAAAATTAAAAATTGAGTTTAAAATTGAAAAGTTTATAATTAAACTATCTGAAGTTGATGCATCAGTAATTGAATAATTTCGGTAATTTTAAATGATTATAATTTTAGAGTTCTGAATTTTCATGTTGAACGCTAAATTTTTCCTTTTCTTAGGTTTTAATTTAACAATAAATTACATAAAATTGAATTGACTGAATTTCGGAATGTATAATGAGTAATTTAAAAATCATTCATTTCAAAGCAATTTAAGTTTACTTCAAATAATTGACGTTTTAACGGGTTTGAGTATAAAAAAGTTTGAATATCACAGTTTTTGGTGATTCACATGTTTTTCAATTTTAAATGAAGTTCGCATTCGTTTAAGTTTCAACGTTCGGGAGTAGAAATTTTTTTTATTTTTAATGTTTCCTAATCAAAATTACTATTTATTTTGAACGTTTTTTTTAAATATAATTCAATTCATTTTTTGATTGTAGAAAAATTGGTCTGATCAGCTTTTATGTTAAATTATAATTTTATGTAATAACAATTTAAAATTCTAGAAGTTTGGACTTTCACAGGTTAAATTTACTTTTCAGTTTCTAATTGTCAAGTTTTAATCACTTTGAATTTAAAATTATTCAACTTCAAAAGTTTCTAATTTTTAATTATTTAATTCGAAGTGTCTGTGGTCCCGAAATTCGAGATGTGTAGTCCAATATTTTTCGTAAGCCTTTTTAATTTTGAACGCTTTTCATTGTTTATAATACAATTTCAATTCCTCTGAATTTTAAATGATCCAATTTCCAAAATTCTAATCTTAAAATATTCAATTTTCATCATTTTAACATTGTCTTTTTTTCGAAATTTTAACCTGAAATCATTCAATTTCGTGATGCTTCAATTGAAATTAAAATTCTTTAATTTTTAGAACTTCGACTTAGAAATTATACAATTCAACTCCTTTTTCTAAATAAATTGTCCAAAATCGTTCTATATACACTGAAACTTGGAATGAAGAACGGTTCCAGATATGGCGTGCCTTGGCCTTGACACTCAATACAGACCGTCCAAACGTAAACAGTCAGTGTCGTGTGAATCCTAATATTATGCAACATACGCGCGTGAGTACTCGCGGACTGCCCCTTTGTCGCTTAATATTTATAAATTGGTTAAATATTGGATTTTTAAATTGTTTATATGATTCAAAGTCAATAGATTTCTTGCAAAAAGGTTTACTGATGCTTATCGACTTGCGCAATTGATCATATATATGCATATGTGAAGAAACGGTGCGGGTTTCGGGAGAAATTACGAATATTTACGAGGAGAACCGAGAGAAAGTTGGGAGACGAAAATTTAAAAAGTAGAAAACCCTGATTTGCAATTGAATTTGAAATCTGCGTTTGAAATTGAACAATTTTGATTTGAATTCTTCAACCTTCTATTTTTTTAAGTTTGTAGTCTTAATAGTCATACATATAAATTAATTATAAATTGATTAAATTGAACTAATTATTAATTAAGGCTCGCTAACCATGTTTTTTAAATTTCACCGACAGAAAGCATCGAGTATTTTTAAATATTTAATTTTTTTTACTTTCAAATTTGGATATCACTAGATGTGCAGGCAAAAATTATTCGCGTATTCGAGCGTTGATTATCTTAATATATATGAAGGGTGGATATTCAAAGTCGTATAACCGCTATTTCCAATTTTTTACGGGAGAGCGGAAAACGCTCGCATTTTTTGTAATTATGCAATGTAAAATGCAATGTTTGAAAAATTCTCACAATAAAACTATTGCGAATTTTGACTTTCTCTTGTCGCTGAAATGATGGCATCAGCTTAGAGTTTCGAAAAAATAAATACATTTTTTTTGAAAAATTGGCGGTTATACGACTTTGAATTTCCACCCTTCATATATATTTGCCCCATTATGAATATGTACTTTAATTTTAATTTTTAGTTTAGAATTTAATGTTTTTAATGGCCGAAACATATTTGAAAAATTTCTGGGAGTTTTTTTGTTTGTAAAATTTGAGTGGCCACTTATAGGATTTGAGTGGGCACCCTTAACAAATTCTACATAAAAATCAGCTGTTAAAAAAATATCTTAATTCACGTCAGTTTCTTCTCGCTGAAGTTTTGAAGCCTCTTCTCGGGCTCTTGATGCCGCTGTATCTTGAAACATAGAGCCGGCAGTTTGTTTGAAGAACGGATCATATTTCCCACACTCTGGCCCAGGGTATACTCGCCGAAAATTACCCATATGTTCGTCCTCCCATTTCTGTTGAACTTGAATTGGGTCCTTTTCAATTTTTACTTGGTCCATCGTAGTTTCATTTAAACTGTGCGTGTAATCAATTCACTATTTTAAATAAACATTTTGCATAATTATTTCAAAATTTGCTATCAGCTCTATTAAAAACTGTATTTACAGTTTCTTAACTTTTAATAAGTAGATTATAACAGTAATCTAAAATATGAGAATTTATTTATTATTATTATAAAATTATATTCAATAATCTACCAGACATTTATTCGGGGCGACTGAAAAAATTCCGAAAAATCAAGTTTCCGACACTGTAAAATTCCTGAATTGGAAAATTCTCGAACAATAAACTTCCGGGAATTATAAAATTGCCGCAGCATAAAAATCCCAAATTAGAAAATTCCCGAATAATAAAATTCCTGATAGAAAATTACCAAATTATAAAATATCCGTACTAGAAAATTCCCGAATTATAAAATTCCAGATTTCAAACTATAAAAAAATGGTTTTTTTAATGAATATGATTTATTTATTAAAAATACAATAATCAAATATGTTTGTCAACGAATTTTTTTGGTAATATTTAAAGCTTTCAAATTCTTTTTTGAATTTAAAATAACAATATTTTTATAAAAATGTTATAAAAAAAATAAATTCAAAAACACGTGCGCCTCGAATGAAAAAAGAAATTTCTTAAGAAAACTTGCCCGAAAACCTTTGCAGGATTCAATTCAGCACTGATTTATCTCGAAGTTTATTTTTATTTATTGATTTTTTAATAACAATTCGGTTTTTCGCGTATTTTTGGTTTCGCGACTATTTCTCGTATGTAAATCGATTGATCGATCGTTTTAAAAGAAGTACAGATTCGTTTCAGTTTCAACGTTCCGGAGTAGAAATTTGTTCATTTTTAATGTTTCCCGTTTCAAATTGCTTTTTATTTTGAAAGTTTTATTAGAATAATTCAATTTTAAAGGCTTGCAATTGAAAATTTTTGCATTTTTAACGGTGAATTTATTTTTTGATATAAAAAACTGGATTCATAAACTTTTATATTAAATTATAATTTTGAAAATATAATAACAATTTAAAATTCTACAATTTCAGAAGCTTCAACTTTGAAGTATTCAATTGTAGTTTAGAAATTGAAAATTTTATATTGTTCAAATTTAAATGCTTTTAATTAGAAGTAATACAATTTGGAGATTCTTTAATTCAAAATAAAATTGTTCAATTTCGAACGCTTCGAATTAGAAATGATTCAATTTAAACTCCTCCCTACTGAAATTGTCCAATTTTCGAAATTTTAGTCTGAATTTAAAAAATTTTGAAGGCTTCTGTTATAAAAATTTCAATTTGAAACATTTTCGATTGCACATTATGCAAATTTAAATGCTTTTATTTAAAATTGATACAAGTTCCATTCCTTTTCATTCCATTCAAAATATTGTCTTTTGTTCAACATTTTACCTAGGTTATCTAAAATTGTTAGGATTAGAACGTTTTAAATTCGTTTTGAATTTTTTTTCATTGAAACGTTCAATATACAATTTTTTTTTAAATTTCAAACGCTTTCAATTCTAAATGATTAGTTTTTGTTTCAAAAATATTTGAAGCTAAATATTTTATCATTTATTTACTAACAGATTTTTAACTTGTTTATATTTTGGTGTTACCAAATAAAATTCCAGAGACGAGAACGCATTTGCTGCTGGTAGTGAAATCATGTATTTAAGTCCAAGTTACCGAAAGTTAATGAAAACTTATCCAAAGGAATTGGAAATTTTAAAACTTCAAAATATTCCTCTCACCCATATTGTGTAGATGATTAAAAAAATCATAAGCAAAGAGATAAAAATTATTTGTCCTATGAAAATTATGCAAATTACTTAGTCTCTTTATTATTGTTGATTCCTTGTAACAATCTTTCTCTGATTCGTTTTTTATCCTCCTCCATAACTTTTCTCTTGTCACATAACTGTAGATTCAAGATTTCGAATGTATCCATCAACAAACCCTCTTTTACATCTTTGTCTATCTGGGCGTCGGTGTGAAAACTTGGAGAGTGATTAACCTAGTTTTTATTTTTTCGAAAATAATTAGACCTTTTTCAAGTGGAGATTATAATAGAGACTAAAGATATAGACCAGACTAGGTACTAGAGAGCAAAGGAAAAGAATCTGTAAATCTTAACAGAAAAACGTATGGAAAAAATGAAATAAAATTGTAATTCTATTTATTTTCATTATATTTAAATAATTTATGTAATTAATATTGATTTATTATTAATTAAATGAAATAAGTATTGTACTTCTAATAAATACGGCTTTAGTTTCCAGTCGAGAATAATGTCAAACCCCAATAATTCAAAACAAGCGTAAGTCAAATCATGAGTTGGAAAACAGGTGTGATAGCTGTGCTTCAACGTCGGATAAGCAGCCACTACCGTTTTGACAATAACTTCATCAATTTTGGTCCATAACTCTTCTACATTCACACTTTTAACTTTTAGCCATTTGTTTAAGGTTGATATTTTTCTGCGAAAAAAAGAAAAAATATATACAGAAAGTTTTTGAAAAACAATTATAATTCACAATATATTTCTGTACTATTTTTTAATATTTCGTTGATTGTAGATTGAAGATTCTAAAATTAAAGAAACAGATAGTGAATGAAGGTTCGAATCCTTATAGAAGAATTAAAATCAGAAGCTTTACAAAATAAGATTTCCAACTTTCAGCTCAAATTTCAATTGATGTTAAAACCAGGGATTTAAACGTTGAATGTTGCTTATTTTAAAAACCTAACAATTCTTAATTTTTAACTTTCATGCATCTAAAATTGAACAATTTCAAATTTAGGTAATTCAAAACAGAGTATTGAAAACCGCTCAAGTACTAAGGCTTTCTCAATTTCAAATTTTACAGTTTTTAGTGGTTTGAAATTCAAATTGTCCAGCTGCCAATATTACAATTTTAAATTATTCGGTTTGAAACGGTTCCAATTTAAAAATGGTAACGTCTTGAAGGACCTGCACAATTGTACACACAATCTTAAAAGATTTCAAATTGATATAGTTAAATTTTTAATACACTTGAAACTGGATTTGTGTACAGGTTCGGTTGTGGCCTCGGACTCAAATCCAGGGGCTCCGAACGTCAACAGGCAGCGCCGCAATAACGATTTGGAGGTATGTCGCAACCTGATGCAACTAACGCGCTGAAAGCGCCCCCTCTTATGGTTTGTCATGCTTGACTGAGCAGTGCCTCCCCTCTCAGCCCCACGGCTTCTCTTATCAGCAAATGCCGAAGGCAATCAATTCTAGAAACGCACTAATCCAATTCACTGAAATCCAGGTTCCAGTGTATTTAATTAATTATTCGATTTGGAAGATTTTAAATAAAATACGTTTAAAATAGTAAAATTATAAAGTTTTGAATAGAATTTACACAATTCACAATTGTTCAATTTCAAACTCTCAATAAAAAATATTTAATTTTGAACTCATCAATAAAAAATTAGTCAGGCGACATGCGCGTACAAAAAGGGTGTCGTAGACTATTTGAAATCTCATCCTATCCTATCCTATCTTGTCGGTAGGAAAAAAGTGTGATTGGCGGAGGGACACCCAAACGAAACCCTACAAATTTATTAACTATTAACGCCTTATATTTAAAACCGTATAATTTCCCACGATTTTATAATTAAAGATTAAGCTCTCTTGAACGTATCAATTTTATTAACACTGTTTACTATATTAAAGTGAAAGTCATCTTTAAAAGATAAAGCTTCTAAACTGAAGAATGGGAAGTTGCGGGGTTCCAATATTTTCAAATTGCAAATTGAAGCATTGTTTAAAAATACAGAATTTTAAATTAGAAGCCGTTTTAATAGAATGGATAAAGAATCTGTAAACTGAATTCTGGAACAACCGAAAATGAAAAGAAATCATAAAGGACCCCGCACAAAATAGGTCGAAAAGGCCTTCCGGTGGATTTTATTGACACTCGTTTACTTTGTAGTTCATGAGTCTTCTTTGTGTAGGGTGATTTAAAAATGTTTTTTTAATGTTTAATGTTTAATTTAAATGTTAATTTCAAAAATAAAATTTAATCAAGAACAAAAGAATTTTCAACGATATAGGTAAAATTTCAAGGAATTCAAATGAATTTTCAACTAGAATGGTGAATCTTTAATAACAAAATAATTAATTTTGAACGAAATAGTTGCATTTTTTACCAAAAAGATGAATTTTCAACTATAAAGATTGATTTTCTACCAAAAAAGACCAATTTTTTAACATAATGCATGAATTTTCAACTAAGAAAGATAAATTTTCAACCAAAAAGGGAATAGTTATGTTTTCAATTTTTAAAAAAATTAAAAAAAAAACGATTTTTCAACAAAATCGATATATTGTAAAGCAAAAAAATTAATTTTTAACGAAATATGTATATGAGTTTTCAATTAAAAAAGATAACTTTTTAACCAAAAATGGAATAGTTACATTTTTAATTAAAAAATTAATTTTCAACAAATTTAAAACAAATTTTCAACCAAAAATTTCAATTCAATTTTCAACAAGAAAGAGGTTTTTGAATTAAAATGAATCGCCAACCGAAAAAATTAATTTTTAACAAAGTAGTTCCACTTTTAACTAAGTATTTCAATTTTTAATGAAAAATGTAATAGTTTATGTCAAAAAAAAAAAATTAATTTGAACCCATAAACAGTTGAATTCAACCAAATAAGACGAAGTTTTCAACCAAGCAGTTGGATTTTTACAGTTTAGGCATAAATGATGAAATTTCTACAACAACAAATGAATTTTTAAATCAAAAAGACGAATTTTCAACAAAGACAAATTTTGCATTCAATAAAGAAAAAATTCATCCAAAATGTGAAATTTTTAATTATTCATACCAAAAAGACGAATTTATCATAAAACAGTTTATAAAATATACAAATAACTTTTCCGTGTTAATTATTTTAAATACTTTTCAGAACTTCATATTTGTGAAGGCAATCCACTGTTTTTCTTTAAAATTTTAGTACAATTCCACAGATGTGAAGTTTTTGAAATTGAACAGTCAGTGAGACTGTGCCCTCAGAAATTGTGAACAAAATTTAGGTCGCGCATAAAAACCGCGAATTTTCGTTTTCGGGCATGAAACATCAGGACATACTATAGCACAAAAATCAGAAATTCAGAACATGTCCTGGTTAGAATAAGACGTCTGGTCACCCTAAATCAGCTCCCACCGTCATAGGTCTACAAACTATTAAAACAATAAAAAATGCATGTTTGAAATCGAACCTCTTACTTCCAACTTCGTCATCGACAACAAACATTCGACTGTGTTTGTTAACTGCATAATTAGTCAAATGCATAAAAACATTTGATGTATTGTGGCTTGTTGGTTCTTTGTACCGACTTGTAGCAAATCTAAACGAACAGCATAAGAAAATATGTTGTACTTTATAATAAAAATGGGCAATGCTTTAAATGCAAAGTGCATATTAATTCTAGATTTATTATCTCAAATAATAATCAATATATCATTTTGATATCTCTCTTTCTAGCTTTGTGATGCTAAAAATAAATTACCTAACCAGTCCATCATTGTAAATATAAATTCTAAGAGGATCGCACGACGTTATCAAAGTGTAAACTCGGAGATCGAATTTGAAACCGTCTATCAAGAAAGGCTGCAAGGAAAAGAGACTAATTAGCTCTACAGAGAAGTTTAAAAAAATTAATTCAATTATTAAACTAATTTCTTTTTTTAAGCGTCTCAATTAATATTTGTTTATTTCCAACTATGACTTTATTTTTAGAATTTTAAAAAGTCTTACCCTAGAAATGTACACTTGGCATATTAATCGATCATAAGGCTTTACATCTTTCAAATTTTTAGTCAGGTAAATTCCTCGTCCCTGACATCCTGTATCAGGCTTGATAATGAACGTTTTTGATCGTCGCACTTTTGCATAAGCCGTTGCTTCGCCTAAACTATAAAAGCAATAGTTTTGTTAATAATTAGGGGCCGTTCAAAAAATACCCTTCTTTGTCACAGATTTCAGAACCCAAAATGGAAAATAGGAAGATTTCTCACGATTATAGGTAAATAATAGGAGAATAATTCCCTTTAAATAATATTAATGAATAGAGGTACTAATGTTACCATGTTAAAATATGAAATACGGTTGCGAAGTACTATAGAAGTATGGGTGCATTTATTTGTGCTCATTTTATGAGTATTTTGCTTCCTCAAAAGTATCAAAAAAATTTGCTTCCTCATAGAGGGAGGGTTTCCCTAACAATAGAAAGAAATTGACACTTTCAATATTTTTCAAGCTCATTTTTCTGCCTTTCCGAAAATTTCATTTTTAGAAAATCAGAGGGCCCACCAAAATGTCAATTCATGTATTTTGTTATAATGAATAACTTTTTAACCTACCGTATTCATATATTTCAAATTATAACCTCATGGAAACAATATAACTTTTCTTAAAAGTTTCTGAGCAGCTATTGATTAATCACTTATGGTCTTCGAAAGTTCATCAAAAGATCAATCCACGCGTCTCGAAGACGCTAGCAATAACATCAAGTGCAGTACTGTTATATTCCCAATATGAAAAATTCCTTTTTTAAACAAGGAAACTAATTTTGTTGAAATATTTAAAAGCGATATTGGTAGGTTATAGTAAGTAGATCATGAGAAGTTCTTCATTTAGGCAATCGATGCGTCTCGAAAACGCGAACAAATATATTATATACATTATAGTTGTATTCCCAATATTAAAAAAGTTTTCCTTATATCAACAAGATAAACAACATATTCTTTCAATTTATAAATCGGTATTACTAGATCATAAGAGGTTATAGATGGTTCGTCAATAGGTCATTCGACGTGTCTTGAAGACGCAAGTAAACAAACATGTCAGATACAGTACTATAGTACTCATAATGTGAACAAAGTTTTTCTCATATAAATAGAATACACAATCTTTTAAGCTTCATAAATCTGCAATGGTCGGTCATAAAAGGGTCACCAATAGGTAACATAATGCGTCTCTAGGACGCAAACAAATACTCTACATGTAATGTTGTCGTGATTTGAATATCAAAAAAGCTTTTTTCCATATAAACAGAATAAAAATTTTTGTTTTCAACTTCATACATCGGTACTGGTGGGTCATGAAAGGTTCATCAATAGGTCAATCGATGCGTCTGAAGGACGCGAACAAATAATACTCTCCATGTAATATTGTCGTGTTTTGAAGATCAAACAACTTTTTTCCATATAAACAGAATAAACCATTTTTTGAAGCTTCATAAATCGGTACTGATAGGTCATAAAAGTTTCAACAATAGGTCGATCGATGAGTCTCAGAGACGTTAACAAATACGCTGGATATCAGAGCTACACTTCATCCAAATTTGATATTGTAGCTCTTTCACTTTTCGAGATACGGTGAGCAGAAAAAACTTACAAACACACATACACACACACGGACATTTCTTAAAAATTTTATTTTTGAGCTCCTGCGGTCGAGTTATATCAAAATATGTCAAAAAATTATATTTGAAAATTTAGGTCATTACAAATCCCCCTTATGAGGAAGCAATATAAAATACCAATATGAAGCTTAAAATTTTAGATAGAAATAGATTCATTTTTCAACAGAATAGTTGAATTTTCAAACAAAAAAGATGAATATTTTCAAACCGAAAAGATGAGTTTTCAACCAAGAAATATGATTTTTCAACCAAATAGTTAAATTGTTAACAAAAAAAATATGAATCTTAGACCAAACAGTAGCATTTAAAACCAAATAGCTGAAACTTTTAGGCAAAAGGGGACAATGATAAACCAAATAGTGGAATTTTCATCCTTCAAAGATGAATTTTCGTCAAAAAATTTGAATTGTCGAGTGTGAAAGAAGAGTTTTTAACAAAATAGCGGAATTTTAAGATAAAAGATTTATTCCCAACGAAAAATATAATAGTTGATGTTTCAACCAAAAAAAGACGAATTTTCAACAAAATAGTTGAAACCTTACCCAAAATAGATTATTTTTCATTAATTTAAAAAAATTTTAATTAAAAAAATTAACTTAGTTGCTAGTTAACTTAGTTACTTGTAACAAGTTACTATCCAACACTGCCCCCACCCCCTGGCAGTATGACGTAGTTTTTGAACGACCCCTTTTTAACTGTTAATTGGTTTTAACACAATAATATTTTCAGCTTTCAAATTATTATTATTGTAAAATAAATAACATGGACAATATTATGTTTCACTGGAAGCCTTACTCTGCAGGAAAGCACCAGGTTTTCGGGAAAAAATTGTAATCCTGAGGAAAGAGTTTTAACATTCGATTGAGGTTTCTAGCTAAAAGATCCTTCCTACACAATTCTGTCATTCCAGGAAAATGATTAATTTTTTGAAACCTTTTCATATCTTTTGCTCTTTCGACGCTTACACTCAAATCAGTCCAATAAAGATTCCAACTACTATCTTCGGTTACTTCCCTCATGCCGAATCTTGCTGCCACTCGCCTAATAACTTCGTATTTGCAATTATTTGTACAAATACTTAAACACCTGTATAATGGATTTAAAATAGAAAAATTTACTAACTTGTGGAATTTTCGGAACTGAAATCATGCAATTAAATAATTCATGAGTATAAATAATTTTATAGACTCCAAAAAAATAAAAAATATGTTTACCTACCTCCGAATACAGAAGCATAAAAATGTAAGAAAGAAATTTATTGTAAAAAACGAACTGTCCGATTAATTTCAATAATTTATCTGCACTAAAAGGGTCTTGAGAAAAATTAAATAGGATTTTCACAATTACCTTTTTTTCTTTTTCTTTTTCGCCTTGGATAATGTCTCCTCTTCGCCTTCATTTTTTTCGAGATTGGTTTCGCCGATTTGAAAATTTCCTAAAATTGGAATATAAATCGTTGATAATCAGTCAGCACAATTGCATAATTTTTTTTCTTAAGTAAATTTACGTTTCGTTTTAGTAAAAAGTAACGAAATTCCAAAAGATTTCGACTGTGAATTTTTGAACATCTCTAAGTTTTAAAAATTGCTCTTGAAAAGTAGCCATAGTTTTGTGAAAATTGTTACCTTTTTAATTCATAGCAGTTTTTAGCTTTAAAATCAATTTAAAAATTTGTATACCGACTTCTGAATTACAAAATTTTGAATTTCTCAAATAAGAATGCTTTCACTAATTATTTAAAAAATAATAAAATTAAACGCGATAAAATTGGAGATGTATATTCTCTCAGGGAATCCAATTAATCTCAATTATGTATATAATAACAAATTTTTTATGATAGAAATAAATTTTCCAGATAGAAAATTTGGTTAACAAATTTTAAATTTTGTGAATTGTAGAATGTATAAAATTAACAATAAATATCAGTAAAGCCAAAAAATAAGAATTTTTTAAATTATTAGAAACATTTCTAAGCTAAAAAAGATCAATTATTAACCAAAAATAGAATCCATTTCAAATCAGGTAGGGTTCTACACATGAAATCGCAGAATCTGTCAGTGACGAAGTATGTTGTTTTTGAATTTTGTGATTTGTTTTTCAACAAACCCGATTTTTTTTTCTTTAAACCTCTATAACTGTTGACCTAATTGAGATATTTATTATTTTCTTCTTGATTCTAATAGCGTTCATCCTCTTCTTTCAAAATCCCCCGGAAAATTAAAGCAAGATTGAAAATTAATAAACTAGCAGCGGTTTATCTGAAAAAATTAAAAATCGATTTTCTCAAAAAATCCAAGTTTCAATTTTTTGCCAATTTTTTTGTTTTTAACTTATACTTTGATAATGAAGATATCTTGTAAGTTTGATGCTTGCTTAATCACTTTTGTAGCCAGGAGAATGCTTTTTTATTAAAATCGAATTTTCTACTTTTTCTTGGTAACAATGACAGATACGAAAAAATTTTAAGATAAAAGTATCCACGTCTAAGAAAGTTCTATGAAAAATGTCTTTTGTTCTTTTGCGATATCTTTCATTGTTTACGAGAAAAATTCAAAAATTTAATGTGTACAGAAAAAAATTCTCCTGGCCTCAAGAATCGTTTAGCCAGCATGATGCGTTTCGTATCTTGTTGGAAATTTTTCCAAAACATTTGGAAGAATAAAAGAGGTGAGGATTTCCAGAAAATGTTTTCTTTCGTATTTGAAGAAAAAAATAAAAAAGATTTTCTGGAAAATCCCACCTTTTTTATTCTTCCAAATCTTCTTGGAAGGTTTCTACTAATATAAGAAAGGCCAAATGCTGGCTAAACCATTTTTGAGGCCAGGAGAATTTTTTTCTACAAATGTAATTTTTGAATTTTTCTCGTAAACTATGGAAGATATCGCAAAAGAACAGAAGACATTTTTTATATAACTTTTTAAGACGTTCAAACTTTTATCCTAACATTTTTTTGTATCTGTCTTTGTTTCAAAGAAAAAGTAGAAAATTCGATCGTAATAAAAAGAATTCTTCTGGCTACAAAAGTGATTTAGCAAGCAACAAACTTACAAGATATCATCATTATCAAAGTACAAGTTCAAACAAAAATTGGCAAAAAATTTAAAGCTGGATTTTTTGAAAAAATCGATTTTTAATTTTTTCAGAAAAACCGCTGCCATTTCATTAGTTTTAAACCTTTCTTTAATTTTCCGGTAGATTTCGAAAGAAGACGATGAACGCTATTCAAATCAAGAAGAAAATAATAAATATCTCATTAGGTTAAAATTTATAAATGTTTGAAGAAAAAAATTCGGGTTTTTTGAAAAACAAAGCACAAAATTAAAATACGCATAACTTCTTGGAAAAAATTTTGCTAACAAATCGGAAAAATACGTATCGCCTAATTTCCTCTGAAAAACAACATATTTTGTCCACGAGAGATTCTGCGATTTCGAGTGTAGAACCCTGCCTGATTTGATATGGATTCGGTCTGTAGATAAATTTTCATTTAAGAGAATTAATTTTCAATAAAAAACCGAATTTCCTACCAAAGTGTTGAATTTTCAAGCGAAAACGACGAATTGAATTTTCAACCCCAGAATATGAATTTTTAACAAAAAGTTAATTTTCAACCAAACACTTGAATGTTTAACAAAGTAATTAAATGTTTAGTTAGAAAATTAATTTTGAACAAAAGAAACGATTTTTTAACTAAAATTAAGAATCTTCAACAATAAAATTTACTGATAAGAAAGTACTTCAGCTTTCAGCCAAGTAGTGGAATTTTCAACCTAAAAAGATGGATTTTTGACGCAAAATGTGATAGTTTATATTTTAACAAAAATATTTCAATTTGAAAAATAAAACATTTAGATTTAACCAAGAAAAACGAAATTTCAACACAATACTTACATTCTAAACTACAAATTATTAATTTTCAACCAAACATTTGAATTTTTAACCAAAAAATTGATTTTATCCCACAAAAGATGAATTGTCAACAAAATACATAAATTTTCAACCAATTAGTTAAATTTCCTACGAACTTGTTGAATTTCCAAGCCAATAAGACGACGAATTGTCAACAAGATAGTTGAATTTTCAACCAACAAGACTGACTTTATAAATAAATAAAATAAAATATGAAAAAATCATTTATAGTAATTAAATAATAAATAATTATCAATACAAATTACAAGAAATTGTCAACTTTAAATTAAAGGACAATTGTTTCTTCTTTATTACATCACTAAATTTATCATTCAATATACTTAATTTGAAGTCTGAACAAACCTTTTTTCTAGAATTTAATAAGTTTTACTATTTCAAATTGTAACATATGTGCAAGGAAAATCGTAAATGCAGCTATTTTACGTTGTAATATTTAGTGAATATCACAAAAAATGTATCCAGAGTTCAAATTATGCATGTAAAATGGTAAACTTAGCCATTAAATTTGGTCTGTAACCGAATTGCAAAATAATAATAAAATGTTAACCGTTCAAATCTACGAAAATGTGAACTTGAATTAAAGATGTGCCTTTCTACATACATGAAATAAAATAATTAGTACTATAATTTTCTTAAAATATCAATTATATCAATTTAAATTGATAATTGCCTACATTTGAATTGTTAATTTCACTATGAATTAAAAATATGATCTACCTAGTTTTTAATATTGCGAATATTTTACCAAAATCTCAATTTTTAAGCTTTCAAATTTATATAATATTCAATAATTTCGAACGTGTGAAATTAAAAATTTATCAATTTTGAAACTGAAATTTGAGGCTTTTAATTTTAAAATTTTACAATTTAAAATTGATGTGAAACAGTTCGATTTTCAATGCTTCACTTTAACATTTTCTAATTAATAATTTGTATATTTAGGGAAGGTTTCTAATTTTTGAATACTCCATTTGAAACATACGTTAGTTATAATTCTTATCGTTTTAAATGATTATTTTTGAACGAATGATGTACTTTTTAAAACCTAAAATTAAAAATCGTCCAGTTTTGAATTAATTCAACTAAACATTTTTTGAAAGTTCTTTCAATAATACTCAGAGGGAAAATTAACATCAAATATTATAAATGATTCTTTCAATAATGTTTCAATTTTAAATTGATGTCTTGACAATTCCAAATTATTTCAATTTTTAAAGCCTTCAATCCAATGTCCTTTAGTTCTGAAAATTAAAAAAAAGACATTTCTTTGCTATAGTCCCTTTAACGCTTGAACCATAAAAATGATTAATGTTAGATCTTTTATTTTGTAATTTTTTCAATATTTGAAACAACTAAAAAGTTTGAATTTCCAGTTTTTCAAATTTTAAATCGTTGACTATCAAATCCTTCATTTAAAGCATTTCAATATGAAAATGAACAATTGCATTTAACGTTTAAAATGGGAAATACTTGTTGTAAATGCTGTATTTTTGAAATAGTTCAAATTGTTTGCGCATGGACTTTCACTTAAAACTTAAATTTCCTTATTTAAAAAATTAAAGTTTGAAAATAGATCATTGAAATATAGTGCAAAAATAATTATTATATGCACGTTTTTTAGCTTCATTAAAAAAAAATGTTTTTACTTTCGGACACCAAAACAGGTATTTCGGACTAATTTTCAAATCTTTGCTAATAACGTACGTTCTCAACAAATTTCTATTAATTGAAATTTTTTTTCTTCAAAATTGCCATTTCTCACCTTTACAATTTGAACTTCTGGCTCCTTCATTGTTACCACTGCCTTCACTGTTGGGTACAACAGGTGCCTTATCATGTTTATCGTCTTGGCAGAAATTCTTATAAGACTGCTTAATATCTGAGAAATCCCCAGAGACGATAATTTTCTTATTCTGTTCTTTGAAGACACTTTTGGAAAAGTGGATTTCGACGAGGGAATTGGACTCACTGCTGTTTTGGCTCTGCCCTCGAGGTTTTGTTTCGCCTGCATCGTTTTCCGATTTTTTCAAAACCGCCAGAGTTCGTTTATTCCCTCCGACCGAATTCGTGACCATCCTTTTACATTATTTTCAAAATTCTTTGTACCGCACACAACCTAGGAAAAATCGCATTCCGCTAGCCTCTTTGACACATCCCTCTCTAAAATACATCAAGCACTACACTGTAAATTCCTCAAAAAAATAATGCTCTTTCGATAAAACTTTGTCAGAGCAAAAGAGATAAAAAAAATCACTGGCAATTTTTCAGCAATTAACAGATCCGAAAATATTTGCAATCAGATTTCATTTGCCCTGCTACTTTTCTAAGGAAGTGTTATTTGACACTTGACGCAACTTGCTTCAGCTTGCAAGAAATTTTTAGGGAGAAAAGCTTATCGATGTATCGTTTTACTGTTTCAGTGCCCTAAAAAATAGGATTAGAAAATAATTTTTGTTTACAAATTGAACAAGAATTTCGAAAATTCTTCAATACCTTTGACTAAAATTTCGGGTTATACTAAAAATAGTGAAAATGTACACAGTATTCACAAAAAAACTCACCTCGACACTCGCACATATTCATTCAATATTAGCAAGTAAAATATTACAAAAAATATATAAATGCATTGTTGCACCGATTATTTATAGCAATTATTCAGCGTTCAAGGAATAATTTCCACCCAATAACATTTATATTAGTTTCAGAGTATTTTATAACTAGCTTTAAATTGTTTTAAAAAATGTTGTCACCTTTAAATTGTGACGAGTTACTATTTTTCTGGATAAATTATAGAGTTGGCGAATTTCAAGAATGATAAATCTTGTTTAAGATATTTGAAAATTATTTAAACCATTTTCTTTTGTTTAAAAAAAATTTCCCCCTTAAATCGTAAAAAGTTATTATTTTCCGATATTATTAACGTGAATAAAACGAAAATCATGGTGTTTGAGGGAAAAAGCGAGAAAACAATGTGCAACATTGTCCTAAATGGTGAGGGATTAGAACAAGTTGACAAGTACGTATATCTGGGTAGCCTATTCACTAGCGACGGAAAAATAGATGGGGAGTTAGATAGGCGCATAAATAAGGGTAAGCAGGTTATCGGTAGAGCAGGGTCCATCCTCAGAAATAAAAACATATCAAAAAAAGCTAAAATGGCCATACATAACTCTATCTTCGTACCAACTGTACTATACGGTAGCGAGACATGGACCTGTCAAGAAAAGGACAGGAGCAAAATCAACGCGATCGGCATGAAACCTCTCCGCATAATATGCGGGAAAACACTGATGGACAAAGTCAGAAATGAGACAATCCTCAAAGAATGTGGTACACAAGAGACACTAGTTGACATATGGGAAAGAAATCAGCTAAGGTGGTTCGGACATCTTGAAAGAATGAAAGATGAACGACTGACGAAGCAAGTGTATAAAGGTAAAGTAAATGGTAGAATGCCCAGAGGTAGACCGCCGAAAGAATGGTCAGAATCTGTGAATGAGACATT
>CAKNXH010000181.1:418374-437455 GCA_932178445.1 Andricus quercusramuli
AGAGGTAGACCGCCGAAAGAATGGTCAGAATCTGTGAATGAGACATTAATCCGAAGAGACGTAAGAAGCCATAGGAACACAAGAGCTTGCGTGAAGAAATGCATGGACGTGAAGGAAGCTAGAGTAGTATGCCAGGACAGAAATGTGTGGCGACAAATAGTTTGTAAACAGAGTGACAATAGTGTGAATGGCGCCTGAAACAGAGACTTTGGATACTAATGGGCCCAAGTGGGGAACCATACATAACAATTTTGTGAGGCTCCTCACTTGGGGTGATCGCTAGAGAGATTGATCAGCAACCTGGGTCGGAGCAGTGTTGCGGAATGAACGTGTCATCTAAATAAATGACACGAGAATTCCAGATCGATCTAAAACACCTATCCCTAACACCTATAAAACTCCTATATACCTTATGCCCATATACCAACCTACTCTATACCTATTCACCTGTTTACTATTCCCCAACCGAGCAAGTCACGCCTACCCCGAAAGGGAAATGGCTTAATGGTATAATAATAATAATAATAATAATGACACAGTTAACGGATATTGAGAGTAATACATTTTTTAAAACCAATATTTGACAATTATGTAAACAATTTTCATTTGTTGTTCTGGAAGCAATACGTAGTTAATGAATGCTGAGAGTGATATTTTGTGTGAATAAAGACAGTTTACAATTCTTTAAACAGTGTTTTTCCCTGTAAATCTTGAAAAGTTACTATTTCATAAAATTAATGATGCAGTTAATGAATGTTAAGAGTGATATTTATTGTGAAAGACAATTTTGCAAAATTATTTTAATAATTAATAATAATCATTCACTTGCGTCTCATGATAGGAAAGGTGGAAAAAATTCTTGTTTTTTTGAATCTCTTACAATATGTCGCTTATTATTCAGTATTTTCTTACTTCAGAACTTATGTCCCAATTTTTTAAACAATAATAATTTTTATAAGCTCAAAGTTTCTTCATCTTTCCTGTATGAAAAGGAGCAAGTGTTATTAATTGTTAAAAATTGCAAACTTTTGTTTAAACAAATAAAAATTGTTTAAACAATTGCCAAATATCCTAAACAAAAAAATATTACTTTTAACATTCGTTAATTGTGTCATTAACTCCAGAAAAAAGAAAATTGTTACGATTAACAGGGGACGTTTTTTTAAAATAATTACTAAGCATGTTCAGCAAGAAATATCCTTGAAATTCACAATTCTGCCATTTATCCTGAAAAATAATCACTTTTCACGATGTACAACCGAAAAAAAATTGTTTTAGCAAATAATGAGTGTTCAAAACATTTGAAATTAGGTGCAAATTGCTTAGAAGCTTGTGAGTTATCGAATATAAATAATTAACTTAGAAAAAATTCAAAAACTACCGTCTTAAGCATGAATTTTACATAAAATGCAGGAGGGTAGGGGGTCAAAATGAAAAGTTATTAGGTGGAAATTATTTCTTAAATATTCCTTAAGAGATGACCAAACTTTGATTCACAAAAAGTTAATAACAAGTACGTCTTTTTCTTTTTTTTTCCAAAACCGAGAATTTCCCATTTAAACCCCCATGTTCTTTTTAAAAGCACGAAGCACAGAATAATATTGACCGATTTAAAAAAAAAAAGAGAGAATTTCTTTGTCCGGAAAACGAACTAATTGAGGGAGATCGATCACCAAGAACTGAAAGTTGAACTTTTGGTCCACCTAATGCTTTATTTCAGAGAAAATTATAAACTACAGAAAGTAAATTATATAATTAAATAATTTTAAGGAATATATGTAAAAAATATACTTGTTCATTAGAATATTTCTTAAATTACATAAAAAAATTCCAAATCAAAATAATTTTCTTTCTTTGTAATGTATACATTTAGAGCTTTGAGGCCCGATTTTGAAATTGTGAGCTTTTCAAAATTTTGACGACGTCTAAAGCACATCCCCAAGACAAAGTAACTCCAGCCCCTCCGTGTCCATAGTTGTGTATTATCTGAGGGTGTAGCATAATAACAAATATAAAAAATATAACAAAAACTCTTTTTTTACGTAATATTTACCATAAAATCTGTTGAGTTTGGATTTTTTGGAATTTCAGCTTCCACTCGAACACTGGACCTCCCGGGTCTCAAGCCCACCCACTCTTCTAAAATTGTACTTTTCTGTTGAAAAAAAGAAACAAGCGAAAACTTCATAACATTCTCAAAATAAAAAATTTGCTTAAAAATAACAAAAATCGTATTACTTTCACAGCAGGAATTATTCGAGCACATCCTTCGTGAATAAATTTTGAATCCTCTTTTCGAGTCGATATATTAAAATCATTTTTTTGACGAGTGCCACCCAAAATCACATTGTGAATACTGAAAAATAAATGTTTAATGAAAATAAAAATTTATACAAGTAGATCTAGAGAAAATCTAAATTCTAGATTAAATAGGTTTACTTTGGTATGATGTAATTTCCATCTTCATGCTCCTCTAGGATGGAGTGAAATATCCAAGTAGCATTCACCTTTAATTTTAAAAATATAAGAAAATAAAGTACTGAAATTCTTGAATTTATAAAACTGTTTATAGAATTGATTAACAAGGGAGGGCCAGACATATTTTCTTATTTTTATTTTTTTAAATCAAAGTTTATTAGTATTACTGGTTCGGCAAATGGGTCACCAAGTAATAACCTTTCATTCAAAAAAATACGAATCCAAACAAAAAAAATCCCCTCTGGCCCTCCACTTGCAGGAAGTTAAATTTCAATGCGTCTGTTTACAATGTTAAGAAAGATCTTTGTTATAGAGCTATGATTTAATTAAGTGTAGAGTTCGATGTTTAGTAAGGTGTCCTAAAAAAACATAATGTTTTTTGTTTTAATCACGAAACCCGTTAACTCGTTTCATTCAGTGAAAAAATAAATGTATATTTCTAATTTTATCAGCAAAGAATTTTGAACTGCGGACCTGGAGTCTAAACCGCCCCAAAATGATTAAGCCTATTAATTAACGCTAATTTTCGTAAAAATAATAAGTGTTTTTCCGGAAATACAACTGACGGTACCAGAAGCTGAGTAGAAAACTCGACCCAATTTTTTCACTCATATCGTACCAAGATATTTAACTACTTAAATATTCGGAGACATGCATATCAATTTTTCGAAACGCACAATTTGATTTTTCAACCCCTAAAAAGAGTAGGTTTTTGCACTATTAGGGGCAAGCCTGAGATTGTCAAAAAACATGTTTGTATGCCGTGAGTTAATGGCCGGGGTTCAACAGATAACGTATTGTTAATAATTAATATTTATTTATTTACTTTTATATTACATATTAACAATAATTAGTTTTTTTTCAACTCTGAAAAATAAATTAAGTAATACAAAAAACTAAGATCGACGAAAGGAACGTGTTTTGTGCACCGAGCCTAGTTTGACGCGGTGTTCTTCGAACCTGATTAAAAATATATGCAGGCAGAAGCAGGTTAAACACAATGAAAACCCTTGAGATAAGATAGATAAACGGCAATATATTTAATATAATAAACATGAGGTACAATTTCGAATTATAATTTGCGAAGCGTAACTTGTTACCTCTACCGAAGACAAGTAATATCTGGTTTAGAATCGCATTTAGAGGGTACACGGAGGTGGGAGAGAATTTTGGTTGAAATTTAGAGGAGAGGGTAAGTTGAGTGGAAGGGATAGCTAGGACAATCCCCTTGTCAGTGGGGGTGGATTGGAGGAGCTAGGTGAAGGCCCAAAGAGACCCTTGAGGAATTTTCCATAAGCCGAAGACATAGTGATGGGCTAGCTGACCTTCAATAAAACAATTAAATGGAATAGCCGTAGAGACTTAAAGGATAATAAGAGACAAGTATAATAGACCTTAGGATTTGAAAGCTGGCAATCTCGTAGACAGATGTTGAAAGCTATAAACATAAAAGAAAAAGTTTGCCAGGAAAGTTAGGGTAAAGCACGTTCCTAACATAAAAGTATATAATACAAATGAATGAGTTGTAGATAAACATACAGACGGTCGAGTAGAAAGATTTTGAATGTGCAAAATATAAAATAAGCCTAAAATTATGAAGTAAAAAATACAATCTTAGAATCCTTACGTTCTGGACGTAACAGAACGAAAGATACTTCCATGCGAAATTGCGCACTGCCTTTACGAAAACATTTTATAGGGAAATCAGTATAAGCTATCTATAATGATTTTCCTTTAACAATATACTTAAAAATATGTAGATATCATTTAAAATTCCTTGAAAATAAAATAAATTAAATTTATTTATACTTGAATTTTTTTAATTCTTTCATATCCCTTGAAATCGTTGAAACTCGTAGAAATTCCTTGAATAAAAATTAATTTTATTCCCTAAAGTTCTCTAGAGATTGGTTGAAATATTTTGAAATTCATTGTTATCGTTGGAAATCCTAGAGATCCATTAAAATAAGTAGAAATCATTTGAACCGTTCAAATTCCTAAAAATCTTTTAAATCTTTTGAAACCTTTGAATATCTTTGGAGATTAAATAAAATCCTTCAAATCTTGTAATATTCCTTAAAATACCTCAAAATCCTTTAAAATATTTGGAATCGCTGAAATTCCTTGAAATTTTATTTCTTATATTTTCCAAAAAGTTTTCTAAATCGTTGAAAATTCTACAAATATTTTTGAAATCCCTTGACATTTTTTAAATCTCATGAAATTCTTTGGAATCTATTGAAATAGCTTAAAATCTTTTAAATTTGAAATACATTGAAATCTTTTCAAATCCTACAAAATACTTTGATATTCCTTGACATTTTTGAAATCTCTTGAAAATCTTTGGAAGCTTTTAAAATAACTTAAAAACTCTAAAATTCTTTGAAAATTTGTAAGTGCCTTCATATCCCTTGAAATAAAATTGATTTCATACCCTAAAGTTCTCTAGAAATTCGTTGCAATTCCTTAAAATCTTTGAAATTCTTGGAGATTCAATCAAATCCTTTAAATCTGGTCAAATTCCTTGAAATACGTTAAAAAGGCTTAAATCATGTGAATTTTTTGAAATCGCTCGTAATTTGTGGAAATGCTAGAAAATTGTTTGCCTTTCTATGACATTTTTTTATTCTTCTTAAACACTTTGGGATCTTTGAAAATATATCGATACCTGCATGTTAAAAAAACCTCTCTTGGAGTGATCGTCTAAAACTCTAAAAGAACCACTCGGTTTTTTGAGTTGGCCCCTCGTTTTAGTGCTCATACTTACACGGAAAAAAGCAGATAGGTTTAGTAATTATTACTCTTCGGTTTAATATATTATTTTAAAATATTTTGAATTCACTGATTTAAAGGAATTCAAGGAACACGAAATTCAAAGAATTCGCGAAATTCACAGAATTCACGGAATTCACGAAATTTAAGGAATTCAAGAAATTCACGGAATTCAAGGACTTCACAGAATTCAAGGAATTCACGGAATTCAAGTATTTCACGGAATTCAAGGATTCACGGAATTCACGGAATTCACAGAATTTAAGGAATCCAAGGGATTGAAGCAGGGGTCTCCAAATGTAGATCCTGTATCTACTTGGGATCCCAGGCCAGTAGGTCGGATCTACTCCGCTCTGACCAAGAACTACTGCACCTTTGGATTGTGGAGACCCCTGGATTAAAAGAGTTCACGGAATTCAAGGAATTCACAGAATTCACGGAATTTACGTAATTCAAGGAATTCACGAAATTCAAGGAGTTCATGGAATTCAAGAAATTCACGGAATTCGAAGACTTCACAGAATTCAAGGAATTCACATAATTCAAGGAATTCACGGAATTAAAGAAATTCAAGTAATTTAAGGAATTCACAAAATTCAAGGAATTCTGTGAAGTTCTTGAAATTTGTGAATCCCGTAAATTCATTCAATTTCTTGAATTCCGCGTATTCCGTGAATTCATTGAATTCCATGAATTCCTTGAGTTCCTCGAATTCTTCCAATTCCTTGAATTCCTCGAATTCCGTCAATTCTTTGAATTCCTCGAATTCCGTCAATTCCTTGAAGTCCTTGAAGTCCTTGAATTCCTTAAATTCTGTTTATTTCTCGAAGTCCGTAAATTTCTCTAATTCTTTGAATTCTGTGAATTCCTTGAATTCTGTGAATTCCTTACGTTCTGTGAATTCCTTACGTTCTGTGAATTCCGAGCATTTTATGAATTCTGTGACGTCCTTGAATTATGTGCATTCCTTAAATTTCGTGAATTCCTTGAATTCCGTGAGTTTCTTGAATTTCATAAATACCTTGAATTCCTTGAATTCTGTTAATTCCTTGATTTCTGTGCATTCCTTGAATTCTGTGCATTCCTCAAATTTCGCGAATTCTTTGAATTCTGTGAATACCTTGAATTCCTTGAATTTCTTGAATTCCGTAAATTTCGTGAATTCTGTATATTCGGTGAATTCCTTGAATTCCGTGATCGGTAAATTCCTTAAAATCTTTGAAATCCGCGAATTAAAAATTATTAAAATAATATCTTAATAATATATTGAGTACGTATGCGTACTAAAACGAGGGGCCAACTCAAAACACAGAGTGGTTGTTTTAGACGATCACTCCAAGAGTGGTTTTTTTAACATGCAGGTATCGATATAATCATTAAAATTAATTTAAATATGTAGAAGACATTTGAAATCCATTGAATATAAATTAAATTAAACTTATTCATTTTAATTCTCTGAAAAAAGCTTCTAAATCCCTAAAAATCTGTAAAATCTCTCGGACCCTGAAATGTTTGGGACCGCGAGGATTTCCTTGAAAATTCATTTATTTCTCAAAGTTCTCTAGAAATCCCTTTAAATCGAGCTTAAAATTCTTGGAAATCCTATATTCCTTATAATTGAGTCAATTTTTTTTGTCAGCCTCTTGTACCATTAGTTGTATTTCCTGCAAAACAATGATTATTTTTACGAAAATTAACGTTAGTTAATAGTTATAATAACTTGGTGCTGTTGAAGTTGACACGACTGGGGTTACACTTTTTTTTAATAAAAAAAATACGTATTTATTTTTTCACCAAATGGAACAAGTTTAGGGAGTGCGTGATAAAAAAAAACTGTAGGTTTTGTTAGGACACCCTAATGGCGTAGGGCCGTAGGGTGCAATTGAGGGTGCAATGTCTAATTTCTAAACAGAAATTCGTTAATTCGAAAGCGGTTGGAAAATTTATTACCCTGGATATTTGGCCTCTGACAGGCGTGACCAAATGATCACAAACAAGCTTTGCCGCCCCTAGTCCACTACAATTTACGACCGCGTCGTATTGCTCTTTTTTAAGCTCTTCGAGCGTCTGGACTTTTCTCTTTTCAATTTTTCCTCCCTGAGACTGAAATTTCTTCATTAACCATGGCAACATTTTTATCGACTCGCACGTATACGTTAAAAAATGCCACCCACCACTGGAAGAATGCAACAATTTTGATAAATTACACATTATATATAGATTATTTTTAACTTTCCTAAAATTAATCATAATAATTTGCAACTGTGATATTAACCGAAGGTAACATCATTTTCCTCATTACAAATAAAAAAAAACATCCAGTTTGTAAATTGCGTTCCTGGCAAGAAAACCAAAATGCCAAAACGTTTGGTTCAATTATTAACTAATAATTAATTTCATTTCATTATTTTGAACCCTAAAGCCAAATCCAACCAATAACTATTTTAGACGTTTGTTCTGGTGGGTCAATATAATTCCCAACTGATTATTAAGTTTTTTTATAGTATATGAAAGAAATTGGATTATCCAATATCCAATTATTAAATTATTAACTTAGTTTAGTATTGAATTTAACCTTTAATTATGGCTAATATACACATTTACGTATGAGTAATTTTTTCTGTAGTGATACCTCGTAACAAATTTCTCCGATCGGCAAAAAATTTTGCTATTGGGACAAATGTTTATCGAGAGGGACGGGGTGATATTTTTGGGTTTTTGGGACGTTTAACATCGAATTCAGCGACTTGTAATTCTTTTAAGTTTTTCTTCTTTTTAGGCAAAGCTTTTTCTTTAAGTTTTTATGCAATTTTTTACAATAAGCTGTAACTAGTTTTTTTTTGTTTAAATAATCTGTTTCGATAACTTAAAACTCTTTATATTAGTAAAAACTGTTGGTCTTTTCCACACTCTACAGTTACATGATGAGCACGTGATGGATCGCGCCAGAGTACTTAACGCTTATTTTCTCAAACAAATAATTTATCAGCCCACTTTGTCACCCAAAAGTTTTCCAAAGGAAAAAACCTCAGCTTTCTTTCAAGCTTAAAATAAAGTTTAAAAAATCTGCCCGCTGTGCAGGCAATCGCGCACTGCGCACGGGGCTCGCTAATTTGGACGCGCCTAGAGCGCGCGTCTATTGAATCTTGAACTTCACGCTCGATAATATATTTATCACGCGCTCAGCATTGTACTCCCCCCTCGATTCCCCCCACCCCGTTTGTGCATAGAACTTTTAAAATTGAAATTCAAACCATTGAAAACTGTAATTTGGTGATTGTGAATCCTCTTTTATTAAAGCTCCTTCGGCTTTAACGAACACATTCTCATTACGTATGTCGTACTTTCAGCTTCAAATTATTCTATTTAAACAAACAGAAATTTGAGCATTTCTTAAACAAAATTTATGAGGTCCAAATTTAAACAACTAGAAATGAAGAAATCAATTGTAAAAAATTGAAGAATAATCAAAAAATTGTAATGTCTTAAATTATGCCCAAGTTTATTAAATTAAAATCGCAATCTCGATCGCATTAGTGCGTCAATAGTGCGACATACGATTCGGTGCAATTTGAAGCTTAAATTTTCAAAATGGTAAAGTTGCAAATAAGGATAAGATTTCAGATTCGAAACTGGATTTCAATGGACACGTTGGAAATAGAAAATTTGTAATACATATCGTGGAAGTTCGAAACATGTTTAAAGGTGAACATTTTTATTTAAGAATTGAACTTTTTAATTTCAATTGAAACTTCGGAATTGTACAAATTAAAATTTAAAACTTATATGAAAATTAATTATCAAATATTATTTATTCAATTTAATTTAAAAATGTAATAATCCATATTTTGTCTTGCTTTTCGTATACCAGAACCAATTTTTTGTTACCTATAACAGCGGGTATAACTGAAAATGGGATTATTTTTATTATGTTTTTATAATATTACCTGTAATTGCTTTTACATTCCTTATTAATTCGCTCTAAATCCTCAGTTTTTAATTCCTGGGCACCATAAACCAAATCAGACCAGTACGGCTTTGGATAACCTTTTGGATCATTCGTGAGTCGAAATGTATGAACCAGAGAAATCCCAACTTCAAGTGCCAAAGGACTTTTCCAGAAAACCTCCATCCACTTGTGAGCGGCTCCAGACCATCGTCTATCCTTGTCAACAAAGCAATGATGAGAGAAGAAAACCGCTTTTTATTCTATTTAAAATGTCTGAAAAACCTTTAGCACAAAGTACTAGCACACAGCACTAGCACAAAGCACTAGAAAAAAAACCATGATCGAAAATACTCAAATCGCCGCCGTCGGTCAAAAGTCTGTCGGCACAACCCTCTAGGGCTCTAGGCCTCTAGTCTAGGGTCAAGTTAATCTATCAGCATTTAAGAATTCAAAACTATAGATCGATAGAAAATGTAAAAGCAAGCGCACGTGACGATTTGACAAATCACGAATATGAAAACTGTTGGCAAGTCCTTCTATATTTTAAGACTTCAAAGATGCCGCCCTATTTATTCCACTCTGAACAATGTAATCAATTTCTAAACACTTTTGACATCTATATTTACCAGAGACTACCAGAGGCGTGTCACAGTAACAGCCTAAACGCCATATTTTGCCAACAACATTATTGGTCCAAACATTCTCTAAATTAAAGATACTAAAAACTGTTTGTTAGAATAAAAATTGGAATTTGCTTTTTTGAAATATAATATAGTAAATAAAGTTATAGATACAATTAAAATAAGATCAATAAAATAGAAGAAAATTAAATGACCGAACTCATTCTTGATTCTGATAGATCTTTCGTTCTCTTGTTTTAAAATCCGCCAGAAAATTAACAAATTAAAAACAGACAAAATGGTGGCGTACTTTTTGAAAAATGTTCCAAGTTGATACAAATATGCTGCACTTATCCCAAAAAAATTTATCTTGTGTCCGCGTATTGGATAGGGAGGTGAGTCCGTGAAATTTTTCACTGAAACATGGTATCATAGTATATTACATTTTTTTAACGCTTAAAATTCCTAACATTTAAAGTAAAAATACCGCTGCAAAGTACTATGGTTGTATTTATTTTTGTTTATTTTATGAGCAATTTGCTCATAGTAGTAACTAGTTTCTTTTAACAAGTAGTTACTTTCTTTGGTAATGATAGTAGTAATAAAGTTACTTTTGTGAAAAAGTATGACGTAATGCATTAAATTTGGAATGAACCGAGAAAAATCCAATGGAATTCAAACAAATTTGATTAAATGCGTATGAAGAATGCAAGGTCAGTTTTTAATGACTTCAGGGTGAATAACAAAAAAATAATGAAAAAGGCAGTGTCGTGTACCGAGAAAATCCGGCTGTTAGTACCGATCATTTCGGCACAAATAGTCGCTTTTCCAGTTCCCGCTATTCGTACCGAAAAAAATCCCACTATGCGTACGCAAATTTCAGTAAACGCAGCGACGTAAAAAAATCCATTGAATTAAGTAAAATAAATTCGAATTAGAAGAATTCAAGTTAATTAATACAAACTCTGGGTAAATTAAAAAAAATTATCGAGAATTCGAAAAAATGCAAAAGAATTTAAAAGACTTCAGAATAAATTAATGAGAAATTAGGATGAAGTACAAATTAATTTAAATGAATTGGAAAAAAATCCAAAATATTCCATTGATTTCAGTAAAATTGGAGTAAATTTAGATGAATTCGAGGGAATTCAAGAGAATTCGATGAAAATCATACGAACTCAAGACATATTAAATATATTTCAAGTGAATAGAACAAAATTGTTTAAATCCAAAAAAATGCAGTTGAATTCAGATAAATGGGAGTACATTGGAACTTGGAATGAAGAACGGGTTCAGACATGGCCTGCAGTGCCCTTGATCTTAAGTCTAGAGAATCATAACGTGAACAGGTAGGGTCACATGAATTATTTCCGTTGGTTTTGGACGCATAACGCAACCTGATGCAACTGACGCGCTGAGTAGTGCGGCCCTTATGCTGTTTCTCACCCTTGACTGAGCACTGCCTCTCTTTCGGTCCTGCGCTCCCCGCATCATCAAAATGCGGAGGCCATCAATTCTAGGAAGATTGCAAATCCGATGAGGTTTCTAATTCCAGGTTCCAGTGTAAATAGAATCATTGAATAACAGGGTGAATTAAATAGAATTAAAAATAAAAAAAATGATGCATTGAATTCAGTGGTTTTCAACGAAATTTCAAAGAATTCAGGGTGAATTCAAAAGAATTCAAAGCCATTAAAAATTAACATTGATAAAATTCAGAAATTATTGGGTTCTCTGATTCAATTTTGCAATCGACTTTTTCTGCTCTCAACCCCCAGTTTTGTTCGAATGCCGATAAAAAATCTTCTCCAAATTTGAGCAAAATCGGTTAATATTTAGGGGTGGTGCAAAGACCATGAAGTTTCCCATTGATTTAACATGGGAAAAAGTCAGATTTTTGTAAATCTAATATTTAAACGCGATAATATGTTACAAATAATTCTGTGTTTCAGTATATTGTTCAGAATTCATCAGAGAATAAGAATCAATCATAAATTTTGGCGTTGAATTATTTTAAGCCACTCTTATGGGTCCCCAAAGAAAAACCCATACGTGACAAATTTGAATTTTACGTAATATTGCGGTTTATTGACGCTTTTTAGAAGTTTAAGGAAATAAATAATCATTAATCGGTAATTTAAGAATACCCAGGCATTTTTTAACTAATATTCAACTGTTTAAACAATTTTAATTTAATTAATTCGAGGGGTTATATATAAACATTTAAGAGTATTCTTAAAAGGCAAAGTAGAACATAAAAATATTTCAATCTTTCGAAAAATAGGAAAAATAAAATATGTAAAAAAAAAATTGTTTAAACAATTTGAATTTGTTTGAACATCTACGAGTATTCATAATGAACAAATGAGTACTTAAAAATATTGGAATTTGTCAAAAATTTAGTGAGATGAAATGTTTTTCCTGCTTTTTTGGGGTAAAATATATACTGAGCAAATACGTATTATTTAAATAATTGTAAAATTATTTAAACAAATTGTTTTACTGTTCTCATTGATTTAATAACTCATCACGGTGGTCGGAAAGCAAAAAGAAGTCTGCTTGAAACACCTAAGAAAAGTGAATGTGGCATGCTCTTTCGGGTACCTAGGAGTGCTCAAAAATCATTGAGACAAAATCTGAACAGATCCTTTTCGCGAGAAAATCACTTTTTTGTTCAGTCAAAAGTACCAATAATCGGTTTTTTGAGAATATCTCCTCAGGGATGTATTTTATCACAAAAGTTGTTCTGATGTGGTTTGTAGAGAATTGAATTACCTTTCGAAAGAGCCCTATAACTTTAAAAAATATGTGTTGGTTGCCGAGATAGAGCGCATATCAGTAGGCCATAAATACCGAAAATTGATTTTCGGGAATATCTCCTAAAGCATGTATCTTATCACTAAAGTACTTTACACATGATTTGTAGAAAATTTGATTACCTTTAAAATGAGCCCTATAACTTTTAAAAATATTGATTGGTTGCTGAGATAGAGCGCATATTAGTGAAGTCAATTAGTAAAAAAATTTGGGTTTTTCGAGATACCTCCTCAGGAACGTATTTTATCTATAATATGATTATTGGTGTTGTTAGAGGACTCAATTGCCTTCAAAATGAGCCCTTGAAAATTCGAAAATGTTCAATAGTCACCGAGATAGAGCGCCTCAACGTGGACCTTTTTTGATCATTTTTCACGAAAATCGTTGAAAATCAGTTTTTCAAAAATTTCTCATGTCTTAAGATGATGAAAAAAAGTCGAATCAAAATCTGAAAAAATTCTATTTATGAGAAATTTCTATTCTCCGTGTCTATTCAACGTGTCATAAAGTCTAGAAAATACGTTCATTTCGGGAGTTAACCGAAAAAAAACATTTAAACAAATTAAAATTGTTTAAATAATTAAATATTAGTTAAAAAATGACTGGGTATTCCTAAATTACCGATTAATGATTTTTTTTAACTTTTCAAAAGCATCAATAAACCGCAATATTACGTAAAATTCAAATTTTTCACGTATGGGATTTTCTTTGGAGACCTATAAGAGTGGCTTAAAATTATTCAAACCCAAAATTTATGATTGATTCTTATTTTCTAATGAATTCTGAACAATATACTGAAACACGGAATTACTTGTAACATATTATCGAGTTTAAATATTATATTTACAAAAAGCTGACTTTTTCCCATGTTAAATCAAAGGGAAACTCCATGGTCTTTGCACTAAATGTGAAGATTTTTTTTTGTCATTCGAACAAAACTGGAGGGTGAGAGCAGAGAAATTTGAAAAGTGAAAAATAAGGGCCATCTAATATATTTCTAAAATCATAAATAAATAAGAAAAATTTACACTTTTAAACGGTACCGATAACTAGTTACTTTTTTCGTGATGTACCCAGAAAAAAGATCGATTGAATGGAAATTATTTGAATCGGAGAATGTAAAATTTCGATTCACGCGTGAAAAATAGAAAAATAATTCAATGAAATTTGCCTCAATCAGTGGTGTATGCTGTCTGATTCAAATGATTATGAGACTGTTTAAAAATTATACAAGCCGATAGACTGCGTGAATCGGCATTCTTAAATTCTCCAATTCAAATATGTTCAATTCAGTCGATTTTTTTCCGGGGAATGACAGCAATAACTTTTTTTTCGCAATGTAACGATAACGATAACTGTAGTTACTTTTCTTATTGTATAACGATAACGATAATTAGTTCCTTTAAAAAATTACTTGGCCATCACTCACATAATATCCCTGTCAGAAGTATCTCCAAGTACAAAAGGACCCCAAAGTCCGGCACTTCCGTCACCCGTGGTTTCTGGTGAAAATAACTCGGCAAAAACTGTTACATCGGCGTCTGGAAAATCGTCTTTTATTGCCACCGCCGATGTCATGCCAATTATACCGGCACCCACTACAGCAATGCGCATTTTTTATAATAACTTATATAATCACAAAGTACACAAACTGCGAAAAACCTGAAATTCGTATTGGGAGAAAAAGTATATAAATATATTGGCTGTGGTTGACAGCGTAGAATGTGGTGATATGGAGAGATTATTATTATAAAAGCAAATTGAGTGCGAGGTTGCCAGGCTGCGTCTCAAATTTTCCAAATTACAAAGACAAAATTCAAGTCAATAAAATTTTCATCACAAATTGTTAACTAATGATGAATAAATAGTCAAAAAATATGTTTTACTGGTAATATCTACTGTTATTGAAGACTACTCAACAGAAACATTGTAATCTTATGCTTTCATTTAACAAACTTCAAATTTCCCGCCAAGCGTAACTTTAAGATTTGGCAACCCTTTCGTTGGCTCGCTGGCTCCACTGATAAGGCGATTGCTTAGTGGAAGCACATTGGCTTATCAAGTAATAAAGAACTTTTTTTATTTAAAGTGCCGCTCCCCAAGAACGTTCCACTTTGTGAAAAAGCAAGTTTAGAATTAAAAAAAATTTTTACTTCAAGCCTGATTTCATGAAAAATTATTATATACACAAAATATTATAAATATTAAATATTTGTTAGTCTCTGCCCATCAATGACGGTAAGCTCTGAGAGGGGTGGGAGGGTAATTGTTGAGCATTTTTCTCTATTGATGCAATGGTTCATAGTGGCGGAGGGTGGGGAGATGTGTGTGTGTGTGGGGGGGGGGGGGTAATGCAAATAAATAGCGTCGAGTTATTTATGCACGAAGATTATTATTTTTAAAATTCCCAAACTTGAGCAAATTTTTTTTTTGTTGCTAAACTAAATCTTCTTGCTGAGATAAACTTAGTATTCAATCAAGAAAATGTTAACAATGATATAATTATTGCTATGCTATCAGTTGTGTAGTCCTAAAAAAGATGGCCTGGTGGTACTTTCAGAGAAACTTTGATCCATGGAAACTTAAAGCGAGCCATCCGTATACCACGTAGACTGTTTTGGTGGGGTATGGGACCACAAATTTGTTCAAATCCACACAAAAATGAATGTGTTTTTCTTTAAAAAAAGGATATTTAAGGATTCCCTTGGGGGATTCCTCAAGCCACATGAAGTTTAACACGTATTTCCCAAAAAAGACGTTTTTGTACATTTTGTTCAGAATCGTCAATATAAGGTATATCGAGTTGATTCTCAAAATCTCACTTCACAATTAGCCATAGAATACGAATAAAAAATTACTTTTAGACTAAAAAAAAACCCATTGCTGAAACATTGGATTTTCCGAGTTCTTAGCGCTATTATTTTTTTGAAGTTTCTTTTGGTAAACATTGTTTCTAATAAACAAAATATTTCTTTATGCTGATAATTAGATGTTTAAATAAATTGTTTAAACCATTTATTATTGTTTATAGCCGTTTTCTCTTAGAATAGAGTTAGAAAGTCGCGGTTTTTTCTTAATTTTTCAACTGATTTTCAAGTTTTCAGTCAGAGCGAGAAAATAATCAATTAAATTAAACAGAACTAATTGTTTAAGCAATTTAATATTTATAATAATATTCTTTTTAAATAATGCTAGAAAAGTTGGAGTTTTTTGTATAAATTTTCCACTTTTGGTCCACTTTTAAATTATAGTGAGGTAATAATTCATTCAATAATATTCTCTTTCAATAATGTTAGAAAGTTGCGGTTTTTTTAAGTTCCAACTCTTTTTCTAGTTTTCACTTACAAGGGAAGGTGTTCAGGTGTTAAGCGCCCGGAGGGTTATAACCGGTCAAAAAGATTCCTCGAAGTACCCACAACAAAGTTCAACCCATCCTAGCCCCTACCTGTTCGATATTTCTCCACCCCAACTCTGCAAAGTCTTGAATTTTAACCATTTTTATGCGGTTTTTCACATGCAGTTGAAGCAAGATTTTTAACGTTCGTTTCTCCTCGTTACAAAATCTTATCTAGTATTGCACTTATAGGTTATTATTTATGGTTTTGAGGATTCTCTATACGATTCTGATGTTCTCTTTTTATTATAACATCACCTTCATGAAGAATTTAACGTCTTAATTGATCATTTGGTAAATTCTACGATAATAATCGATCAATCTAATTTTAACGATATTACTATAACGTTATAATTTTCTGTACTCGATGATAAAATATTGTACGAATGATTTTCTTCTGCGTAAGGAATATAAAATTGTTGTAACAATTAGACAGGGCAGAATAAAAAAGAATGTTCAACTCTAACAAAATTTATTTCTAAAAGAATTCCAAAGTGAGGCGGGGCAAAATTAAATATTGTTTAATCTGAATAGTTACAAAAATTTGATTCAGTATTAATAAATTAAATTATATAAACTATTATATAAATATAAACCACTATATAATATTAATATATTAATATAAAATATTATATAGTATGAACTAAAAACATTTTTCATTATTGTGGAGGATTATTGAAAATTTTTATTCGCAATTTTGAATCCACGTTATTGGGAATATCTCGTAACTTAAAATTAGCGTAAATCTGAGAAAAAAAGTAGTAATTGCAGAAAATGTTGTGCATTCTGTATATAACCTCAAAATTTCGGATTCTGCTTTCCACCCTAATAGTCCGAAAGCCAGCTGCTATTTTTTATGACCAAAACTAAGAAAGCTAAGATTTTGCTCTATGGTTCATTTAGTATTGCTAGTAAAGGAAGTGACCGTCAGCTTGCGCATTTGCGGTGGGTGTCGCCGCGGCAGCCTCTCACACATGTATAATTATAATTTAAAAAAAAACGAATATGAAGAAAGCTGAGACTTTCTTGGTACGTTTACTATGATGTAAATAAACAAAAAAAAGTAGTCAGCTGACTTTATGGTGGGGGGTTGTACGTCAGCTTCAAGTCCAAACATGCGAAAAATATGCGCTGAATAAAATTATACTAAGAAAGCTGAAATTTGAGGAAGTAATAGTTAACTTTAACAGTTCAACGAAAAAAATAGTTCGCTAAGTTTTTCGCGGTGAAAAAGTGTTCAGCTGATGACTTAAAGATACGGCGCATTGCTATGCGCGCGAGCACGTGGCACCTTTCACTGCATCAGCTGAGCACTTTTCCACTGCGAAAAGCTCAGCGTAGAAATTTTTTCGTTAAACTGTTAGAGTTAACTATTAGTTTTCGAAGTTTTAGCTTTCTTGGTTTCTGATATCTATTGATTTTTATTGATAAAATAGTGCGTATATGCGCACGTGTTCGCTGCACCTAACTCACTCAGCTGCTTATCTCTGACAGTCAATTGTACCTTTAAATATGTATGCATGACAATATCAGCAGTAAATACGTATACATTAAAATATAAATAACACAGCTCCACACAGAAAAATCGAGAAAATGACCCCTGGAGCCTGTCTATGTCTATCATATGTTTTCGGGGTTGCTGAATCCAAATTCGGGGTCCATTTAACCCCATCACGTCAGGATTTTCCATAACCTTGAAAAATAGGCCCAAAAACCTAATAAATCCTCTATCCATTGACCACTCAATTTCAATAGCCCCATAACCCCTTAAACCTTTAAACCTTTAAACCCATAACCCTTTAACCCCATGACCTCGAAATTCCATAACCCCAAAACCCCCGAACCCGGTAAAAAAGAGAAATATGTGCGTTGAAGCCCTTGAACACAGTATGTTCGAGCCATGCATGTTTCTTGAGCCTTAAACCCGCATTCTTCAATGACCCCATAACTCCAAAACCCCATCACCCGGTGAGAACGAGACTTTCGTCTTTGCCGGATCACGCAATAACTCCGTTTCCCACCGTCAATCACGTGGAGATGCCCTGGATTGCAAAAAACACGAATAAGTAGTACAGCAATGATATCCGAAGATTTGACTCATTAGAGTTCGTACATAAGCAAGGTAGCCAAACCGTCCCGCATTCGCCGAGACGGTCCCGCATTCGTCGGGATCGTTCCGCATTAGTATCTTCTGTCCCACTTTAAAATTTGTCCCGCAGTGTCCCGGAAAATTAGGGTAGCGTCCCGCATGTCCCGCATTTACTATGCTTTTTATACAATCTATACTTCTTTGGTAAAAAAATGAATATTCACTACACTCGCACTACACTCTCTTAAAATGAACCAGTGAAATTGCACTGATTTCAAGTGAAATCTCACTGGTTGAAATAGCCAGAAATGTATCACTGATGATCAGTGAGAATTCACTGGTTCATTCAGTGGAGTTTCAGCACTAGTTTAATCAGTGAGGTTCACTGGTTTTTCAGTACCAGTAGTCATCTGCTCGTACGCCTTGTCGTCAGTCAGCTGTTTAGGCATGAAACGTATCGTTTATCACTTTTGTGCCTTTGCAAAATCATATGAAAAACCGCACTTTACTGCCACAGAAATTAATATGGGCCGCGCTGCAATATAATAGGATATAATATATTGCGGCTAATTGTGGGAAGACCCATCCTTACGCCAGCGTGTCGCGTCGCTCAAAGTCAAACCCAAGTGGCCAGGGACCTCCATCTATCAAGCGAAAGATATAATATCCACCGCTCATTGCAGCCAGGCGCCAGATATTTATAAAACAAACACTAGTACACAATAAGGTTCGCTTTTACTCGAGAAATGCCAAAACCTGACCGGCGACGCGCACGTACCAGGCTACTGGTTCGTCCAGTCAAAGCGGAAAAATCACTGGTTCACCAGTGATAATTCAGAATACTGATTCAACCAGTGACAATTTCATTGGTTCGGATTAAAAGAGCAGCTTATTGAAAGGTTTATAATACGCGCGCTTAAGTAGCATAAAGTTTTTCGTACTATGAACATTGAACAAAGTGG
>CAKNXH010000181.1:442455-457885 GCA_932178445.1 Andricus quercusramuli
CTTAAGTAGCATAAAGTTTTTCGTACTATGAACATTGAACAAAGTGGTAAGGTGGTAAGTTCCGGCTGCCTTGTACATAAGGCTATTCTCACCGGGTTATGGGGTTTCGGAGTTTTTGGGTTATTGAAGAATGTGGGCTTAAGGCTAAATAAGCATGCATGGCTCGAACATACTGTGTTCCAAGGCTTGAACGCGCATATGTCTCTTTTTTACCGAGTTTGGGGGTTTTGAGGTTATGGCATTTTAAGTTTATGGGGTTAAGGGCTTATGGGTTTGAGGGGTTATTGGGTTATGGAGTTATTAGGATATTGAGTGGTCAATGGATAGAGGATTTATTGGGGTTTTGGACCTATTTTTTATGGTTATGTAAAATTTTGACATGATGGCTTTGAATGGACCCATTTGGATTCAGCGACCCCGAAAACATATGATAGACATAGTCAGACTCTAGGGGTAACCTTTCGATTTTTTTTGTGGAGCTGTGTAATGAACATTGAAATTATTTTTCTCAATAAATGCGTTAAATATAGATACTTATATGAATATAATCAATTGCATAATTTAACGTGTGAGAGAAGCAGCGAATGCCGTGAGATAGGCGAAACATGCCTGCGTGCATATACGCATTATTTTATTAATAAAAATCAATAGATATCGGAAACCAAGAAAGCTAAAACTTCGTAAACTAATAGCTATCTGTAATAGTTACACAAATAAAATTGTCCGCTGAGCTTTTCGCAGTGGAATAGTGCTCAGCTGATGCAGTGAAGGGTACCACGTGCCCGCGCGCATATAGCGATGCGCCGTATCTTGAAGTCGTCAGCTGAGCACTTTTCCACCGCGAAAACCTCAGCGAACCATTTTTTCCGTGAAGCTGTTAAAGTCGGCTATTACTTCCCAAAATTTCAGGTTTCATAGTATAATTTTATTTAGCGCATATTTGTCACATGCTTGGACGGGAAGCTGGCGTACAATCCCCCACCATAAAGTCAGCTGACTACTTTTTACCGTTTATTTATACATAACAAACGTAAAAACAAAGTCTTAGCTTTCTTCATATTTGTTTTTTTCAATCATAATTATACGTGTGTGGGTGGCTGCCACGGTAACACCCACCGCTACCATGGAAGCTGACGTTCACTTCGTTCATTAGCAACACGAAGTGAACACTAGCCGAAAATCTCAGATTTCTTTAAATGTTTCACTCAAAATGCCAGCTGGCTCCCGGACTATAATAGCACGGAACGTTCCCGGAACTTTCCGCGGGAACTTTCGGAACGTTCCAGGAACGTTCCCGGGACGTGTAAAATGTCCGCCTCTTGGGAACGTTCCACTAGAACTTTCCGAACATAAATTAATGTTGTTGTTATTATTATCTATAAATAACGCGTAAACCGTAAGTGATAGGTCAAAATCGATGTCAACCCAGTGGGCACAAAACAATAAACATCCGCAGAACGTCCATGGGACGTTCTTAGGACATCCATTGTCAGTCCAATCAACGTCTCTAAGACGTCCAATGTCCTAAAGATGTCTTAAAGACACAGGAAGTTCTCAGGACATCTTTCGTACTGACATTAGACGTCCTACGGTCATCCCTAGGATGTCCCAAAGACATGCTCCAAAAGACGTCTTAGGGATGTCCTGAAGACGTCTCGAGGACATCCTTAATTTTTGTGCCCACTGGGAATATATGATACGGATATCATATTATAGTGTAGTATATGCGGTACACAACACTCAAAAATGAAATCCATTCCTACCTATCTCTTACGGTTTACGAGATAATATTGTTGTTAAAAATAACAATAATGGAACTTTCCCAAGGGGCGGACATTTTACACGTTCCGGGAACTTCCTGGAAAGTTCCGTAGGTGCCCGCGGAACGTTCCAGGAACGTTCCGTGCTATTAGGACGACAACTGACATGACCCCATTATTTTCAGGCCTGTGTTATCGTAGAATTTACAATATGATCAATTAAGACGTTAAATTCTTCATAAAGATGATGTTATAATCAAAATGTAACATCAGAATTGTGAAGAGAATCCTCAAGAACATGAATAATAATCTACCAATCCAATACTAGATAAGAATTTTCAACGAGGAGAAACGGACGTTAAAAAAATTTGCTTCAACTGCTTGTGCAAGACCGCATGAAAAATGGTTAAAATTTAAAACTTTGCAGAGTTGGGGTAGAAAAACATCGAAAAGGTAGGGGCGAAGATGGGTTGAACTCTGTTGCGGGTACCTCAAGGAATCTTTTTTGACCGGTTATAAATCTCCGGGCGCTGAACACTTGAAGACCTTCCCTTACTGAAATTTGACGTTAGATAAGCATATGCGTTCGAACTCCGATGCTTACGACTCTCATTGTGGACCGGCCCTCAAGCAACCAATCCCGAAGCAACTGGGACGTGTGCGTCATTGGCTTCTGCTCCTTCTGTCCTAGAAGGTAAGCAAGCAAGTCAGGTCTCTAGTCGCGGATGACATTACGCGGCAGACGGGACAGTTGAAGATGAAGGTTTCACCTCTGGATACTTTTTGGAGCTACCAACCTTTGTAGAATGTTAGGAGGAACAGTGTTGACGGACCAGATGGAGTGATCCCAGAAGAGCAGCCTTTCGCATCCGGTTCGCGATGGAATGAGCCTGACGCTGGCAAGCCGGAATCTTGTTGAGTTGGCTAATAAATGAAGCTTTCATACCTCCAAGACAGCCGAGTATGAGAATTATAAGATGGACTTTGTAGCCATGGTACAGCCTACTCAGCTCGAAAAGAAGTGCTTGATATTTCGCCCGTTTTTCTCCCTCCTTTGCCGGGATATTACCATCGGCTGGTGCCGAGAATTCAATCACGTAAATGATCTTGTTCTTCAGATCTTGTAGGAAAATATCAGGCTTTGTAGCACTGATATATTAAGTGGTGGAGAATGAGAAATTCCACTAGATCTTACACTGATCATTCTCCACAACTGACTCGAGTTCCCCCTGTGCGTATGGAAAGACGGGCAACAGATCAACACCATAGAAGTGCCTAAGATGGTAATATAACACTTTTAGAACCGCATTGTGTCTCTCTATGTATCCGTAGTGTGCATATTTAGAGCGTCCACTAAGTACATGTCCAAGTGTTTCTGGCTCTTGCTTGTACGCTAGAGATTAATGGCAAATAAGGAACGCATATTATAAATTAATCATGAAAAATAAAATTTGTAGTTTATTTTGGTATATCTGAATGAGCAGTTAGGAATCGAGATATAGATATTAATATAGTATACATTTAATATATTAAAGTTGAACATAATATAGAAAAATTTGCATAAAGGACGAATGTGATTCGAGTGCGAAGCACGAGATACGTGATGAGAATGAGTTTGTTAAAGCCAAAGGAGCTTTAACAAAAGAGAATTCACAATAGCCAAATTACTACTGTCGATGATTTCACATTTAATTGTCAAATATTTTGCGTAAATGTAGGGAAGCATAAAGACCGAGCGCGTAGCGCAAGGTAAATACATTATCGAGCGCGAAGCGCGAGAACCAACAGTCGCGCGCCCTAGGCGCGCTCAAACTTACGAGCCGCGCGCTCAGCGCGCCATGAGAATGTGCCCGCGCGGCGGGCAGACTTTTTTACTTAAAATTATTTATTTATTTTTGGTTTTAAGGGTAGTTTTCAGGAACTCGTGGGGGTGTGTTAGGGGTATCAAACCCATATGTCTAAAACATGAAATTCTTCGTTGGATAATTCTCAACAAGCCTCTATACTTTCCCGTCACATTTTCCCAAACCGTAAAAGATTATTCCAAAAACCCAAAAAAGTGATTTTCCCCATGCATTTCACATGGAAAACTTCAAGTCAAAAACAGCACCTGTTAATAACAAAATTAAAAAAAAAATCAAAGAATTCATTTTTTCTGATTTGGTATGAAATTGGAGGGGGTCGCTCCTCTAGCATGAACAAAAATTTGCCGTGCATTTTCGGACCACCCTAATATATACATATGTGACGCGCGCCGAAGAAAGGGGGCTTACTCTAGAAAGCGAGATTTTTCAGGACGAGCGGTCAATGTCGACCCGATAGACGCGACTTTTAGGAGAAAGGGAAGACTAAGGAAACCTTCCCTCTCCACTTGCCACTACATTCTCACGCATATAGCGGCGCTGCTCACGGACGGGGTATAGATGAGACGCGGAGATGTAGTGGTGAGTGGTGGGAGGTGTTTCACGGGATCTCGAGCTCTCGAGCGAAAGCACGATTTCTCAGGTACCTATCAACTCAATTATTAGCAATAGTAACGCTCGGAATTTTTTTTCGATGGTTTCATTAAAAAGAGCAACTCAAAAACTATCGAAAGGTGTAAAAACCTCGATTTCGATTTTTTTAGAGTAAGCCCCCTTTCTTCGCGCACGTCACATATATATGTGACCGTCCGCGAACAAAGGGACCTAATTCGTCATAGCTGAATTTTACAGGACGGGTAATCGTAGCAGAGACCGCAAGCCAGCATTTGGGTAGTGGGTTGCGTCTACGAAAAGTACCCCCCTCCACTTACCACAGGCCTGTCCAAGTAGGAGAAAACTGCTTATTGCCAGATGGGAATTTAACACCACCACCGACCTCTACTAATTCAACTTCACGAAAGCGACCACCCCCCAAGCCTCTGGACCTGAGAAGAGGGAAGTAGTGGTGGAACTCGAACATATGGTGAATGAGCAGTTTTCCCCTACTTGGACAGGCCTGACTTACCACCGCACCTTTAGGCACGAACCAGTGGAGCTCACGTACACGTCGCGTACAGATGTAGCGGTAAGTGGTGGGGCTGGCTTTAGTAGGCCTCTCGTTCGGTCTCCGCGTACGCTTATCATGCCTATGTTTGTAGCTTAATAACAAGATAAGTAATTAACTTTAAAAAAATCTGATTATTTAAAATAAAAGAGTAACTCAGAAACTATTGATTGGCGTATGAAAATGAAAATCGATTTTTTCCACACTAGGGCCCTTTCTTCGCGGATGGTTACATATATAATTGAAAAAAAGAGTTTAACAACCACCGCAGGGTCCTACTAAGAGCAACTGCCATCTAAAAAATGTCAATAGCCCCCAGCAGATCCGCGGTAAATCACACCTATGGCCACGTCTCACAACCGTGAGATGGGTGGTCACAGAGCACGACGAAATCACAACGACAGCCTGGCGAAACCCTCGTGTGTCTTGAGGACACGAAGCGACCCAAAGATGACAGCTTTCTGCATCCATCTCGCAAGTGCCTTGGGATATTTTTGGCATGCGGGTATGGTTTTGAGGTTTCAAACCAGTGATAGTTTCGCACCTCCGAGAGCACCAATCACAAGGACAATTACTCGCACAGAATATTGTGGGTACAGTCGTTGCAGCTCTCTTTTAAGGTCTTGATACCTCTCCTCTTTTACTTTCTCCTTTGCAGTGATGTTGTATTCGGACGGAGCCGAAAATTCGATCACGAATATAGTTCGTTTCTCTAGTCTTGGAGATCAATGTCAGGTCTTGAGTGAGCAACGGAGACTGCTGCCCGAAAATCGTAGTTCGAGAAAATTTGGCACTTCTCGTTTCGGACAATTGACTCTATCTCTCTTGGAGCGTTCGGCAGGGCAAGTTTCTCCTAAGCCCCAAGATCTGGCTGAAATGGATGCCTCTCTTCGTGGGGATATCTCGCAAGAGTCCGACCTCTGGACCATCAACTGCTCAGTTTATGGTGATGCGAGAGCTTTGGCTGATTCAAATCGAAGGCTAAAACCGACGATGGATCAAAAGACCAAAAGACGCTTGCATCAACTCAACAAGAAGATTGGATGGGCAAGACAGAAAGCGTCCCGTGTGCAATGTGTGACTGATCACATAACAGCTGGTAAACCGTTCACGGAAAGGATTGGAAAGCTCGCCCAAGAACTGAGAACCTTGAATCACACACTGAACAAGTCAAATCTGCTGACAATCAAGCAGCTTATTGTTGACAAAATGTGTAAAAAATTCACCCAAGCCAAAGGAGGTAGAGACTTTTTGGAGAGAAGTATACAGGATCCCGAAAACACTAAAGTTAGAAAAAGATACTGAAAATATCATCCGGAGTTTTGCGACAACCTCATAAAATCTGAGACTGCCCAAGATTGTATCAAAAACTTCTGGTGGGAGAAGTTTACTTTTACACACCAAAATTTGGCCCGTATATTCACCTCATATTTAAAGTCGGAGACGCCCATTCCGCAGTAGCTGGTGATAGGACGCACTGTGCTTCTGCCGAAAAAGGGCAACTTCTCCAACCCAGAGAATTACAGGCCAATAACTTGTGTAAAAACACCCTATAAGATCTTTACAGCTGTCCTAAACAACAGGATTCGACGAATTGAGCCTGTGTGGCGAGAAATGTACGAACAACGTGGCTCTAAAAAAGGTGTAGCAGGCTGTCGAGAGAACCTCCTAACTGACAGATGTGTCTGTAAAGACGCTTTAGCCGATCAGCGCGTCCTGTCAATGGCCTGGATTGACTACCGGAAAGCTTTCGATTCAATCTCGCATAGACTTATCATCTGTCTGTTAGAAAGCTTGAAGGTGCATCCACACATAGTGAGATGCATAGAGAGATTGATGCCTCTTTGGAAAACTAGATTTACTATCTCATCTAGAAATTATTGTGTGACAATGAACAACGTCACCTTCCAGAGGGGTGTCTTTCAGGGTGTTATCATGAGCACTTTGCTTTTTTGCATCACACTTCTGCCTCTATCTCTCGCACTACGAAATTCTCCTGGATACCTCTGTGGCGACAGTAATCAGCGCGAGCATAAGATAACTCATGTATTTTATATGGATGACCTCAAGATCTATGCCTCTGGTATAAGCAAACTTCAAACTGCTTAAAACATCGTCAAGAAGTACACAGGAGAGATTGGGATGGACTTTGGAATGGGCAACTGTGCCAAAATTAATCTGAAGAAAGGAAAGATTACTGCCGTTCCCAAGGACCCTGAGCTTGTGGATATAAGTATTATTAGATATATTAATACTGGAAAGACCTATTCATACCTGGGCATGCCTCAAAGCCGCATTCAGCACGCAACATCAGTGAAGGAGTATCACCGAAGCAGATACAAGCATCTTCTTCGAAAGATTTGGTCTTCCAATCTGTCGGCATTGAACAAGGTATCTGCGACTAACATGCTTGCCGTCCCGGTTCTACTCTGCTCGTTTGGGGTGGTTCAATGGACGAAGAACGAGCTTAAGGCCCTTGATATCACCACACGTAACATCATGCATATGCATAAAATCTTGCACATCAATTCGCCAGTTCCGCGATTATACATTTCACGCCGTCAAGGCGGACGCGGACTTCTGAATCTCAAGTATCTTCATAACCGAATTGTTCTAAGTACAGCTTACATCGTTGCTAATGGCAGAGATCCGTACCTAAAAATTGTAAGGAATCACGAGATGATTGGCGAAGGAGCGTTCCTTTACAAAGCCTCGGAACAAGCGGCCGACACCTTTGGCCTGAATTTTAACATCAGAAGTGAGGAAAGTGCATGACTCCATGTAGATGCTTCACTTCTGAAAGCCGAAGTGAAAAAAGCAGAGGTTGAAAAATTTCACCAAGAGCTACTCGACAAGAAAATGCACGGAAACTTTCACAGAAATGTAGAAAAACAGTCCTTATCGAAGGAGCATACTTTTGCTTTCCTCAGATCATCAGGGCTCAATTCAAGTATAGAGGGTTTTATTTTCGTATGCCAGGACAGTGTCATTTCCACCTCAAAATACCGCGATCGAATTTCATGTCACGAAGTTCCCAGTGACAGGTGCAGAGCGTGTCATGCACACGGTGAGTACCTATAACACATACTATCGAGCTGTCTGACCCAGGCAGGAACGACGTATATCTATAGACATAATGCGACCCTAAGAGTGCTTTATCACCATATATGTCGCTCTTGCGGTATTGGTCGCGACTCTGCCCTGCCGAACGCTCTAAGAGAGATAGAGTCAACTGTCCAAAACAAGAAGTGCCAAATTATCTGGCCGAAGGCTGCGTGGCACCACGGGTGTGGTGTTCCAAACGGTATCTCTAGGATACCGCGGGAATTCTAATGGAGGAAAATAAACATTTAAACCGGAGTGTATGTGAGGAGTTGGAAGGAGAGCTAGACGTTGTGGAGAGGTTTGACGTGAGTCAGAAGACTCATGCCAGACTTGATATAATGGACGCGTACGAGGGGGTGAAGTAGGGTCGAAAACTCATGGACGACCTCAAAGATGTGCAGAGGTGCAGAAATTCTGCAACTCCAAACGCAACATGTTCATGCCCATTAGGGATGGATTAGGAAAGGCGCAGTGTTGTGGTACAGTTGGAAGTGGCCTTGCAAACCATCGACGCTTATTACTAGGACGCGATCAAGTACGTCCGAAAGGAGGTAGGAAAGAAGTACCTGCAGAAGGCGAAGGCGAGGAAAGACATGAGCCAGAGTGGGACTCAATATGAAGAAGCCATGGAAACTCCCACTCCCCATCAGCGGAAGCGAGAGTGGGAGCCCACTCTGAGTCCCGTTGAGGCTTGCTCCTCAAAACAAAAGACGAAGAAGCCGAGGACCCGCAATACCATTGTGGCGTCCTCGACTCTGAAGGGCGAGGATGTGGAGGGGATCACTCCTACACCCGCACCCATGAAGCCATGAAGGAGAAGCAGAAGAGAGCCCGACCCGAAGCGGTCCTGATAAGAGCAGCCGAGGGTTCGAGCTATGCGGAGGTCCTCAGGAACCTTAAACAAAAGGTGAAGCCGGACACACTTGGTGTAAAAATCAGGGGTGTCAGGCAGACCCGAAGGGGAGAGGTTCGGGCGGAGGTAGGACCTGCTGCGGATGGCAGATCAAAGCTGTCCGCGGCTGTGGTCCGAAAACATTTCGGAAAAGCAGCATCTGGAGAGTTGAAGATTAGCATGACGAGGAAGGCCTTCAGAAAGGCCTTTGTCGAAATGAAAGAGGACCTGGCGACAAGACTTTTCCGCACGGGACACCTCAAATTGGGGTGGGTGTCCTGTCGTGTGCGGAAGAAGACGGAGTCTGTAAGGTGTTTCCGCTGCCTGGGCGTCGGCCATATGGCGGCGGGATGCAGGTGTCCAGACCGGACCCAGGCCTGCTGGAGGTGCGGCAAAGAGGGCCATAGGGCTGCGGCGTGCGAAAGAACGACGCAGTGCTTCCTCTGCGCCGCTAAAGAAGAGAAACCCCGGACCGATCATCTGCCGGGAACAATGCGGTGCGCGTCGTTCAGGGAGGCCGCCTCTGTGAAGAAGCCGGATGAACGACGCAAATTACGTTTTTCGGGCAGCAGTCTCCGTTGCACACTCGAGGCCTGACATCGTTCTCCAAGACTTTGAGAAACGAACCATATTCGTGATCGAGTTCTCGGCTCCGTCCAAATACAACATCACTGTCAAGGAGAAAGAAAAAGTGAAAGTAATTGTCCTTGTGATAGTTGCTCTCGGAAGTGCGAAACTATCACTGTTGCATGGTTCGTAACCTTAAATTCATATCCACGTGCCAAAAATATGGCATAAGGCACTTGCGAGATGGATGCAGAAAGCTGTCATCCTTGGGTCGCTTCGTGTCCTCAAGACACACGAGGGTTTCGCCGGTCTGTCCTTGTGATTTAATCGTGTTCTGTGACCACCCATCTCACGGTTGTGAGACGTGGCCATATGTGTTATTTACCGCGGTTCTACTGGGAGCTGGTGTTTATTTTTTAGATGGCAGTTGCTGAGTGATGATATGAGGATGTTGTAAGTTAATTTAATACGATGTCTGAAATATTCTGCGATGATGTTGTGGGTACAAAATTATAGGGGCATGGTATTGTTGATTTAAATAACACGCCCATTCCGTAACACTGATCCGACACAGGTCACTGATCAATAATAATAATAATAATAATAATAATAAACCTTTATTGAGTTCGTAACAAGAAGGATATGTACATGGCAGACAGAGTTAACATAAGAACCCAAGGGTGAGGTACAGCTTAAAGCTGCTTTCAAACCTAACCCTCAATCTCTCTAGAAATCACCCATGATTCGCTTTAACTGAAAAGTTTAAAATAAGTTGAAAAATTTAGAAAAAACTGCGACTTTCTATCTCTATTCTAAGATAAAATTGCTAAAAGCAATAATAAATTGTTTGAAAAATTTATATAAACATCTAATTATCAGTATAAAGTAGTATTTAATGTAATAGAAACAATTTGTATTTTAGAAAAAATCATAGTGCCAGAAACTCGCAAAACCCAATTTTACACTTAAAGGTTTTTTCGGGACCCTATATGAAACAGACTTATGGGAGTGATATTTAAAAATTCCCAAGTGGGGAACCATACATAATAATTTTGTGAGGCTCCTCACTTGAGGTGATCGCTAGAGAGATTGATCAGCAACCTGGGTCGGAGCAGTGTTGCGGAGTGAACGTGTTATTTGAATAAATAACACGAAAACTCCAGATCAATCTAAAACATCTATACATAACACCTATATACCCATCTACCCTATACCCATATACCGATCTACCTCATACTTATATACCTATTTCACTACTTTCCAACCGAGCAAGTCACGCCTACCCCGAAAGGGAAATGGCTTAATGGTATAATAATAATTATTATTATTCACTTGTGTTATATATATTTTAAATACAATGAATGTAACAAATAAAATTCAATACTCGTTAAGAAGACTCTAATATTAGGAGGGCGGCTCTGAGATGCATCAACTAATGTAAAAACGCAAAATTATAATTAATCTTTTTTTTCAATTATCCATTATTGAAAATAAAATACTTATTTTCCAATTACTTACCTTTTTTTCAGTATTCCAAGCAATTTTTCAATTTCAATATAATAATTATCCTCCACGGGATAATCCATTATCCATGTATGTAAGTTCGTTTGCAATTCCGCATATTCGTAGCATAATGCCAACTATTTGAATACGGCATTTACACTAGAATATGGGTACTGCTTAGAACTTTTGAAAGAAGAAACATCATTTTCATAAAGAAGAATATTCCACGAATTATGAAGAACTGAAGACTTTTATGCACCGCACTAACGATAAACGGAGCATAATACTTTCTGAATTTTATAAGATCTTATACTCCGCTTACCGATACCGCAATGCACTGATAATTTGACAAACTGAAAATAAAATTTTGGTGAAGCTTAACCCTTTAACGACCACTGCACAGCTGAGCAGCGTTCACTATTTTCGATTTTCCTCATTTTCAGGTAACAAGCTTAGAATTCTGCAAAATAAATACGTGCATTAGATCGAAGTGGACTATTGCGCATCTCCTGAGGTGGTTATCAGTTATCGTATACTCAATAGAAACTGAGAAAATTAAAAAAATTGGAAAAAAAATGTTTTGCAAAAATCGATCAGAAAATGACCATACATATTTGACAGCCAAAATAAATTAATAAAAACTAAAAACAACATTCTGCAAGCTGCACCTTGAATGTGGAATTTAAAAAATTAAAATTAAATCATTAATTCGTGCACTATTAGTAAAAGTTATATTTTTTTGTAAATTTCGTCAATCAGTTGTTACTTTTATCATTTACATTACAAATCACTCGATCGGAACACAAGTCAAATTTGTCAGATTTTCTTACACTGAAATATTTTGAGGAAATCAATGCAGAATGTACCAATTTAATGACATTTTTATTTATATGTGTAATAATTCATTTTTCTTGTAAATTTCAATTATTGCCCAGGCGTTAACTTAAGAATATTTACATCCCGAAAGTTCCTTTTATACCTATTTTTGTCATTATTATGGCCGCGTGGCTGCGTGTACCGAAATTTCCGCACGAATAGCATTAAGCCATTAAGCCAAATCCCTTTTGAGGTAAGTGTGACAAACTAAATACTTGGCTCAACTAACCATTTTTTTCAGTGAATCACTTATTCATCGAGATACAGAAATTATTAAATTTTCAAAAATAAAAAATAAAATTTTTTTAGACTTTTTAAAAATGAGTCTACAGTTTTTTTTATTTTCTGAAATAAAAACATGTCTCTTTCGGGTACAATTTCAGTCATAACAGTACCCATTGTCGTTAATAGTTGCTCGATTTATAGTTTCTTGTTCTAAATCGTCTTTCAAAAATTTCAGAATGATCCGAGTGGTAAACAACTCCTGCAATCGGTGTACAAAATTTATTTCAACCACTCTATGTTTACCATATATACAACACCAAATGTATACAGAATTTTTTTTTTTGTAAAAATGTCGAATTTTACTTTTTTTGCAATTTAGAGCCTGTAGATCAATAATTTGAAAAATAATCATTAGGAAAATACGCAATATATATTCAAAAATTTACCAAACTTCCAATTTTTACATGTATTTTAATCGAAAAATTCATCTAATAATGAAATGCTATCATTCTAAAAAATATTTTTTGCAACACCCACCTCGAAAGTGCTTCCGCCGTTCCGTGTAGCTAAGTTATACGCGAAGTGACTCATTCCGGATAGCAATGCGGGAATAATATTGGCGCATGCGCAGGTCGATTCTTATATACTTTCCACATCAGCGAAATGTACGCGCATGCGCACTTTGCAGATAAGCAACTTTCCGCATCGCGACAATTCGGGGGCAACGTAGCAATTAAATTTAATTAGCTCAGTGTTTTAATGATTGAAGTTTTGTTTTCAGGGTTTTGTAGCCCCCCCCCCCGGGGGGGGGGGGGCTACGATATAAAAATAAAAAATATAAAAAAATATAAAATGCCAACATTTTTTTTTCACTAATTTTTTTTCCCAATTTTTTTTTCAAACAATTTTTTTTTTCAAAATTTTTCTTCACAAAATTTTTTTTCAACAATTTTTTTGCACCAAATTTTTTTTTCCAACAAAATTTCTTTACTCCACTCTACGCAATATAAAATTACTATTTTTCGTTACCACCTCCTAAAAACTTTCTCGGAAGGTTGTTGCAAAAAATAGCGTGTGATACACGTGCGCACAGGCAATTGCTGACTCGTGTGATTTCAGCATTCGCCTTCAACTATGCGCACTCGTCCTCGTTTTCGCACTCGCTTCGCTCGTGCACTAACCTCCGACTCGTGCTTCGAGCCTCCGGCTCATGCTGACAAATTTAAAATCGTTGGCAATCGCCTATTTTGCGCACTTGTATCACAAATAGCTATTGTTAAATTCAGCTAGATGCCTCATAGTTTGTAGATCAGATCCACAGAAACGAAAGCTTTGTACCCATGAACTTGACAGATTCACGATTTTGCGAATACAGGATGTTTGGGAGTTATTTCAACATCCGTTACAGATTCAATCAAGGAAATCGACATTTACAACAAAAAAACCATTGGACATTTTTTGAAAAAACTGTTAGACTCAAAAATCACTTAAAAATAAGTGCAGGAAGCGTTCTCTACCAGAAAAAGTGTTGGACTTTATTTTAAAGTTGCTTCAACATACATATATCCCTAAGAATCTGGCAAGGATGCTTGAATATTTAAGGAAATGTAAAACAACCCTTCAAATAAAAGCAACGATTCCCTATTAGGATATTCTTCCCGCATTTATTCTAAAGCTAAAGTGATTTTCGACCCTAATAGTACAAAAAATCTTCCGTGATTTTGCTTTTTAGGAAATGTCGATTTCGATTTACTTGCTTAATTATTTAAAGGGTGTTAAAACAACCCTTCAAATAAATTCAACGACTTTCCCTGTTAGGAAATTCTTCCCACAATTCTTCTCAAGTCATTTTCGACCACAATAGTATAATTTGAAAATCTTCTGTGATTTTGCTTTTTACGAAATGTCATTTCCCTTGTTTAGGGTTGTAAAACCATCCTTAAATAAATTCAATTGCTTACCCTGCTAGGATATTCTTGCCACAAATCTTTTGAAGTAATTTTCGACCCTAATAGTATAATCAAAAAATCTGTTGAAATTTTTTTTTTCGGAAATGTCGAATTCCTTGCTTGAATATTTAAGGTATGTGAAAACACCCCTTTAAATAAATGCAATGATTTTCCCTGCTAGGATAATCTTCCTACAATTCTTGAAAAATTATTTTTGACCCTAATAGCATAATCACAAAATCTCCCGTGATTGTACTTTTTAGGAATTTCAATTCCCTTGCTCAGGGATGTTAAACCCTTAAAATACATTCTACGACTTTCTCTGCTAGGATATTCTTCAAACAATTCTTTCAAAGTGATTTTCGTCCTTAATGTATAATTCAAAATATCTCCCGTGAACAATTTTTTAAATTAGAATATATGTAACAATTTTTAAGTATGAAAATTTTTTGAACAAAAACTCCCAATTTTTCTGATATTTTTATTTCGAATTATTGACCTGCAGGTTCCAAATTATAAAAAAAAATATAATCAGACATTTTAACAAAAGGCCATTTTCTGTACATTTGGCGCAAGGTCCTTTAAATATTAATAACTTAAAAAAAAATTTTATTCGTGTTTCGCACATCTCTGCTCAAATAGTGCAGCACGTGTTAATGCGGGAGAATTTGAATTTACCTGAAATATTCCAATTTTAATATTAAAATTGATATTTGAGCGGTCTGGGACTAAAATCATCAATATTATAGGACGTATAATTTTTACGAATTTTCTTGTTACGAAATTATTCTGAAAATACTTTTGAAATAAGCGAGCCTGCTTCAGCTAAAGGAGGGGGCAGGGGTCAAGATATTGTGTTGTGATCGAGTTGTTACGGAAAGGGGGGTCCATTATTCACGTGCGTCATTTTTAAAAATTCGAACATGAAACATATAACTCGCAATAATTGTAAAGACATTTAATACGAATGTAATTTTTTGCGCCGAAGAAACCTGGCAAGTGAAAAAGGAACCTAGCCAACAACAATTTTTAAAAAAGTCAAGGATTATTATTGTCCAGGGAAGAGAAAAAAATTTAACCAAAAAATCTTGTAAAAAGTCAGGGAATTTCTATAACTATACAGAACTGCCAAGGAGAATAAAATTGAAATTTTTCAATTTTAATTCGAAATTGTTTTATTCCGTTTATAAAATATTCTATGTCAAAAATGTTACAAGTTGAAGGTTCTAGTATTTGGTTATTAATGGACACGGAAAATGCAAAATTGGTCAGGGAGAAATTAGGGAATTTTTAAAATGAAGCTTTGCGCTAATCCTGATATAATTTTCTTGTTGGTAATTTATTTGCCTTACATGTAAATTTCTTTTTTTGCAGTTGCTTTCTCCTGAAGATTATCTTTTTAGTTATAAACTCAACTTTTTGTTGAAAATTCAACTATTTGTACATTCTCATCAGAGAAGATATTAGAGTTGTGTAAAATTTGACACCCCCCCCCCCCCTCCCCCGTTTTCGTCAAATGTCCACGT
>CAKNXH010000181.1:457985-474333 GCA_932178445.1 Andricus quercusramuli
GTCTTTTGGCTTGAGTTTTTAAACATTTAGGTGACATTTTTTTATTTCATGACTGAGAAATCTTTATTTGTTGAAAATTATCTTTTTGGTTTCTAAATTCATTCTTTTAAATAAAAGTTCTTGTATTAACTATCAACTATTACACATTGTTGTTGAGAATTCACCTTTTTAGGTTAAAAATCCGATTATTTTGTTGAAAATTTAATTACTTTGCTGAAAAATCAAGTTTTTTGTTAAATAGAGCTTCATACGCGCGCTACGCGCGCGACCAATTTCTTTGCATGTAATGATTATATTTGGGAATGAAGTTCAATAAAATACCATGAAATTAATTTTTACTTCAATAATTTTGATTTGTACATGTCTTCGCATGCATACCCTCTCACGATGCAGAATAAATACTTGTGCAACTATAAAAATTTTCATGCAACTTTTGAAAAAAAAACCTATAAAATGTCGGCGCGTACAAATTTTCATAGAAATACACTGTAAATGATCTCGTCTCGAGAAGAGTCTAGATGTCAAGCCATTTCGAGTGCGCATAGCACTCGGATGGATGACCATCTGTGACGTATACGACCGAGTTGTGTATTCGCTGCGTTTTAACCTCGGTTTTCACTAATGTCGAGCATGATTTTTTTACGGGAGGGTTTCCTCAACAAATTGCCAAACTCTTCATTTGCTCATGAAAATATTCTAAGTAATTAATAAATCTTGGAAATTGTAGGAGCATAATCACTTTTTGAATTGAAATTGTTTAAATAATTGAAAATTATTGTGATTTTACAAAGCTTTATAGGTAACAGTCATCCGAAATATATTCTTAGTTGAATTCGTAAACAAATTGAGCCTATTCGTTGAGAAACAGCCAAACTCTGAATATGTTTATGAAAATTGTTAAAATAATTAACAATTATTGTAAAATTGCAAAGTAACATATAGGGAAGAATTATTCTTGATATATTTCTTTTGGTTCTGTAAACAAATTAAGCCAATTCATTAAAAATAATTATATTACAAATAATATAATTTTATTCTTGTAAATTTACAAAGCAGCATATAAAATAATCATCGAAAAGACATTCCCATTTGACTCCGTAAACGAACTGTACCTATTGCTTGAAAAATAGGCAAACTCTGAATGTATTTATGAAAATTTTTGAGATAATTAATAATTATTGTATATTTGCAAAGTATTGTATAAAAGAGTTATTGGAAACACATTCTTTCTTGATACCCTAAAGTAATTCATCATATTCGTTGAAGAAAGGTCAAGGTCTTAATTTGTTTACGGAAATTATTTTGAAAATTAATAATTTTTGAAAATTTGCAAAGAATCATACAAATAAAAAGTCATCGGAAAAATAGTCTTAGTTAATTCTGTAAAAGAAATTAGGCTACTTGTTGAAAAATACCCAAAACTCTATTCGTGGAAAAATGGCCAAACTCTGAATTGGTTTATGACAATTTTTTAAATAATTAATCATTCTTGGGAATATACCAAGAATAGAGAAAAGTCACCGGAAAGATATTCTTAGTTGACTCCGTTTTCTTTAAACATAAATGAGTCAAGGGTAAAGACATTTTTTTAAATTTGCTAAACTTCTTTAAATTCCAAAAATAATTCAAATTTTAATGTTTTTTAATAAAAATAACACAGATGAATTCATATTTTCAATCGTTTAACATTGCAATAATAGTTACAATTAGAAGGAATTCATCGAAAATGTAATTGAAAGTTAAATAAAATAAAATTATAAACGTTCATAATCATAATTTCTGAATGTTCATAATTTTTATTGTTTATTATTCTAATAAAAAAAATTCTTTTCGAAAAAAAGTACGGCTAAATAATTGTAAAAAGAAATTTTTAGAAATAAGCCAAAATATTAATTAAAATTGTAGATTTTTCTTTAAAAATAATAAGCCCATGATGAAATCATTTTGAATTGCATAATCCAAAAATAGTTTAAATTTGAAAAGTCATAGAAGTCGAAAATGAAACTAAAATAAAAATAATAAAAAATGCTGACTATTCATAATTTTCCATTATTTATAATTATAATAAAAAAAGTTACAAATTGTAGTTTAAATTGTAATTTTTTTAAATTTGATTCAAAGCTATCTTTTTGAAAAAATTGAAAAAACAACACAGAATAAATTCATTAAAAACGTTTTAATATTACATAATAGTAAAAATTAGGGAAAAATGTATTGCATGTGAAAAATTAATTCAGAAAATCTTAAAAAAGCACAATATCATTTTATTGAAGAGATTATTAAAACACTGTAAGCAACTAAGAAAAAGAAAAAAGACGGAAACTAATGAAAATAAAAGTTTTTACCAATATTAAAATTTGTACTGGTTTTTTAATTCTCATTAGGTACATTGTGCGTATATTTTTTTATAAAAATAAATTTGTTTAAATTGTTCAAATGGTTTTGATTTTAATATTATAGTTCAGATAGAAAAGTTGTGCTTATTATTAAAAAGGTTATAGCTGCATGTACGTTTTATTGTAGGGGAAACCTCCCTACAGTAGATAATGATTTACAGTAGATAATCTTAATTAACTTGAAGACTGACAACAAATGTTCATTACATTTGTTAGTATAACGTTTCAGCAAGGATACTATATCCTCTGATGAACTTTTATTGAAATTTCATAATTAATTAATGCGTGAGAGCAAAAAATTTATTTTTAACCTGAAAAAAAAAAATTTCACCTATTCTTTATTCATACTTTTTAACTTAATGAAACATTTTCATGACATGTTAATACATTAGAATCAAAGCTTGAAGTTTAATGAACAATATTTATAAATACAAAGTGTTTTTTCTTCAATATTTATAAATATCTAAGGACATTTCATTGAATATTACATTTTCCAACAGTAGATAACCAACAGTAGATAATCGGAAAATTACAAGAAATGTCTCTGTCAAAATTGGCAGCTCTGCGACTGTCTCGCAGTTGTTTTAAATTAAAGGTTGTGTTTGTTTGTTTATTTTGATTTGTGAAGTTTTTAAATTCAAATTATTTCAAATGATAAAGTAAGAAAATAATGTAAATTATTATTTATTAAAAATCTCATAAATTTTAATTGTGTTTCAAAGAGCCTTTCGGAAAAGGTATAATTTTTTGGATTAAGGTACGTACAAAAACTGCACTTTTCTGTCATCGCAAGTCAGGTTAAATTGTATGAAGATTAAACATCTTGTACCAATCGCACCAACCTTACGAAATATCAGAGATAAAAAAATGTCAATAATTTAAACTTTTGCGTTTTTTGTAAAATTATCGTAGTTTCAAGTATTATTTACTCAATGAATTGATTTTAATTGTAAGTATACTAATAATAAATTATAATTATCCAGAATTGAGTATTCTAACTTGCCCAGGAGCAATACCAGAAACGATTATCTATTGATGGACAAAGGTGTCAAAATCGTACCATTGACCAGGTCTAATAAAAAAGTTTAATACAGCTAATTGATTAATTTCGTGATATTTTTTTCTATAAGAATACTTAATTAAATATGTAAGCTTTATTTAACAATGATCATCTTTCTTTAATTTTGGAAACTGATGCAGTTAAATGCTGTTGATTTTTTCCCTATCTACTGTAGGGTGGTCTCCCCTAAGCTAAACAATAGCCAAACTCTGAATTTGTTTAAATAATCAATGATTATTGTAAATTTACAAAGTAGCATAGAAAAGAGTCATCTGAAAGGCATTTTAAGTTGATTCCGTAAACAAATTGAGCCTATTCTTTGAAAAATGGCCAAACTAAAGATATTCTTAGATAATTATTTTTAAAAACAAGGAAACCGCATACCATGTATTTCACCGGGCGTCATTTCGCGATCGCCTGTCCTCCGACAGATGAAATTCATGATGATCACGTGATAGTTTTCGCTTTAGACCAATTACTGAGCGCCAAAAGGAACGACCAATCACCAATCTCCAGGGAAAATCACGATCAATTAGGGAAAAGAACATAACCATCTCACTCACTCACCCTAAGTTAAATACGGATGACAAATGATTTTGAATTACTTATTATTAAGGGCTCTTTCACACGATTGCAGATCAGCAAATTGCATGTAGATTGCCCACCGGTACGAAAAGGACAGACTGTTCTCCAGGTTCTCCATCTCTTACACTCTTGTGGACTTTCTGCATGCAATCTACTGATCTGAAATCGTGTGAAAGGTACCTGAGCAGATTTTTTTATGATTAACAATGAAAAATTCTGTACAGCTTAAAAATATTTCAACTTTTAATTTTAGTCACTAAGTAAATAGTAACAAAAAACGAAACGAATAACAATTTGAATTTCGCTGGCTATGAGTAGCATTAACGTTCACGTGACTCGACAGCCAATCAGATGGCGAATAAAAAGGCTTATCAGCTAACTTCATGTGTTAACTCACTCTTTTTACTTAGTGAAAGTAATACTTTTTGCTAGAAATATAACTAGCAAAACAGCAAAATTCAATCCATCTTTATGTCACCCATGATGTGTTTGATTTTGATAAAATGAAACATAACTTCAAATTTAGTTAACAATGGACAATTTATGGGTATGAGAATCAGCCATTAAGCATGAAATCTACCAAATCCCACACATATTTACATAAACCTACATCATATTATTGTTAAATGCACTCACTTTATGGAAATTTCGAATTTTATCTCAAATACAAAAAATTTCCATTACATAGTTTCAAGTTCCATATTCTATTATTTCTGGAAACCATAAATTAAATTCAGTAAGAGGGGGGTTACGGTTCGGCACAGGGTGGAAGGAGGGACTTAGAGAGGGCCTATATTCCATTACGTAATTTAAGTACGGCCTCTAAACTAGTATTGAGAAAATAAATTTCTTCCCCCGTAGTGAAATGTGAAAAGTTTAGAGTCATGAAAAGATCAGGCATAATGAATTTTAAGAAATACGTTCTTAATTTATGTGTTTTTTAATTAGGGCTGAGAACTCGTAAAAATTCAAGGAGAAAGTCATTAGAAAATAACATATACATGTAAAAGTGTAACAGTTATGTAAAGTGTAACACTACTTTTAACAGGGGCACTGACTTTGGCTAGTCTTCATACTTTAAGTGCTTTTCTGAGAAAAGCGTGAAGGGGACCGATTGAGAACGGGGGGATCAAAACTGTGGACCCTGGCGGACCGAACGAACGGAGCGGATACGCTACAGCGTATCCTTATAGCATCCACATCGTATCCTCTCCGTATCATGCAAGAAAAACTCATTAAAAAAGGAAGATGAACATTTCACTTGTTAAAATTCGGATTCTACGTGAAATTTTGCGTTAAAAGGTCACGGAGTAATCGCAATAGTTTTTCTTGCAACATTAAAAACTTTAAAAAAATATAATACTTATCGATAACGTGGGCTGAAGGCGACTTCAAACGCATCGTCGACGGATAAAGCCTATGAACTGCTACTGAATGACGATACGTTTGAAGTCGCCTTCAGCGCACGTCATCGATAAGTATCATATTTATTAAAAGTTTCTAATGTTGCAAGAAAAACTATTGCGATTACTCTGTGACCTTTTAACTCAAAATTTCACGTAGAATCCGAATTTCAACAAGTGAAATGTTAATATTTCTTTTTTGATGAGTTTTTCTTGCATGATACGGAGAGGATACGATGTGGATACTATAAGGATACGCTGTAGCGTATCCGCTCCGTTCGTTCGGTCCGCCAGGGGAGTGATTGACTAGCATCGACAAGGGTTGGCCGTTTTAATGGAGAAAAAAAAATTGCGGGTCTTTTTCCGGGTTATTCCATAGTTCAACGAAAGTTTTAACGGTCATCGAAATTGAAAAATTTGAACTTTCAATGCTGACATTTTTTTCATTTAAAGTAATCAAAACTGAACTGGAAATTTTTAAACTTATAATATTGAAGCTTAACAAAATTTTTAACTATTAATATTGAAGCTTAACAAAATTTTAATTCAGAAATTTTTTGTTCAAACGCTCAATAATTTACATGTGTAAATTGAAAGCGTGTAACATTTTTCCATTTAACGATTTTTAATTAAATGCCGTTAAACTGCAAAAATTAAAAATTAAAACTTGTATTATTTGAACATTTGAAAGAATTCTGGTTGAAAAATATAAAACCACGCTTTCATTTTCAAATCTTAAGAATGAATCAGAAATTCGTAAATTTTTGAAATTATAAGTTAGAAACATAAAAAATTTAACAATTTTTTTAACAGAATGTTTGTTAAATTATTAATTTAATTATTTCAAAGTTGTTTCAAATAATTAATTGTTCAATTGTTATTCATACACGAAAAATGGATTTGACATATTTTTAAACATTCTCTTAAAATTAATTTTTCGAAATAAAAATCATTTAAAATTTTCACCGGAGTCTTAAAAAAATATATACATATTATCTTGAGACCTTTTAAAATCCTTATACAGGGTGTCCCACACTCAAGTGTCCGGACTTATACGGCCGTATAAAAATGAGAAAAAATAATTTAAAATTCATTTTCCAAAAATCAGTTGAAGTTTTAGTTTTTGAGTTATAAATTATTGAAGCTGGTCCAATCAGGAGCGACGTATAAACAGTCGTGTGTGCGTGAGCGGGACTCCAACGTAGTGTTCTCTCGTCACCTCTGCGCTCGCTTTGATAACACTGCGGTGGAATCCCGCTCACGCATGCATGACTGTTTTACGGCGCGCCTGATTCAGCTTAAATATTTTATAACTAAAAAGCTAAAACTTCAACTGATTTTTGGAAAAGGAATTTTCTATTTATTTATTTTATTTTTATACGGTTATATAAGTCCGAACACTTGAGCCTGGGGCACCCTGTAGACTTGTAGTGTTGTCACGTTAGACGTTAAAAATTCAAAAGCTCAGAACCCGGCGGCTTTTCACCGATTTTGATGAAACATTTAGCATTGTGTTGCTGATGTCTAGTAAAATGTTGAAAAAATTCTGTACGCTAATTTAAAAATCCATTTTTTTCAAGAATTACCAAAAATCGATGAAAAACTTTAATAACTTGAATAGGATTGCCTTTCGTATATCAGCAGAAACTGTAATAAAAATCTAAGAAAAAATAAAAAAGGTAGACCTTTCAAGAAAATCTTCTTTATTTTTTCTTTGTAATTTGAATCATGAAAAAGAAGATTTTCAAGAAAAACGCACCTTTTTATTTTTTCCATTATTTTTAATATAGTTTTTGCTAATATAAAAAGTCATCCTACCGGTTTTTTGCGGGCAAGCGATCACAAAAGAGTAAGAAGTATTTTTTGTATAACTTTTCTAGAGGATGTCACTTTTTTATCTGAATATTTTTTTGTACCTTTCGTTGTTTCCGAGAAAAATGCAAAAATTCAGTTTTTCTAAAATAATTTTTTTGAGCATGAACCAGAGGCTTACAAAGAACGAAAATCACAAGATATGTAAGTGCATGTTACTAGATATTTCTGAAAAAAATATATACATTTTGAAAAGTGGGGTTTTTGAGAAAATCCTCTTCCAAGAATTTTAGAAAAACAGCCGCCATCGTGTCGTTTCATAACTAAAATTTTTTGATTTGGAATCAGTTAAAGGGGTAATAATTCCCACGTCGAACAATAAAAGAAAATCTCGAGGAAAATTCCCTAGTACCTGCGCTCGTTCGAAAAATACTGCAATTTGAAAAAACTTTCTGTCCCTTTTTGGGAATTCACAAGTAATCCTCGAATTACTGTGACAAATATAAGAACAAAAATTTGAATAAACTCTAAAATACAGGTTCCTTTATTTTCACCATAGAATTATATCTTCAAATACCATATCATTCTGACATCATGACCTACACATATTTTTCTTGAAATTTTGCCTGATTTGAAATGGAATTGGTCGATCACTTTGTATATGATTTTTTCCAAAAATTGGTTAATAAGTTTGAGCCTCGCCTCGAGATTAATTTGAACTTACTGAATCACTCCACGTTTCTCGCACACCCACTCGTTACGGTTGATTGCTCGAAGCTCGATGACGACTTTTAAGATACGAAGTATTTATTTACTCGGTGTGCCTGCCCTAGACATAATATGGCCCGGAAATGAGATAAAGGATATAGGTGACCGAACGACTTTTTTACGCGCTTGAATTTTCTGTTCCCATTTCCCCCTTTCTTTCTTTCTACAATAAAATTGAAATGTATCGACAGTTTGTACACTTTTTTCACTTTAATTATAAGTCACGGTAATAATTATATCAGGGCCGAAATCAGCCCACACACTAAAAGATTCATAACGTTCTGAGAAGTAATCAAACTTTTCTACGACGTTTCATTTAGAATTGAAATCCCATGAAACATGAGTCCAGAAATTAATTTTTAAAACGATAATAAATTTATCTGTAATGATTTAGTTGGAAATTTAATTTCACTGGAAGAATGGTTTCATATACGTTTATACAATCTTGTTTTAAACGAGGCACAGATAGATTTTCGTTAATTTCTACAAAGATCTTACTATGGGATTAACAGTCAGTTTGCGTATTTTTGTGTGATCTATGAAACACGATGACTTTTTGAAGCTCTTCGCCTGGGGTGATTGATAGAGAGATTTATCAGCGACCTGTGTCGGCGCGGTGTTGCGGAACGAACGTGTTAATAATAATCTTTTAATTATAAAAGATCTGGATTTATTTATTCTTACATTGTTTACGGTAATATCGCATCCCAAGAACATTTTAAGATAAAAATTAAAATAATCAGTCGGTCAATATTCGTTAACATTTTTTTAATCTGTTTTTTTATTGAATGTGGTTGTCTGTTACCCCACGAATATTTTAAAGATTGAAATAAAAGTAATTGATCAGGGACTTTTTTAAAAAAGTCGATGTTTTTATTCAAGGGTATGTGCGAGGGCATGTGACAGTCTTTCACGTGACTAATTACAAGGTTATTCGGCGGCTTTATAATTTGAAAAATGTAAATATTCTGTTGAAATTTTGCGAAATGATTTCAAATATATAAGGGCACGTCTAACTGGCCCAGTTGAGTTTTGATTTTGTTTAAATAGTTCAATGTAATTAATTTTTAATTTGGAATGTAACTGAGAACAGGGCTTTAGAGCCCTAGCTAAAATAGTATCAATAAAACTGCATTATTTAAAGAAGATAAACCCTCAAATACGCCAAATAGATGTGCCCTTGTGTATTTTGAACCAAATTCTCCAAATTTGAGCAGAATATATTCATTTTTCTAATTATAAAGCCACCGAATATAAAAACATGTAATAATTGGTCACGTGGTAGACCGCGTAACATTCCCTTAATTACCAAGAAGTTAATATCAATGATGAATATTTTATTTACAGTCAATTTGAAAAAGATTAATACTCTTAATTGTTACATCTTATTTTTTATTGTTTAAATATGAGTCACAATTAAAAAACTTGCACTACCACAATACAATATGTTTTCTTATTCAAATTTCATTCCATATTAATATTTTACAAACTTAATTTTTTCAGAAAGCGCCCCTCAGATTATTTTTATTCTCATCTTAGAGTTCGTTATGGAAATTTCTTTATTTCGTAGTAATTAAATACAAAAATCGGTTTTAAAAAAAAGACCGCTTCGATTATTTTAATTTTTATTTAAAAAATTCTCATGGGGCAACAGACGACCACATTCATTGAAAAAACCTATTAACAAAAATTTAAGCAATATTCACCCTATAATCTCATGAAAATTTCATTTCATAGTCATTCAAAACCAAAATCGTGTTTTTTTCGAAAAGCGCCGATTATTTTCAATTTTATCATAAAATGTTCGTGGTATACCACATTTATTACCATAAACAATCAAAAAATACCACTAACTTGGAACTCACATTTTGAACTTGGTTCAGCCGCGCCGTGGCCAGCTCAAACTTAATGACGGAAAAGTCAGAAAAGCAGGTGTGTTTCTTATTATTATTAATTAAAAGGTAGTGTTCCTAAAAGTCATAAATGCTATGACCATTTTGCAGGTGAGACCAAAAACATTCCCAAAAATCTAATTTTCCATTTACATGACTCGGACGCATTAATTCGCAAATTCAAAGTAGTGTCAATAGTAGCATACATTTTAAAAAATAGTGTCATTCAATTGTTTGAATATTAATAATTGTGAGATTAAATATGTTTGAAATCTGTTATATAATATAACTTTTGAATCTTTCAAAATACCTTAATTTGAAATCCGTTAAAATCTTTTAGGAACCCCCGAAACAGAGGTCCTGTAAAAATTCATTTAAAACTGAAATTTCATTTCATTTCATTTAAAACTGAAATTTCATTTCATTTCATTTAGTCCATGAACACTCAGAAAAACACTCATCTTGAATGAAAGAAACCATTTCTTGAACATAATATTTTTTCATTTAACCAACAATAACTGAAAAGTGAATAATATCATTAAAAAAAATGTTTAATGCTGTTTGGAATCAAAAACCATTTCTTTGATCCAAATAATTTTTTTGTAATCAAAGAAACTTTTTTTTTACTTAGAGCCAATAAACATTTTTCTTTGATAAATAACCTGATTTCTTTTAATCCTTTGAAATCTTTAAAAACCCTTAACATTTGTTTAAAAACCTTTGAAATCGTTTGAATATTCTCATCCGTAGTAATCCCATAAAAATCAAGTAAAATACTGTAAAACATCGTGAAACCTGAAATATCTTTCAAAATTCCTTGAAAAATGATAAAATTGTTGAAATCCTGTAACATCCCGTAAAATCCCATAAAATCTAATACATTCTATTGGAATCCCTTGGAACTCATTTAAACTCTTTTAAATTCTGTTCAAATCTATAGAAAATCCTTATAATCATATGGAATGTTTTCATTTCGTTTAAATCCTATAAATCCCTCCAATTCTGTAAAATTCCTTCGAATTTTTTAAATTGTCTGAAATCTTATGGAATCATTTGAAATTCCTTAGAAATGTTCAAATCTCTTGTAATTTTCTATAATCCGATATATTCCTTTGAAATCTCATTAAATTCTCAGGAATATTTTGAAATATACCTACTATATTCTTTAAAATCCTTTGAAATTTCTAAAAACACTCAAACCTTGTGAAATCCCTAGAAATCTTTTTAAATCCCGTAGAACATCTTGAAATAATTAATATCTTTATAATTCCTTTAGAAGTGTTTAAGTCTTTGAAATCCTCTCGAGACCTTATAAAATCTCACAAAATTCGTAGAAACCCTTTGAAATTCCTAAAAGTCCCTTAAAGTTTAATTCTATTTCATGTATTCCCTAAGTTCTCTGAGATTCTTTGAAATTCGCTAAAATCCCTTGAAATCCTTCGATATCATTGATATCTTTGATAAGCTTTTAAAATCCCTTGAAATTTTTTTAATCTTTTGAAATTCCTTGGAATCTTGTACAATACCCTAAAAGATTTAAAATCCTGTAAAATCCATTGCAATTGTTTGATACTTACAGGGCTCGGAACTGCTCAAGCTTCAAAAAATAGTAAAATAGTAACCATACTTCTCTCAAAAAAGTAACAATAATGTGGCAAAGAAGTAATCAAAAAGAAAGATTTTTTACCAAAAAAGACGAGGCTTACACCAAAATTATGAATCTTCAACAAAAAAAATGTACGTTTAAGGAAGCAGTTCAACTTTTCACGAAATGGTTGAATTTTTCTTACTAAAAGATGATGAATTGTTAACGAAAAATGTAATAGTTGATACAATAGCAAAAAAGGATTTTAATTTAATGTAAAAAACAGTAGAATTCATTAAAAAAATCATTTCCCACAAAATAGGTTGTTTTTCAACCAAATTGTTGAGTTTTTAAGTCAAAAAGACCAATTTTCAACAACAACAAAAATTAAATTTCCAACCAGTAAATATCGATTTTTGACAAAAAAGTTATCTGTCAACAAAATAGTTGATTTTTCTACGAAAACAGGGGAATCTTCATCCGAAAAAGACGAATTTTCAACAAAATAAGTACATTTATAACAAAAAAGATGAATTTTCAAATAAAATTAGGCATTTTAAGACAAAAGGGTGATTTTCAATGAAGAAGAATGATTGTAGACCTAAAAATACGAATTTTAAACTAAAATTTCAACAAAAAATAATTAAATTTTTATTTAAAAACTAGCAATTTTAGCTGAATTGCGATTTTTATCAGGATTCATAATAGTTCAATTGATAGCCCTTTTTATACATTTTACATACGAAATTATTATTATTTTATTGTTTTTTCCTCATTTTTCCGGCTGTAACCAAAAGTAAGCTTTTCATAAAAAAAGTAACTAGGTTACTAAAAAGTAACCCGTTCCGAGCCCTGTACTCAATGTCCTTGCAGATCCTCTAAAATCGCGCGTGTCCTGCAAAATCCCTACAAATAAATTCAAATACTTTGAAATTCCGTAAATTATTATCTTTAAATATGTTATTTCTTAAAATGTCTTCAAAAGTTTTGAAAACTTTAAAACCCCTTGAAACCTTTGAAGTTTTTTGAAAACCCTTAATCATTTAAAATACGACGCTCACCGTTCAACGAATTTCGGAATTTGAGCCGCTTTATGAATATAACTTCACGAATTTTCATTATAGCAAAATGTTATTTCACAAAACTGGAAAGACGTTATTGTATATCAAAGTAAAGTAAAAATATATATTATTTTTGGGACATCTTGTATTGTTCGCGTGCGGGGGTCGGGGGGAGGGGGGGGGGGGGAGTAAATTGTAAAAAAAAATTCTACGATGTATATAATTTGTCAATATTTTTAATCCAGGCTTTTAAAATTCTGTAAAATTTAGTGTTTTTCCGAACCAGAAAGTTAAAAAAAAAATGTATGCTGTTATATACTTACTCATTGAAGGACCTTCTCCCCACATAAACACTATGACGTTATCTATTTACAAGGCTTCGTTAGCAGGACTTTTCCGGGTCAAAATTTTTGTTTTCATTAACAAATTTTTTTGTTTTAAGACAATCAATTATCAAGATGGCATTTCCTACGTGTGCAGTCCGAACGCTGTACTGGCTGGCATTGCGTTGCTTTTTGCGTTTCGAATGACATTTCTTCAACACGACCTGTTAACCGGTGTCTGTTATTTGAGACTATCGGGGTGGTCGTGAGTCGGTTATTTCAACAACCGTCACCGACCACCCTGACTATCGTCATTTCTATATTCGTAATTCGCTCAATTCTTATCGAAAGAGCCAATGTGCTTTTATAAAGGATGTGCCTCACTGTCTCACAATTAAAAAGTTCACTTTTCTTTCAAAATATTATACCGCACCGTCACACAGTGGGGCAAATTGAAGAAAAAATGTTCAGAATACATTTGTTTATCAAGTTTTCTAATAACAATTACGGTTATGAAATGACAATATAGTCACTAAGGCATTACTGCCAAGTTAAACAAAGCACGTTAAAAAAATACCTCAAAACTCTAAAAAATTGTTTAAATTGCGCATTTTTTATTAAAGTATTATATGACAAGAAGAAAGACATTTATTATTTCTTCATTATTTGTGTATTATTCAAAATCTCATATAAAGCGCCAATGTGCTGCATATATTTATAGAGGGCGTCTGGCTGTCTCAAAGTCTTTATAAAGTTAACTTTTCTTTCAAAATATGATACCGCACCGTTACGAAGTGGGGCAAAATGAAGAAAAAATGTTCAAAATGCTATTGTTTATCAAATCTGTTCATAATACTTGCTGTTATGAAATTACTGTATAGTTCACTAAAGGATCACTCCCAAGTTAAACAAAGCACTTTTTTTAAGTATGTACCTCAAACTCTAAAAAATTGCTCAAATTGCCCATTTTATTATAAAATTTTTTCATAACAATAAGAAAGATATTTATTTTTGGTTTTTAATATTTGTGTACTATTTAAATACTTATCTAAAAAGACAATGTGCTTTACGAGGTGCTTTATAAAGGGTTACACTGTCTCAAAATCTTTAACTTCACTTTTCTTTCAAAATGTACTACCGCACGAACACACAATGGGGCAAAATGAAGAAAAAACTTTCAAAATCCATTTATTCATCAAAATTTTCTAATATCAATTAAGGTTATGAAATAAAAATATAGTTTACTGAAACAACACAGCCAAGTTAAACAACGCACGTTAAAAAAAAAGTACCTCAAACTCTCAAAAATTGCTTAAACTGCACATTTTTTAAATAAAATTTGTTCATAAAAATAATAAAGACGTTTATTTTTATTTGGTAATGTTTATGTATTGCTTTTATTTAGATTGAAAACGAAAATCACTTCATAAATATCCAAAGCCATTCAAAAATCACTGACCATTGTTTATACACAAAACAATTGTTAATATCAAATAATACATTTATAATAAACTATCAAGTTATGCTTCGCGCATGTTTGTCGATTACACACTAATATCAATCATTTTGAATTATGTCCGTGTTATTAAAGAAACCATATCTTAAATTTTACAATTTTTTCAATTTTATGGTTAAACATATTTAATATTTACTTTCTTCAACTTTATGGTTAAATGGAGTAAACAATAAAAATTTCCTTTAAAAATCGGCCTAAACGAATCTTACTTTAATTTAAAATTAATGAAAGCGATTCCAAATTGTTGCCAGAATCGTATTATGAAAATTTTTTGCCATTTTGGTCCACTATGCGTCAGGAAGTTTCGGTTTAATTTTATTTTTAAAAATATCGATATCGATTATAAAATATTTTTCAATACATCTGAATAATTAAATCATAAAAATAATTTAGTTTTTATATTATTTATCAATGAAGTATTTCAAAAGAAATATGATGAGGTTTTCGCAATTGTTTAAATTATTGTGTAGACTAAAATCTAGAGAAAATATAGTTGGTTTTGGTTATTGTATTTAGTACAATATTTATTGCAACATAAGCAATTTTCATAAATAATTTACCTCAAACTCATTATTTTCTACGGAGTATCTAAATTCTAAATTAACGTGACGTTTTTAGTTTTGAAGTTCTTAAAAAACTAAATATTTGCGTGTCATTATAAAAATAATAGGGAATTGGACATTCAAGGTGCAATAATAATATAATACAATGTAAGAACGGGTGATTAATATAAAAATTTGCTTAAATTTTGTATAACCTTCTATAATTTACATGTCCCATAACTTTACAGTATCCACATTTTATTGCATTAATTTATGTAAATATTTTCAAATACTTCAAATTTAAAGCCTATAGGTTTAAAGTGACTTTTTAACAGTGAACTATCCCGAGTCGAAATTTTGGCCCTACTTTAGCCCTGCCTGATTCCATTTAAGGCCTCATTTAGTCCTGCTTAGCCCTCCACGTCCTCTTTTGAATCCCATTGGACCTCGAGGCCCTCTTTTGATTCGCTTACGTCCTGACGACTTACGTACTTTTCTCGTATTTATATAATTTAATTGTTCTATTTAATTACATATTTATTATAATTATTTTATTTACCTAATTTGTTAATATGCATAATAAAAACAGTTATGGTATATAAGGCAGAGCTAAGAAGTAGATTTCTCTGAAATTCGAAAAAAGTCAATACAAATTTGAAATTTATTAATATCTTCTGTTCTGTTCTTAATGTGCAAACACTTATTGCACATTGTTTATTAACCCATTTTTGAGTATACGAACCATAACATGAAAATAGAAATTTGTAGTATTTTTTGGAAAATTAACCAAGAAAATTATTTTTAACTGTAGATTTGAGTAATTTCTGAATTTTGTTAGAAAAATCATATATATATATATTCCACCAGAAATTGGTTTTGAGATTATTAATCATTATGAATGACAGTAATGTTCAATGATGTCGGTTCTTAAAGTTTTTTTTATGGGAATAATAAAAGTCCTTCTTTGAAATTATCTAAAAATTCCAAGCTAAAATTTCCAAAAAATTACGGTTTAATTTTCTTGTCCACATAGGAAAATTTTGTTCGATTCAAAATTGCAAAACATCAGAAAATATATATGTAAAACGTCCTCATTAAAAAAAAAATGGTCCTGGATAACCACAGTAATAACTTTTTTTGCTTGGCTCTAATTATGAAATAAATTTCCGAATTTTTCAAATGATGCTCAGTTTCTAGGTCTAATAGGGTAATGGGTACAATCATTTTTGCACTTAATTGATTTCTAAAAAACATATGCTATAAGTATCGAACGAAATTCTAAAATACAGGAATGGAGAGTCAATTTCATAAAAAATTAGATCACCATTCCAGCTTGAAGTTATATATAATATATAAATACACACACACACACACATATATATATGTATATATATATATATATATA
>CAKNXH010000181.1:474733-490263 GCA_932178445.1 Andricus quercusramuli
TATCACGACAGTTCGTTTCTCTCGGTAAAAAAATACTCTCCTGATTTTTTCAGATTTAAAAAATATTTTTCAGAGGTATGAGTTTCAGAGCAATAGCTTATAAATAAAAATGGTTGCTAATACAAAGAAGAAAACTCTCATTTTATGTCCGATTAATCATACATAGAATGTATGATTTTTTAAGAACATACAAATATAAGAGCATAATTGTACCTCTAAACATTTGTTGTGAGAATTGTTAAAATTCTGGCACATTCCGCATAGAATGGAGAAAGTATATATAATAGAGATGAGTTAAAAATTTCATAACCTCGGCACCAGAAATAATATTTCGAACCAAATTTTTCTTTAATAAGACAATAGTTAGAGAAACAATAGTTTCCTCGGTTTCTCCATCAACAAAATTTTATGAAATATCAATATACATAAATTCGAGACAGCAAGAAAAACTTAATTGATATAAAATCATTTTTCATATTTTTTTAATTACCAGCAGGAACATACATTTGAACAATTTGCACTTTTCTTATTAGGGAAAATGTTAGAGTGTGGGAATGAGTATGAACTTGAGTGAGTTTTTGTGCTTTTTTGCTCCTCAAGTCAAAACTGATAAAATGTAAGTAATTGGTGGTGACATTTTAAATATTATATTAGCGAAATATGAGTTACCAAAGATTATTCAAAAATTACTAATTCGGTTATTCGAGATATTTCCTAATTTAAAAGTTGTGTCAAAGATTAATATAAAAACTAAAAAAAACACAATTCTGGTCATTAATGGTTTTTACTTATAACAGGCACACACCAAAAGTATAGGATAGGGCTAATTTTATAATCTGATTATATTTCCATGAAAAACAGCATTGCTTTTTTACAACAATTTTTAATTGACACCCATTAAAACCAAATGCAGCGAATAGTGAACTGATAAACAAAATTTCGAAAGTGATCAATCTAATCGCTGAGTAATAAAGTTTATTCTAAAATTGTGGTAAAAAAACAATATTGTTTTTAATGGAAATATAATCAGAGTATTAAATTAATCTCTTCACTTTTAGTGTACTTGTATTTGTCCTGGGGTAAATGGTCATGTGACGTCACTTTTCGTCTAGAGAATTTCGATGGCTACAGCAGGGCCTAAACAGAGGACTTAGGAGGACCTATAGAGGGCTAAATTTTTATTAAATCAGGCCCTCTTTTAGCCCTGGAAGTGAGGAAAATGGACTTTTGTGCCACTTTGGAGGACTAAAAGAGGGCTTTATCTCATACAAATTAAGACCTCTACAAGCCCTCCTAAGTCCTATTAAGTCCTACAATTTAGAGGTCTAAAAGAGGGCTAAAATTTTGACTCGGGATAATGGTCTCAAATCTTAAAACGTTTTAATTTGGTTTTTCCACAAACTTGAAATTTTTAGCAAAACATTTCCGTTGAAAAATCCTTTACAATCTTTGCGAATTTGTTTATATTCCTGAACGAAAAGGATTAAAAATTATACATTTACAAACCAGAAACCACACATATTGAATACTTTGAAGCTTGAACAATTTAAATATAAAATAATAATTAATTCCTGAATTTTTAACGTGGTAATTTGAAATTTTCTTACATATAAAATTTCATTCAAATAAATTCTTTAAATGTTTTCTTTAAAATTGTTTTTAATTATTATAAGGTTTTCAGCTGGAAGATTAGAATTTGTTTAATTCTGAACAATGTATGTAAATTGTAAAGAAGAGAGAGCCTGTGATGCGATTTAAACTGCGATATGTAAACTGCGATTTTGAGTGTTGTGAATTTAATGGCGGTTAGGTATTAAAAGGCTTTCCTTTTTAAACTATATAATTCTGAAATAATACAATTAAAACCAAATAATTTTGAATTTTTTTGACACGACACATTATTCAAATGTTAACATTTTCTATTTTACAATTATTTTGCTATAAAGGATTTAAATTTATAATTGTACAATTATGAACAATTTAGATTTGAAACAACAAAATGTTTGAAGTTAGAGTTTGAAATCCAAATTTTCTAAATTACAGTCATTTTCGGGCACCAATCATTTAATTTTTATAATTTGAATATTAATTTTATCAAGTGAATTTATGTATACGAATGTGGTGGAAAATGTTTTTATTAAGTACAATAGATATGAACGGAATTATGAAATAATTTACAATAAGCACGAACAATTGTCTGTACGCCTTGACACGTCATAATTAAAAATCGACAGCGATATTTGTAATTACGAAATTATATAAAATAAAATAGAAAACATGGCATGGTTTTTCTAGCCTACGTGTCTTAAAAAAATGTAAGCAAGACGAGAATAGATTAATAAATTTCAACAAAATAGCATGAATACAAGAAGAGACAACTGATAATAAAGATTAAATACAATAACTCAAATTAAATATTTATAATAGAGTTTTTTTAATACCTTCATATTTGTACTGCAGTTTTTATTTATATTGCTTAATTGAAGACCTTTATACACCGCACTGCCGATAAACGGGGCATAATACCTTCTTAATTATAAGATTTTATACTCCGCTTACCGATACTGCAATGCATTTCCAAAAACTGAAAAAATTATGCTAAAGCGTAAAATAATGAAAAATGTTTATAAAACAATGAAAATTACTATAATTTTAATAAAACCAATGAGCTGGGATATACCCAGGCGGAAATATTATATATAGTTTGTATATAGTGTGAAGTTTTATATATAATATTCAATTGTTTTATATAAAAAATGTATAAAACAAATGAATATTATATATAATACTTCATACTGTATATAAACTATATATCATATTTCCGCCTGGGTATGCATATATACATCAATGCTGAGATTAATTGTTTGTTGCGTTCAATGAAAATGATTGCCGTGATAAAACTTTTTTTCACTTTTTTTATAATATACCTGAATTCTAAATCTAAATTTTATCGTTGAGATATATTTTTAGTCACCATACACATTAGGGTGATTAAAAAAAAATTATTTTCGAATCTGAACAGGCACACTAGCCTAATTAGTCAAAACATTTTTTAACAAACAAAATTCAAAATCGGAGGTGACTTAGATGTCCCCTATTTGAGTTTTGTCTTTTTTATTGATTATCCCCTTTTACATTTACCACCACTGTATATCATTTATTGGGAATTTTTAAACTCATTTTTAAGGAAAGTAATAATTTTTTCTTACTTGATTCACATTTTTCTATAATAAGTAACTTTTTTAAATTTACTTATTGTATTTTGTGATTGGCACACCGTATGTCAAATTCTTATACAAAAATGTGAAACGTGATGATGATAACGTAAATGGGGCATTTAATACATGCATTTTCAAGACATTGAGGAAATAAAACAACAACAAATCAATAGAAAAGACAAAACTCAAATAGGGGTCTATAAATCATAAATCGATTTTGAATTTTATGGTTGGAAACATTTTTTGGCTAAAAAGTTACAACTAGTGCGTGTTCCGATTCGAAAATAATTTTGTTTGCCTCATAAGATGAATTAACCTAGTGCCCATGCATAATTTTGAGAATTTAAATAAAATATAGTTACCGCTTCACTTCCACTTCGCGTTTAAAGTTTAGTTTTGGGGATATAAGTTCGCGTTATAGCTGCATCCGTATAAAAATGAAAAATATGTACAAAGCATGACAGAAATTGAAACTCACAACACAACACATTACACATTTGTTTAATTTTTTACGATAAAATAAATTTTCTGAGTTATATTAAATTAAATTCAGATTGAGTTTTTGAAAGAAAAATTTTGAATGATCTAATTATGTAGGGGGATTAATTTTAAAATTCGGATTGGAATAAAAAAAGTCGTAGAACCATCAGCGACCCGAGATTAATTTCGACTGAAGACAATCACACTGAAGAGTCGAACTTCGAAGACTGTGACTTGTGAGCCGAACGTACGTGTGAACGTGAACCACTTGACGCCTTGTAAACCAAGTCACAAAATCTGCCCCACTCCAGGACCATTTCGAGATGCACGATTCCAATTTTTTTATTCCAAAAAAAGCTTTTTATTTTCTACAATGATTTTTTTTAGAAAGATTTAACTAAAATAAATGTATAGCCTTTATATTTTTGGAATTAAAATATAAAAAAGTAATTACTTTTCTAATTCGGAAATTTAAAGCGACAAAATTCAAAAGAATATAAAAGTCTTATTCAAAAGATAAAATTAATAGGTCGTGTTTAGTTACACATAAATTCGGTGAGGTGAGACCAAATATTTTCATTGGGCCTAGAAACTTTAAAATTATAATAATCTCAAACACTTTTATAACAGTAGAACATACTAATTTTAAAAAAAATCATCGTTTTGAAGCCCTTATTTATTTATATTAAAAAAAATACAAAGTTGAAAGAATAAGAGTGAAGAAAAAGAAAACGATCTTCAAATTTGGTTTTTTGTTGAGTCTCTATAATTCAAAGAAGCTTTATTTGTTTTTAGTAAAATACGCGTAGCAAAAAGAAGACTGATATGTGTCTAATTTTTTTATCTTTAATTTCCGACCATAATTTTGCTTAATTTTTATTAAATGTAATAATCATAAATTCACTAAATAATAATAAATGAATAAACATATAATAAATGTTGCGTAGCTCAACACATTTTGTATAGTTCAAATTTGAAAGTCTGTAACTATTTGGTTAAAAATGTATGTAATTTGTTGAAAATTCGTCTTTTTGGTAAAAAATTAATCTTTGTTGGTTGAAAATTCAACTCTTGTTGAAAAGTCGTCTCGTTATGTTTAATTCAACGGGTTTTGATGTAAAATGAAAATCTTCTCTCAGTTAAAATATCAACAATTACATTTTTTGTTGAGAATTCGTATTTTTTAGTGGAAAATCTAACTACTTGATTGAAAGTTGAACTAGTTTGTTAATTCATGAGAAACAGTAAGATCTTACCCCCCCTCCCCCATATCAAAGAGGGCCCTAACATGGAATAGGATTGACATATTGTCATGAATTTTTTTTAATACATGTAATGATAGTACGAGTGACAAAGGCCCATGAAGATTTATGCTGGTTAATCTCTGTAAAGTACAACCACGAAAACGTTATATTGGAAACAGATTTTTGGGACTTGGATAAAGATATATTAAAAGATATATATTAGGTAAGTAAGTAAGGTAAGTTAGTAATATATAAGATATATATATATATATATATATATATTAGATATATTAGGGTGGTTCAAAAAAATCGACTATTTATTTTTTTTCGAAACCCCCCAATTAAAACTTCCGGAAAGGTGTAAAAAGACGCGAATTTCTATTTTCCATTTAAATAGCATGTGTAATTTTTTTTTTAATTTGGCGTTTTGTAACTCTTGAACGGATTAATGAATTGCTATAAGACCAAAACATTCTTGTAGGGAATTCGACGCTCTACAAAAAAGGTCTGTCATGATTTTTTCATATATATATTTTTTTTAACCATTTGCATTCTTTCTTGCAAACAACGAATATTTGTAATAATAATATTTATAAATCAATAATTCTATTATATCCAACTGAATATGTACACATGTCTAAATTTTATAAATACAATAAGTATTCTATTAAACGCAGTATTATTAGAATTAAAATTAAAAATACTGTTTTGTAGTTGACTAAATTATCATAACGTAACTCGATAAAATCTTTCTACCAATTATATGTAAATCCATTTCCAGTATTAAAAAAAGCATCATAATTTGGCGATGTATTTTGATATGCTTGTTACTAATATACATGGAAATGCCATTTTTAGTCAAATTATTTTTAGCGTAATTGTAAAGTTTAGTTTTAATTATATTCACAAGTACATAAAATGAAAGTATAATATAATATTATTATGCGTTGTTTTTTTTTCTGCTAATAAATAAAACTTTTTTTAATTGATAAAATTTTTTCAGCATTAAAAACATTTAAAAAAGTAAAAAAAATATCAAAGAAAATCAATCAGCTTATTCGACAGTGTTAATTTTGTATGTAATAATTTTTATAAATTTATGATAAAGAACAAAAAATGGGGAAATTAAATATTATATATATATATATATATATATATATATATAATTATTATTATATAAATATATATAATTATTTTTGGAAATAAAATATGAGTTAACGGATTTGGGAAGGAAATAAGGAGTAGATACAATTTATTATTATTAAATACATACATAAGCAAACAGCAAGGTATATAAATATAACAATATCGAATTCACTAATTGATTTCCTTTGACTTCCTTTTCATTATTTACAGAATTGTATTCTTGATCTTATGTAGATAATTATTTTATAATAGGATTACATTATTCAATTTAATAAATTGAATAATGGCCATTTTGGGTCACTCTTGCACATTTGTGTTTTTCTACCTCAGAGTTACTGACGTATTTTACTTCTTTATTTTTGCTATTTATTCACTATAGTTTAGATCTTGAACGTTAAGGATAGAATTTAAAACTTTTCACTTAATTCAGAAATAATATTTAAAAAATAAAAAAATAATATTAATAAATTTTGACTTTTCAATCTCTTTTGATTTTATATGCAGCTCTAATGTATCTGAATAAAATTTTTTTAAATTAAGCCCCGATTGAAAATAATTCAATTATATTAAAACATAGAAATTAGTCACATTTCTTGAAAAAAAAATATAAATTTTTATAATGTGCGTCTTTTGATTTTCGAAGTATACACGGAAAATATTCGATGTTCGATCACGGAATTTCTGTGAATCTAGCCGCTCTTTCCAGTTTCCGTATACTCACAGAAAATATTTTCAACAAGATACGTGAATTATAAAGTTTCTTTTTAATAATAATTATAAAGTATTATTATTCATTCTATGTCTGTCATATGTGTTTATAATTAATAAAAATTTTGAAAACGCGCCAGAAAGATGGCACTGATTATTTGCGCATGCGTAACAGTCACCGAATTTTCTGTTTTTAGGTTAGACTAGTTCTAATGGCTCTAATCTTTGCCGTATTTTGTTTGAATTGAATTGTGATTTAAAATTTAAAATCTAAAATGCCTCGAGAATTCAATATTTTAAACATCATCGGCAAATTTTCAAAACAATATGGCAATTTACCTGACAGATACATAAAACGAGCTTCGGAGCAGGTATGCATTTATTTTGTTTATTACTTTGTGAATAGTTATATAAAATGTATTTACAATTGTTCGTTTTTCATATTTTTGTCTTTTTAATTGATTATATTTTTTTATTTCAATGGACTTTTATTTAATCCTGTTTTTTAGATTTCTTTTTAGACAAATTTGAGGTTATGCCATAAGTTATATATGTCAAAAACATAAAAATGTAAGAACATATTTTTTATTTATTTACAATATTGAACTAAAACATTCTTGTCTCTAAATTTCAAACCTCATTAAAAAAATGTTCTTTTTCATATGTTTCACTTAAAATTTTAATTTTACTACTGAACATTTTTGGTAAATATCGAGAATAAAGATATTAATTTCTTTATTTGTACGAGTAGATTTTCCTAAGAAAGTAATTCGATATTTCAGATATTTTTAAAGTACGATATGGAAAAATTTATTTACAATTTACATTCTTCATTAAAATTTACCAATCAGTCGTACGAATGGATAAAATTACAATTTTTTGTATATGTTCTTTGGCAATAGGGGGAAAAAGAAGGAAGGGAATTTAGACGTTGCCTTCATTTTCTTCCCTTTTTTTTAAATTTTAATTAGGACATTTAAGTATGTGCAGGCCTCGGACTCACCATGCTATTCAAACTATTTCACACTTTTTTTGAACAATCACACTGTTTTCCTACTATTTCGAAAAAATCACACTAAAGACACTGTTTTCTGACAACTGTCCACTAATGCCACTATTTCTTTACTTTTCTTTAAAAAATATTTTTGACCTTCTTCGCTAATTTTCTACAAATGTTCTCATAGGCTGATTATAGACCGTCCAGAATTTCGAATTTCATACATGAAATAGTTGAATTTTCTACCAGAAAGACGAGATTAAAAAAAAATACATCCATTTTATACCAAATCGTTGAATTTTCAAGCCAAAAGACGAATTTTCTAAAAAAAAAAAGTTGAATTTTCAAGCCAAGAATATGAATTTCCAACGAAAAATTCAATTTACAATGAATCAGTTGAATTTTTAACAAAATAGTGAAATTTCCAGTTTAAAAAAAATACTTTTCAGCAAACAAAAAAAAATAAATTTTCAATAAGATTATGAATCTTGAAAAAAAAAGAACTTTTAATCATTCATATTTCAATCAAGGAGTTGAATTTTTAATCTAAAAATATGAATTTACAATGAAAAATGTAATTTTTGATATTACAACAAAAAAGCTTTTAATTTAAACTTAAAAACAGTTAGATTTAACCAACGAAGACAAATTTTCAACAAAATACTTAAATCCTCAACTAAAACAGATTAATTTTCAACCAAGCAGTTGCATTTATTACCAACAAAAATTGATTTTCTACCAAAAAGACGAATTTTCAACAAAATACATCAATTTCCAAACAAATAGTTAATTTTTTTACCAAATTGTTTACGACAATTCTACAAAACATTTGAATTTTCAACCCGAAAAAGTAAATGATGAATCTTAGAAAAAAAAGAACTTTCAAGAAAGTAGTTGTTATTTCAATGAAAAATATTTTAATTTAAATTCAAAAGTAGCTGGTTTTAACCAACAAAGACGAATTTTCAACAAAATGATTGAATCCTCCACTAAAACAGATTAATTTTCAACCAAACTGTTTCATTTTTAACCAAAAAATTGTTAAATTTTCAACAAAATAATTCAACTTTGTAACAAATAATTAAATTTCGAAATAAAAAATATGAATCCTTAACGAAAAATTTAATGGTAGACTTTTCAACCGAGTACAATGAACTTTTATCTAAAAATAGTTAAATTTTTTTATTGGGTTCTATCAATTCTGTTCACATTTAATTGGAAAAATGAGCAAAAGGGGTAAGACTGTGAAGCCTACAATAAATAAATGAATAGGAATTTTTGTAACTTATAGACAGAAGAATGACATTATAAATAAACATTGAAGTTAATTTTTAATGCTTGAAAAATGTTATAACACTATTTTGACACTATTTTTTTAATTTTGTGACTCTATTTACACTATTTCTGATCTCTATAGTGACTTTGAGGCCTGAATGTATTGTCCAAATTTGATCGTTTGATTTTTGATTTATTTAAAGAAAAAAAGATTTTTTTAATTTCTAAGAGTTTTATAGTTAATTTTTGGTTTTGGGTATTAGAGACGAATTTAAATTTTTATTTATTCTAAATTTAATTTTTTTAAATATAAATTTCACTCCATATTAGTTAATTCACAGTTATGAAGTATATTTACTCTATTTTTTACAGGTTCACTGGAAAACTCCTCGTGGAAAGCCTCAGTATCTTCCTCGAACAGTGCAACGTAGAAGGTTTCTTTTTACAACTAATCGTCCATGGACTCAGGAGTTTTATTTGGAAAATGCTCCTGGATTGTCTGTAAACAAAGTACATGTTGAACCGATTAAAGAATGGTCCTTCTTCCGTGGTGATCGGGTAAGATAATGAAAATTTATCCTATTTCAGGTTAAATTTCTCGCTTTAACCTGGAAAATATTTTCAAAATATTTTCAAAAATATAAAAATTAACGTCAAAAGCTTGCAAATTAACCAAAGACTTTCTCCAATTCCCCTGCATTTCCCCTTTTTCAAATTCCTCTTTTTCTCTCTTTTCTTGAAAAACTTCCCGTTTTTAATTTTTTTCTTTAAATGTACGATATTTGAAAATACAATTGTTCGTTTTACATCTGCAAAATTATTCTGTTCAAAACTAGAATATGTTTCGCGAATAGTGAAAGGTTTTTTTGTAACTTACAGAATTATCTATTATAATTAATTTAACTGTTTTAAATTCGACTAATTGAAAACTAAACTATTTAGGATTCAAATAAAACTTTAAAGGTGAAATATTTTTTCGTTGAATCTATTCAAATTACATAAATATTTTTTAAATTTACTATAATAAAGCACGACGGTCTGTCTCTCCACATTGGAGATTCTTTACTTTAAATTTGAATAACAATCGTCCTTATGCTAGAAATATTAAAACAATTATTACATTTTTCGATCAAATACAAAAATAGGTTCTAGAATTTAAACAATTTTCAAAAACTACCAAAAACAAGTTTTTAACATTGCCGCAAATTTAAGCTCAGCTTTTATTATATATTAAATATTTTCTCTTTAGATATACATTCCACATAATGTTTCATTAATGTAAAGATTCATAAAAATTTAAACAAACCTCTTTCTCTTACGTTTTCTTAAATAAAGACACATAAGCTTTTCCTTAAGACCAAAATACCAAAAAATGGTCTCTTTTATTTTAAAATTAAAACAATTTTTTATTGAAAATTTGTTTATCCCTCAGGGTTTAACTTGAAAATGTTCATAGTCAAGTCTTTTAATTTGAGTTCGTAAATTCAAAAATTGTTTAATAGATACTATTTTCAGTGCTTAGACAATTTCAATTTAGTAACGTTTGAAACTAAAAAATTTTTAGACGTTTTAAATTAAAAAATTTCTCAATTATCAATTGTACATCCAAATTTCTTAAATATGTATAAACAATTATTAATTGATGATTCAACAAAAATTGCTATTAAAAATTTAACAATATTTATGGAAACAGGATCTCCAGATACGTAAAAAAATATTGGTATCCATGAAAACATGAAAATTAAAAAAGAAAGAGTTTTTCAAATATAATACTGACTAGAATCAATAATTTCTTAAATTATTTAGGCCGTGGCTTCTTGTACCGAAATTTCGGTACAATTTCGGCGTGCATTTTATTTACGCGGATTTTAATGAATTTCTAGAGAGTTTCAAAAATCTTTAGAACTCAGATTAATATTGAAAAATGTGTTCAGTGTGCATTTTTAAATAGTTTGTTTTTAATATTTTGAAATAGAAATCCAAGAAAGTGAACACGCTCAAACTTCAACTATTCTTAATTTGAGTTTGAGAGCATTGAAGAGTTTTTTTTCAATTTAAATTTAAAATATGGATTATAGTAAGGATGAAATAACAAGTCTTAAACAGAAATATTCAGTTATGCTTATAAGTATCACGGTTTAAGTATTAATGAAGGCCGACTTAAGTATATCTATTTTTTTTTAAATTCTTTAATGGCAGAAATCATAAAAAAATCATTTGACATTATTTAAAAACCATACAATTTCTTATCAAAAGATTGCTTCTTCTTTTCTAATTGTAAAAATAAATGTCTAATGTTTCCCCTATTCTCCCCCTATTTCGTGAAAAAATTACCTTATTTTCCCTTTTTTGAGCTCTCTTTAAACTATGATCCCTGCAATTTATTAAATAAATTACGAGAGATTTGCATGAAATGAAAAGTAAATATTTGAGACCACATGATTTTTTAGGTCGAAGTCCTAGTTGGTCGCGACAAAGGAAAGCAGGGAATAGTGAAGCAGATTTTTCAAGAGAGAAACTGGATTACTGTCGAGGGTCTTAATACAAAAATAACAATGTATGGAAAGTCTAAAGATTTTGAAGGTATACCGACTTTAAAGGAAAAACCACTTCTAGTTACGCGCGAGGTTGCTCTAGTTGATCCAAGTGATTTGTAAGTTTACATGGACATCATTCTACAAATTCTGCTACAAATTCATGGACAGATCTAATAATTAAAGGTCGTTTATCAAAAAAAGTCTGCTATGGGCCATATGGGTTAAAAATAAACTTTTTCTGAGATATAACCAAAGTTAATTCAAATAATTATAGATATTTCTGCTTATATTTTTAGGCAAGCGACTAAAATTGAGTGGAGGTACACAGAAAGTGGAGAAAAAGTTCGGGTCTCTCTACGAACAGGAAGAGTAGTCCCTATTCCAGCCTCAGACCTGGAAACAATAGACTATAAGCTTCCTAATCTTTACAAACCTTCCGATAAAGATACCAAAAAAGATGATGTCGAGAAAATTACTTTCACGGTAATACAATTTTATAATAGATAACTTCAAACTTTTTCCTTTTATAGACATTTTTTGGTTAAATGAAATGAGATTTATCAAAGCCGTTTTATATATTTTTAATGTTACAAAGGAATTAAAATGTATAAGTCTTAAATGTTTAGAATATTAAAAATTGAAATACCGGCATTGCTAAATTTAATTTTAAAAGTGATTTAAATCTATTTTAGTCTATAGTGTTATGCAGTCTGGCTGTTTTCAAAACGGCCAAAAATAAACAGCCAGAACGCGTTCTAGTCATTACAGAAAATCCAGAACCCGTTCTGACTGCTTTGAAAATAGTCAATTGGCAAAATAAACAGCCAGAACGCGTTTCTGTATTGCTGAAAATGCCAAACCGCTAACGTAACTACCTAACGGTAATCAAAAAGGATCTTTTTACATGAAGATTCATAATGAAAATTTACCAATTCCATTTTGGTTTAAAAATTAATCTTTTTAGTTTAAACATTCAACTATTTGGTTGAAAATTTATGTAATTTTTTGAAAATTCGTTTTTTTATAAAAAAATAATCTTCTTGGTTAAAAATGTTACTTTTTGGTTAAAGATATATGTATTTTGCTGCGAACTCATCTTTTTTAGTAGAAAATTCATTTTTTGGGTTGAAAATGTCATTATTTGATTCTAGAAAATTAATCTTCTTGGTTGAGAATTCGTATTTTTTTATTCAATTCAACTGTTTTTTGTTCACAATGAAAATCTTTCCTTGTTCTAACTTTATTTTTGGATGACATTCCTTTAGATAAGGTCCATAGCAAAATAAAAAACCTTGTTTCAAACCAAAACTCATAGTAGATGCAGTTCTTAAATACAGATTGGCAGGAACTCCCAGGGTATTTATAAAGTTCAAATCTGCTGTAGTTTTTTTTTTAAAGAAATCGACTGCCATTTACTCAGAAAAGCCTGTTCATTATAAAACTTTGTCAGGCGAAAATATTGGCTAATTACTTAAATAAATTTGACAAACACATATATTTTTTTTTCAATTTTCAACCGGCAGATTTTCTTTTACTAACGTCAATTAAAAATAATTATATATTTTGTAGCCAATTTTATAAACAAACTTTGGCTAATTAATTTTAAAGCGATTTCGTTGAAGAATAGAAATCTGCCGCTTGGAAGAAGAGCTGTATTTGTTTATCGAACTTATGGAAATAATTATTCATTGTTTCCAGGCATTAAAATATCGTACATAATATTTTTTGTCGCAAAATTAAAAAATAAAGTCTCCAAGTACATTTTTAAACTTGAAATAGCACTCTCACTTATTAATTTATTTTAGAAAAAAGAGTTTAGTCTCACCTGCTGGATATTATATGTAAGGAGTTTTTCTACTGATTTTGTGATGTTTTACGTAAATATGAGTAGTTTCAAAAAAATGGAAGGTTTTTCTTTCATTTAACTTTGTTAATAAAAAAAATGTATTAAAAAATTCAAAAAGTGCGCTCTATCAAATCTCTTTGAAATCTTTATTTGGAAAAAAAGCTCTTACATCAGATCATAAATGTAAGCTCATTTGACTTTTTCGGTCTTTGAGCCTAACATATACATATGTAATATAATCAAATTTTTTACAGCCTGAATTGAAGACCTTTGAAATGGACATCATGGACAAAATGGGGATTAAGGAAGATCGAATTCCACAAAAATGCTACTGGTATTAGAATTATTGTTACTTTTTGTACGCAGAATTAAAATGCGGTTTATCTGCACTGCATAAGTGCATATAGTGTAATTTTATATAATAAACCCGCTTTTAGTTTTAACGTACATCTATTTTTTTCAACATTTTCATTGAGAAAATTAATACATAGTAAGTAACACACCTGATCATCGTATTTTAAGATTATGATTTTTAATAAAAACTCAATTCCAACTTAAAAAAAGATAAGTATAAGAAACAATAATAAATTAACTAAAACTGAACTAAGCTAACAACATTTAAATTCAAATTTCATTAAAACTTGGAGATTTTATGTACTAGTGAAGAAATCCTTGAATCTTTAGTTTGCAAAAATTCGAACTGAAGGTTCAGAATTTTCAAAGCACCCAAGTTCGATCTATTTCACTTTTCAATGTGAGAGTGTTTATGTATAAAAATCGACAATTGTAACTGTGAAGTAATATTTAAAAAATTAACCATTTGAAATTGTGAGAGTTTTAATCTTTACATTCTTATTTAGTCATATCGCGGTTCTAATTTAGATTTTTTGCATGTAGTACTCAAAACTTGAAAATTTTTAATTTTTCATACTTCACAGTTAAAAGTTATTGATTTTTAAACGTCGCTGATTAGAAATTTTTTTAAATTGATATTTTGAATGCTTCATATTTGAAAATGATTGCTTTTTTCAGCTTCGAATTAAGACTTTCAAGTTTAAACGGTTTAAATTTGAAATTTTCAATATATTTTAATCCCTGTTGAAATCAGGGCTTCAATTTAAAATTTTATCCTTTTCGAAGACTTTGATTTTCAAAAAGTTTAGCCGAAAAATTTGCAATTTTTGATAATTTTAGAAACGTTCATTTTTTCAACGCTTCTAAATATAAAATTATGAATGCTACTAATTTATTATTGATTGAATTTGTAATTGAGGTAAATTATTGAAATAATAATAAATAATAATTAACACAATTTTTACATTGTTATATCAATTAATACTCTGAAGATACTTAGATAAGAAGTAAAACAAAAAAGAATGGTCAAAGTCACTGTCATATTGGAAGGAGGAATGCAATGAATTCCCTGAATGATTTCATCATTATTGTTATAACAACAACTACTACTAGTACTACTATTTCTTCTTCTTCTTTTTTTGTGGCTTCTTGGATTCAAGTGGCCAAACGATAGAAACTTTTCAGTTCCTTCATTCCACTCCTTTAAACCTCGAGAAATCCTTGTAATCATGAGATTACACAATTTTCGAAATTTTCGAAACGTTTTCAGAAAAAATATTTTTCATCCAAAAAAGATTTCAGTTGATTTATCAGCGACAAAATATGAATTTTAAATAAAAGGTCAATATTATACGAAAAGAGTTAAATCTTTACCACAAAAAGACAAAGTTTTAACAAAACAGTTGAATTTGCAAAAAAAGTCTTTTCAAGAAAATTGTTAAATTTGCAACCAAATAATAAAATTTATAACTGAAAAGATAATCTTCCGGAGAAATTTTTTGCGAATTTGCAAAAATAACGTACATGAGTGAAGGACCCTCTTTTTTTTAGAATTTAAATTTTGAAACGTAACAAATCGTAACATAACATAGGGAATTCTGACCGATTGAATGAGCATTCAATCATTACATTCCGGTCGATTTTGCCAATCAGAACAAACTTTCTATTCCGTCTGAATCCGCCTGAATCATGGATAAGAGACCGTACTTAAATTACGTAACATAT
>CAKNXH010000181.1:496942-580651 GCA_932178445.1 Andricus quercusramuli
TTTTACACAAATCTAATACCTTCTCTAGATGAGAATGTAATAAATTAGCTGATGGTTGAAGTGAAAATATGCCTATAATATTATCAGATAGTATGTATCCGATATATCCAAATATATATGTATAACTTTCGAAGGATTTGCTCAAATTTAAAAATTATTATCAGATTCACAAAACTGGCAAAATTCAAGTCCATTGCGAGAACGAAACAATATATAGGGTAGACAATAAAAAAAGGAAAACTGTTCATGCCTGAGAATTTTCTGAAAAATCTCTCTTGCTTATTTCAATTGAAAATTTGCAGTTAAAAATCTTATATGTATGCCTTCAAATTATTTTTATTTCATTTGTATTTTTGCTTTAAATTTTGAGCATATGCTCAATTTTTTAACTTGTTAATTTTCTACTGATCATTTCCTACTTTAAATTCTTGAAATAAATTTTTTTAATTTTTATACTTCTGTTTTAGATTGTACAATTTAGAAGCATTTCAATTTTAAGTAGCATTCAAGCTTAAATTTTTCGACTTAAAAATTGTGCAATTTTTATGATTCTTTTAAACATTTAAAAAGATTTCAATTTGCAGTACAATAAAAATTTTAATAACAAAAGCTTCCAAAGTAAGCTTTTAACTTTTTAAACAAATGAGTTCAATTTTGACTTGCCAAATTTAAAATACTTTCGATTTTTAATAATAATACATTTTTTAATTTATGATATAATTTCAATGCTTTCAAATAGCATTTTGTTATTTTTTCGTAATTCTATCTGATTCTCTTAAAAATGATTTATTATAACTTTAAATAACTTCTGGTTTTAAATTATATTATGCAGTTCCAATAAACACTTTATGGTTAATATTATCAATACTTCTTATTTTAACTTATTAAATTCTGAAAGATTAAAAAATAAAATTAAAATAGTTGAATTCAGTTTCATTTTTATCTGCTGAAAATGATTGATTTTGAAATAATATAAAGTAAAATTTGAGAATTTACATCTTTCAATGGTATTAATTAAAAATTGCTAAATTTTGAAGGATTGATCAGCTTCAAATCTGAAACCATAAAAATAAAATTGAATTATAAAAAGATATACTTTTCTTTTAATATTATCATTATTTCAGTAATTATTATTACATTCGAGATATAGGTATTAGAGACTCATCGCCAAACCATAATTTTATTTCTTCATTAGCTGCTTCCATAGAATCTGATCCGTGGATAATTCCTCTGCGAACATATAGAGAAAAGTCTCCTCGAATCATTTTAGGAGAACAATCATGTGGAAACGTCTCTCCAATCAAAAGTCTTCCAGCTCTTATAGCATTTCTTCCTTCCCAAACCTTTAATTAAAGACAAAAATTAAAATCTTTGGTATTTAGAGATTTAATAAAGTCAATCAGATAAAGTTGACTAATTTACCATTAAAATTACAGGACCAGAGGTCGTATATTTTATGTATCTTTTAAAAAACGGCTTCGTCTTCAGATGAATTGAATGCTGCTTCATTTTATCTTCCGAAGCCTGAAAAATTAAATAAATTATAAATTTCTCATGGCAGGCCTCGGACTCATTTCAGAAATTCAAATTAGTGCCTATAGTAGCATAGCTTTTTAAAAATAGTGCGAAAGTTTAGAAAAATTAGAATCTTTTAAAATACCCTAAAAGCTTCGGAATCTGTTGAAATCATTTAGTAACCCCTGATATCTGTTGAGGTCCTCTGAAATCCTTGGAAAACTTATCAATTTTTTTATATGCCTTCAATCTTATAATTTCTTTTGAAATCATATGAATCCCTTAAATGTGATGAAATCCCTTGAAATCCCGGAAACCCGTAGAAATGCCTAGAAGTCCCTTGAAATCTTTTAAATAGCATTAATATCCTGGATATCTTTTTAAAGTCCTTTGAAATTTTCTGAAATTCTTTAAAAACCATTAACAATTTTTCATTTCGTTGAGGCCATGTAGTACTCATCCTGTTCCTATACCTTACCGAAATTTTTTTGCAACAACCTACTTTCACACGAATTGAAATATCAAGTTGAAAATTTGGGAAATTGTATAAACGGCACTAAGGAACGTTCGCATGGTATTAAACTACTTGAAATAAAAAAAAAACAATGAGAAAATTAAATAAAAAAATTGGGAGTTTCAGAAATTTAGGCACATCTACGAACTTTTTTTGTAGTTTTTTATTTAATTTTCCAAATTCGTAACTCGATATCTAAATTCGAGGAGACGTAATTAAGTTACCGCAAAAAAATGTCGGTAAATTGGAATCGGATAAGTATCACCAGAGGTGATACTTTTATGATCTCATTCCTTAGACGCTTTTAATATTCTCATAAATGCCTTAAAAAATTCCTTAAATCTTTTAAATCGCTGGTAATCCCACAAAAATCAAGTAAAATCCCGTGAACGATCATGAAATCCTCTGAAATGCCGTAAAATGCCACAAAATCTGATAAAGCCCTTTGAAATCCCTTGAAACCTTTCATATTTTTTGAAATTTCTTGAAATCTTTTTAAATACCCTAAAAGATTTGAAATCTTTGAAATCAGTTGAACTGCACCGAAATATTCTAAAAACCCTTGAATTATCTTGAAATCCTCTCAAATTTCTGAAAAAACTCTCCAATTTTTGTTCAATCCCTTGAAATCTATATAAATTCTTATAATCTTATGAAATCTTTTAATTTCTTTGGAAATCTTATGAATCCCTGAAATATTGTTAAATTCTTCGAAATCTTTACAATTTTCTCATTAGAAATTCTTTAGGAATTTTTATATATCTTAAGATGCCTTGTAATCTTGTAAAATATACTATATTCCATAAAATCCTTTAGACTTTTTAAAATCCCTTTAATCATTTGAGTCCCTCGAGATTTTTGGAATCCCGTACAATACTTTGAAATCGTTCATATGTACACATTAAAATTTCTTTAAAAATATTTGAATCCTAGAAATCCTCTGAGACCCCATAAAATCTCCCTCATTCAGGGGGAAACTTCCCTACAGTGAATTGTGCAACCTACAGAGGATAGTCAATAATTAAAAATACTAGTGTATGTAAAAAAATTAATTTAATTATTAAGAAAGGTACTATACGTGTTTTTAAATTGAAATAAAAATGTCTTTGAATCTTTCTAAGTGCCCTGAAATCATTCAATTCATTTGAAGTCAAATCAAATATTGTAAATCTGTAAAGTCATTGGAGATTCTCTAAAATCACGTTGGTCTGGTAAAGTCCCTAGGAATCTATTGAAATAGTGTGAAATCCCGTGAATTGTCATGACATTTGTAGTATTTCTTAACATGTCTTTAAAAATTTTGAAGACTTTGAGATCTCTTAAAATGTTCAAAATCTTGAAATTTTGAAATTTCGATTTTTGAAATAGCGGATATGTTATTTTAGCCAATGAGCGAAGAAGTTTCAAAATGTTTTTGAATGCAAAAAAAATAGTTGCATTACCGAGCAAGTTGAGAAAATAGTAGTAACATGTGTCTTTTTTTAGAAATAGTAGTAAAATAAAGAAAAGTGAGTCCGAGGTCTGTAATTTTTTTTAGTAATATTTTCTAGGAATTTGAAATTGTTAAAATAATAATGGCATTGATGTATAAATTTCCTCTGATTTATATTTTTATATCGGAAATATCACTTCATAAATTAAAAGGTAATATTCAAAATTACTTTTAAGACTGCATTCTGAACACAATTCAACAACTTTCAATTAGACAACTTCGAAAACATGTGAAAGAAACCAATTCCGAAATAGATTTTATTTAAAGTTCTTCTAATAAAATATTTTTGAAGGAAAGTATTTTAAATTAAATAAATGAAGAAGTTTTTGAGAAAGAGCAACAATTATATTGAAATAATTTCACAAAATAATAAGCCAAAATTCCTAAAAAAGTGCAAAAGTATTGAAAATTTAAATAATTTGATATTGATTAACCGACTATAAACAATTCACATTTTTAATGATCGAAAATGAATAATTTGAACTCTTGAAAATCAATTTATACAAAATTGAGACATTCAAAATTAGTTTTAAATTTGAATTCTGCATAAATTAGGGTTTTCGGGAAAAATTACTTCGAAAATAGAAAAATTATTGTTTGACTCACCACGGTGAGTCTTTTTTACAATTTTTAAAAACTGCAGTTTGATTAGCGGAATGACTTAAAAAATCCCGAAAAATAAAATTCCCGACACTCTGTCAAATTTCCGAATTGGAAAGTTTTCAAATAATAAAATTTCCGTAAAGTAAAATTCCCGAATTGGAAAATTCCTCAAAAAGTTTATAACATTACCGAATTGGAAAATTGCCGAGCAATAAAATTCCTGACAGTTTATAATATTAACGAATTTGAAAATTCCCGACAGAAAATTGCCGAATTATAAAATGTCCGAACTACAAAATTCCTGAATTTAAACAACATTTTTTTTAAATAAAAATTATTAATTTATTAGAATTTAAATCATATTACAATCAAAGTCGGTCATTATTCATAAATAAATGTAATTGTTTAATGTTTATAGTCGGGAATTTTCTAGTTCGGATTAATTCGGCAATTTTCAAATTTGGTATTATAAACTGTCGGGAATTTTCCAATTGAAGAATTTCAATATTCTATGTAATTTTATAATTCAGGAATTTGATTATTCGGGAATTTGCCAATTCGGGAATTTACCAATTTGGGAATTTTATTTTTCGGGATTTTTCAGTCGTCTCTGGTTAATTTTGTAACGATATTCAAATTTTTTTCAAGGACAATCAGTTAAAAAAATATTTTAAAAACTTACCCACGTCATTTTTAAATTGGAAAGTTTAAATCCCTTTTCTTCGAAACGTCGAATAATTTTTCCAACAAAACCACGTTGTACTCCATCGGGTTTAATCAAAACAAACGTGCGTTCTTTAGATTCTTCATCAAGAAATTCTTCCATGATTTTTAATTTATATCGCAATCGACATAAAACATCCCATTGAATCCAAGGTACCTAAACAAAAATACATTTTTAATAAAATTAAAAAAAAAAAAAATTCGATTCGCAATTAGGAGCTTCTAGGTTAGGGTACGCTTGCTTGATATTTGTAACGAAATCGTTTGAAGATTATATTCCAGTTATGTGTCTAATGAATAGAATATTATCTCAATGCTCTCAGTAGCCACTTGTTATCAAACACAAGTACAAGTAAGTACCTTTCAAACCAGTTCTAAATTTCGTCAAAATATTTCGTACTTCCGGTTCTTTTGCACGCGCATGCGCATGTAACATTTACCGGAAATTCCGAATACCGCCATGAATAGAAAAGCCTCGAACCCAGCCAGCTTTTGGATCGATTCGTTCTGTCGGCTGTTTTTTTTACGGGACACGACATTGACCTTGCAAAATTAAAATTGCAATATAGGATTAATTTCTCTATCTCCTTTTTCTCGTTTCGACAATACTCGTGAGTTTCCGTCGCGACTTGCAAAAAATCGTTGAGTGAATTTTTCGCAAAAATCAGGCTCTAAACTCTCGAACCATAATGGCGGACGACGAGAGGTCGCGTTATTTTTTCTCTCATTAAGGTTGATTGTTCTAATTGTTGACGTTCAGATTTAAAAATTGACGAAGAACTTGTACAGGAAACGAGGCGAGCCACGAACTGCGTCAGATGCGAACATTTTGGATTAATTGAAGAGTCATTTTTCCACAATTAGACCGAGCTGCAATGCAGGCACAACAGCAACAACAGTCGCAAAATCATCAGCAAATCGGTGGTTCCAGTGTTATTCTCAAAATGAACGAAATCCAGCAACTGTCTACAGTCGGTTAGTTTAATTCATCCTTTATTTTTTTTTCATTTCATTCTACTTTTTCTAACAATATGTTCATATTGCTTGAAACGTGTTACTGCTCTGAATATTTTTTGAAACATTTTTTTTTAAATAGATTTTTGCTGAAAATCAGGTCCTTTGTCTACATTTTATCAATTACTATTCAGTTCTTATCATATATCTTTCAAATGGAGTTAAAATTTAGGCTCAAATTCTTATTTTGGAATTATTTGATATACCTAGCAAATAATTTTAATAAATTCAGCCTGATTTTCAGCAGACTATTAATCAAAAAATTGATATCGTAAGGTTGCTGAATATTTCTTTTCACGGATATATACCAAGTTCATATTATTGTGCAATCAATTATAAAGAAAGATCTTCAAGTTCCTGTTAATTCTAATACCACTTATTGATTTGTATTTGTTATTTTTTTTAACTAAGGTTAAAAGCGGTAGTGAATGTCTTTTGGAAAAATTTTCCGTATCGGACGATTCCATTATCACGTGTAATTTATTCATTGCTTGTTTAGTATTTTTATACATTTGTATATGTATATAGTTTCTATCAATTTTTAATACGTGCTGCATTTGATAACAGGTTAAATTTCGAGGTATCTGATAAAGCAGAATCATATCAGTCATAAAAAAATATTTTATGTGACAATAAAACTATTATTGTAGTTTTTGAAGCATGTACATCTGAAATAATAGTTTGTTTAGTCTCAAGGTTAGCTGCATGCCCCATATCTTCTTGTTTGTTTCTAAGTCTTGTAAAGTTCCGAAACTTCTTGTTTGAATGAAATCTCACGAGTTTTATATTTTTAATAATCTGCTCCTTTTCCGTTAAAAGTTGAGTGGTAGTGATGTTTTTGTTTCTTCGTCGCTTGTTATTAATAATGTTAAAATATATATAATTTGTTGAATTAAAAGCATACATTTGAAATTACTTGTTTTTGAGAACGTTACGTTAAAAATTGCTTGATTTGAAAAGCAATACATTATTTAGCTTTCGAGGTCTAAAATTGAAAGTTACCAAATTACTGAGTCCTTGAATAATTTATTATAATAATTATTTTAACTTTGAAGATTTGAATTATTTGTACAGTGTTATGAATGTTTTATTCTTCTTTTTGTACTTTTATACTTTTTTTTATGATGTCTCGGAAGTTAAAATCGCACTTTAGAAATTTCGCAATAACAAAAGTGTGTTGAATTGCACTGCAAAACGTGTTTGCAAACAGGAACAATTTTATGTTTATGTAGTAGTGCTGCAAAAATAAAAAATATTGAGACTTATGACAGTTTTGTCAACGGTGGGAAATTAAGAATTTTTTATTTTTCTCCAAAACTGCAAGGAGTTTCAAATTCTTTTTTGGGACACTTTCATTCACAGTTAGGGCTGCCCATCGAAATCTGTTGGTTTTTAAACAAAATAAGTTGATATCGATTTTTTTTGCTAAAATTGATAAATTTTTGGCAAGATATTTGCAGCATAACTCTAGCTACAAGTGCGTTTCTATAACTTGCGGGAAATTTAATTTTGACGTCCTTAAATTAAAAAGAGTTCGATTTTGAAGACTTGATTTTTAAATTCTCCACTTTTAAGTCCATTTCAAATTGGTAAATTGAAATTTTACTATAATTTCAAGTTGTTGAATTTTAAGTGCAGGGATCACAGTCTTTTTCCTTGTTGTGTAAAAACTTCCCCTTTGTCACCTTTTCTCTTTAAATATGCTTGAAATCACAGTAAAAAATAAGCAACATTTTAAAATATGTTGAAAATGTAAAAACTGTAAACAGAAATTATTATCCATTATGAAATTGGAACAGTTACAAATATATAATAATTCGAAAATGAAGTATTAGAAAGTAAACAGTCAAACGTTCAGTTTATTTGAACGATTTAAAACTAAACAAATAAAATATGTCAAATCTTAGAAAAAATATTAAATTATACTTATAAGAATCACGATTTTATTATTACTGATGGTAGATATTTTGTAAGAGAAAAACAAAATGTTCATGATTATAAGAACGTGTTTAAAGTTTAAACATATAAGAATGGTTTATTCAACAACTTCTTCTTGTCGAACTTTTTTATGGGACGTGGCTACGGGTACCGAAATTTCAGTGCAAATAGCCGGATACTTTCGGTTCAGATAGAGCTAGAAAAGGGGCTATTCATACCGAAATTTCAGTACAAATAGCCAGATTTTTTCGGTACGTGTAAACTTCCCTTTTTATATAGGAGAGTCGTACAAGTACAGAAAAAATCCGGCTATTCGTAACGAAATTTCGGTATAAATAGCCCCTTTTCCAGCTCCCGTTATTTGTACTGAAAAAATGCGGCTATTTGTATCTAAATTTCGGTACATATAGCGACGTCCTTTTTATTTCTCCATGCATGGATTTCCAACCTAAGTATATCCATTTTTCAAAAAATAATTTCTTTACTGGGTCGGACTTCTCATATATCCGAAAATCCTGTAGTGAACAGAAATCATAAAAAAAAAAATTATTTACAAATAGATGATTTCTTATAAAAAGATTTGTTTCTTCATTTCTATATGTAAACATTAATGTTTAAGCTTTCCCTTATTAAGTGGAAAAAGTACACTTATTTCCCCCTGTTTGAGCTTTTTTTGCGCTGTACTCCCTGTAAATGCTAAATTTTATCTAAAATCTTGAGGAATTTCAGTTCTTAATTTGAAACTATAAATTAACGAACGTTTCATTTTTAAATTGTTCTTTAACTCTATAAATTTGACATCGTTAATTGATTATTTTAATTTTTAAAAATATTTCACTTTAAAATTGAACAATACATTTAAAAAAAAAATTATTAGTTCAATTTTTCACTTGAAATTTTGTAATTAGAATATATTATTTCTTGGAAGCTGTTTATTTGCATTTATTGCATTTGGAAGCTTTGAATTAGTTGAAATAATTGTACAAATGTGGAAAATTAACGCGGATCCTAGAAGTCTCTATATAATAAACATGTTAAAATAGCTGGTAACTTTCCACTAAATTTCCGACTTATTTTACTTGCCAGAATTCGTGCATTTAGTTTACACATATTGAACCGACCTTTGATGATGAGGAAGGAAGGGCGCCTTTCTCCCGTTTCTCCCCTTCTTTTTCCCCTTCCTGATTCTCAGGGGGAAGATGGAAATTTTCCACACGTTCGCGAACCGACGATTTGCCCTTACCCCTCCACCTGGTCTTGATGATGCCAGCAAACTGCCTACAGATTCAGTGATTGGTCGACGGAGAAGCTCGAAAGGTTTAACATAACCTACAATGACTTAGCGGGGGTCAATTTTGTTGCTCCGATTGACAAACCGTGTCTTACAAGTGTTCTAAAAAACAGCGTAATCAGCCCACGATAAAAACCGAAGTAGCCGAAATATTTCCGTCTCGTGAAACTCGCGCTTGCCAAGTGATTTTATATTTAAAAGTGAGCAAGTTGTAATTGACGGAAGACGGAACAAAGCGAGAGGCTCTGTCAGACACTGTTGCTTCGCATCATTTTGGAGTTTTGTGCACAGCTTCTTCTCAAGAATATTTCGTTTCAACATTCTCAATAGAAAGAGAATTTTTATGAACGAGGTTTTTCAGAATTATATCGTGGATATCTATTTTGGATAGTAATTCAGGGTACTCACTACCTGACGTTGGCGAATTTTCAGCCATGATTTTCTACGACAGTTTCTCGAAAAGTCACAATGTTGTGTTAATTAACAATGGAGCCGAGGAAATTCAAATGGGAATTGACGATTTGCGAAATGCTCGAGGTCGTTCAATTTTCGTTAATATGGGCCAGAATGCACAATTGCAGGAGATAGGAATGACAGAGGACGCCGTTGACGTATTGAAACCTGAAAGTTCGTGTTTTTCTTATTGATTTCTTTTTCTAATATATCGTCCTTGTTGAAGGAATTATCGCATTTTTGATTATTGTGAGTTATTCTAACCTTTACTTTTTCGCTTCTCAACGATCAATTTTTGCAATAATTATGCAACTGCTCTCAAAAAGTTTCACAAGAGACGTACAATTGCAGGCCAATTCATTTTAGTTTGTGTGAGTAGTGTGAGAACTGAGAATGTTGTGTGGTTTCTCTTTGCAATTTTATCATTTCAGGATGGCCATTGGCCCGGTAAAAAGGGAAAGCCGATAAATGACGAAGAATTGTTATAAAGCGGGAAATCGCAGTGAATTTATTTCTTGGCTGAGATTTACAAAAATATTTTGCTTGCAGGCCTCAGACTGGTCCCTGTATTGAGTATTGTACGTCCTTTGTTCAGCCTATAGCCTATATTTCAAATGAAAGCATTCAGTATTAAATAATTTTAGATTCAATGTTTCAGAATTGGACGGTTCCAGAAAAATTTTAATTTAATTATCACTACTATTTCAAATTCAAATAGTTTAGAATGGTTTTACTTCAAATTAAGTATTAATGTTTTTGCAATTTGAAAAAACTTAATTTTAAATTGAGAGCGTTTGAAATTGAACAATTTTGAATAGGAAACGTTACGAATTATATAATTTTAGATTTAATTATTGGATCTTAATAAGAAAGTTTAAATTTAAGACGTTCAAACTGAAGCAATTTTAAGTTGGGACTCTCAAAATTGAAATCCAAATAAATATGTTGAATGGCTTACTTTTGCGCGTTAGCAAAATGTGTATAAAAAGTGCTTATTTTTATAATTCTGATATTTTCGTTGATCCCAGTTTTTCACAATGTTTTTGTATGTCAGAAAAGTCCCTTAAAATTTCGACACTCTTTATGTACTAATACATAAGAGATAATTTAATATTTTACAGACCACTGCTTTTGACAAAAAAAATTGAAGCCCCCTTTAATAATGACTGGGGAATTTTTTCCGTTATTCTATGTCTTTTTGTAATGTGTGTTTGTGTGTGTGTGTGTATATATATATATGTATATATATAATTTCAGGCGCTTTTAATTCAAAACTTATTTATTTTTCCAACAATGTTTAAAACATAATATTGAAAAATTGGTTTAATAATGGATTTTTAAATTGTTTATATTTTTCATGTTAGGAATTTACTTGCTCGTGTGTAATAAAATGCATCTCTGTATTTTCATTTATTAAGCGCAAAATTTTCCTTATCTTATTATATGATTCAAAGTCAATAGATTTCTTGCAAGAAACTTTACTGATGCTTATCGACTTCCGCAATTTGATCATATACATTTGTCAAAAACTGTGGGTTTCGCAAAGAGAGTATTTTTTTTAACCTCTGTATCCTATTTTTCATCCCATAGGGACTGTGAAGCCTGTGCGTACAAAAACCTGTCGAATCATTTTTATATACTTAATATTAAGTTTTTCAGTACTTGTGATTCTAATATGAAAATTATTCAGTTTTCAAGTTTTGAATTTGACCTTTCCAATTTTTAATATAATTAACGTTTTTCAGTTTGCAAAATTCATATTGTGAGACTTTAGAACGTAGAATAGGTATTTCGCTTTGAATATGTCTTATTTAATGTTCCTAAATCTAAAATTGTTCAAATTGAATAATCTTTAAACCTTCAGAAGACTTCTTTCTAGTTTCAAAATCATTGTGAATTATACTAATCTGAATATTTTCCTCTATTTCCTAATAAAATAAATATCCTAACTCTTTTTCTTATTTGATTTCAGGCTTGCTTGAGTTGGCACACAGAGAGTACCAAGCAGGCGACTACGAAAATGCGGAGAGGCATTGTATGCAGCTTTGGAGACAAGAGACAAACAACACTGGAGTTCTCTTACTACTTTCGTCCATCCATTTCCAGTGTCGCAGACTAGAAAAGTAAATATCTTTTCATTATATGCATTTCTTCAATCATAAATCTCTTTCCTTCGCAGGGTGTCTCCTAGCCGGGAATTGATAAACAATGAAAATTAAAGACAAATAAATTCGAATGTTTATCCTCTTCTTAAAAAGTTGTAATCACAAAAGCACGGCGTATATTGTTTTCGAACTCCTGATTGATTACGACACTGCGTAAATATCATTTTTAATTAAAACTAAATGTATATCCTTGAAGATTTCGTATGTACAATTTAGATATATTTTTGAGTTTATTTGGTATTTGCTAATAAATATTAATTATTGAAGAGTTATTACAAAAATGCACGATAAAAATGATTTATTTTAATACTAATTTAATACTAACTGAACTATGTTATAAACACTGTAATTATAATAGAACTGTCACAATAAAAATAAAATAAAAATATGTTGTTTCTTGTAATTACTCTTCAATAATAAATCATTAATTAATCGGTAATATCAAAGCTTTAACAAAATTATATCTAAGAATGATTTACCAAATAGAATACCAAAAATAATTAACCAAATGGTTAGAAAAATAACTATCATATTAATCAAATCTGCGCAGATAATTAAGGTACCGAAATTGTATTATATTTCCCATATTATGTGTTAACAAAATTTCCTAATGAAATTCAGAATTTTCTGTCTAAAACCATTATAATCTGACTTTATTAATTTTTACTCGACACCATAAATTAGAAGAATATTATTTTGTTTAAATAAAAAAAAATATCAAAATACATAAAAATAGACATCGGAAAATATTACGTTAAATGCGTTTTATTGGTGCTTCCAGGAAGAAATTTGATATTTACAACCGGGAATTTGGTGGGCGAGAATTAGTAGATACCCTGTCTTCATTTACAAATTCTGCAATGTGAAAATATATTTTTGTTTCTTATAGGTCAGCGCACTACAGTAGCTTGGCTATTAAACAAAACCCTCTTTTGGCGGAAGCCTACAGCAACCTGGGTAATGTATATAAGGAACGCGGTCAGCTTCAAGAGGCTTTAGAAAATTACCGTCACGCTGTAAGATTGAAACCTGACTTCATCGATGGGTATATCAACCTTGCAGCAGCCCTCGTTGCTGCTGGTGATATGGAACAAGCCGTTCAAGCCTACGTCACGGCTTTACAATACAACCCGGTAAGTTTCGTTGATATTGACAGAAAAGTTACCCAATCAGAGGGTTGATACATAAGATACAAATTTAAGAGATGCGCGACATTTTTTATCGAAAATTCTAAAAACATTAACAGGGTGTCACTTGACTGAGAAAGAACCGAGAATTTTATGCAGTGACCGGGATTTTTCATTCGATAGTACTACAATAAATATTAAAACTGTTTTGCTATTTGAAAACTAAGAGAGAAAGGTTTACGTCTTGAAATTACAAAAAATAAAAACTGTAGTTATGATTTGGAACAGGGGATTTTGGAAGAGATATCTATAATGCTGAATTTGTAAAGGAAATTTTCTAACAGAATTATTATACTTTTGACTCTGAAGGGGGAATTTTTAAAAAGAATTATAATTTTTAATTGGTTTAGGCAATTTATAATAGAATTCTAATTTTTAGTTATACGTAGATTTAAAAAACAAGTATAATTCTGACTTGGAACAGTACAGTTTTCAAAAGAATTACAATTTTGACTGGGAATGGTATATTTACCAGACCGGGAAAATGAAAAAATTGACCGGGAGGAAACTTGGAATTTAAAATCATCCATCTGGTAGACACTCTGATTACTAATTCAAAGAAACATAAATCTATTAACTCATAATTTTCTGTAACTCTTTGAGAGTTATTTATATTTCGTTGTCTGTTATACTAAAAAGCAATCCTGTTTTAAACTAAAAATACTTCTACATATTAAAATTTTGCTTTGTAGATTTAAAAATTCGAACCGAGTAGGACTTTTTAAAAAGATTTTCCAAGTTTGAAAGCTTTTCGTGTTGAAGTTTAGAACTCAAACAATTTGATAAAAGGTATTGAATTTATGAAAATATTTTTCAGGTAAAATGTATCAATATGTGAAACTTCAATTTATCATTTTATTTATGAACTTTTCGAATTAAATAATAACCTATCAGTAATAAACACTTTGTCTTTCCTTGTAATACATTATAAACCCAAGATACCACGTTGTTTATCGTAGCTTTGTACGTTCTTCCAAGATGTCAATAGAAAACTTGTATTGAAAGCGACAGTAATAGATAAACATCTCAGCTAATGATACATTTTCATTTCATTATTAGCTGAGATTATTATGTAATTTTATTATACTTTAAGCACTTCATTAATGAATTTGAAAAGTTCATCAATACAATTTTTAAATAAAAGTTTCAAATATTGGTAAACTTTATCTGAAAAATAATTTCATGAACTTACCTTGTATCAATATTTGTTGTGTTCTAAAATTTTAAATTTGAAACAAGTTTCTAGTGCAAATTATGATGTTTTCAGATTTCTTCTAATTATTTTTTGTATTAAACATAAAAATCGACTTCTTTGAAAAAGGTCCTAATGATTTTTTTGTTTTTGGTCTTAAAATGTCCGTGAGATCATAGACATAGACAGTATGTACCAGATGCTAAGTTAAGATTTCTTAAATAAAAATCATCAAATTTATAATTGAAAGTAATTTTTAATAAATTCTAGATTCCATCAAAGAAAGGTATTTTTTACAGACAATATTAAATGCTCCAAAATTCGGAAAGCATCAAATTTTAAAGAGTTGAATTTTAAAAACTGTCAACTAATATTGTTAATTTATTGAAGTTTTAACTATGAGAGCGGAGTATGGAAATTTTCCAAAGGAGCTTCATGTTTTTATTAAATTAATTGAAGGGGATTAGTTGAATTTGCGTTTAAATATCATTACGAATCATGTCAGTTGTTCTGTTCTGCTGCAATAATGAATATTTAAAACAAAAACGATTTAAAAATAATTTGAGTAAAGAAATGTATCTTACTTTTCTGAGAAAAAAAAATTCATTTCATTTTAGCAAATTACTTTATTCCCAAAGTTTCACTCATCGTTTTATTGTGAAATTAATGAGAATCATTGAACATTAATTAAAATTCTCAAACCGACTACTAGATTTGCATTAATTCATGAGTTCACAAAAGATTTTTCTAAAATATTTAAAAACTTGATCTCGAAGACCTAAAAATGTGCGAAGATGTTTAAAATCGAATTTTTTAGCAAGCACTTCCTCTTTTTTTATTTGGGTTTTTTTAATTTGAATAGAGACATTTAGGTGTGTGTCGCCCAAATTTGATCGTTACATTTTTTTTAATTTCCAAGAATTTCATAGTTGAATTTGAATGTTGAACGTTAAAGAGGAACTAAAATTTTGATTTATTCTGAATATAATTTCTTAAATTTTTATCATTTCTCAGTGAGTTATCTAATAATTTATCTCTTCTATATTTCAGGATCTATACTGTGTGCGAAGTGATCTTGGTAATCTTTTGAAAGCATTAGCAAGACTTGATGAAGCCAAGGTAAGTTTAAATATGCGCGCCAATCGGACTGCCATGTCTATTACAACGTCGCATTTTATGCATTTGTACTTTTGTCAATTTTTCGTCTTTCTAGCGATATTTTCTTTGAGCAAAATTGATTCGAACCGTAAAGAAACTGAAAATTAACGGTAAAGTCTGACGTTTTTTTGACATGTTACAAATGAATATCATGCATATCACAGTTAATGTAGTTCTAAGGAATTTTTGGAGATTATGTTTGTTGATGCAGTTTTGCAGAAAGCTGTCTTTGTTCGCCATGCGATTAAGATGCGCGGCGCGCGTTCATCGGATATTCAACACGAACCCATGCATCATCTGCCAATTTTAATCTGTTTGTGACATTTCTAATTGCAGAAGAATAACGTCTTTATCCTCAGAGAATTTTCGACGATTGTTGCATACTGTGTTCCATAAACGATCAGAGATTTAGAGATTTTTCTCCGTTTCTAATGATGCTGAAGATTGTAGAAATTGAGGCTTTCAAGTTGCACAACACAACATGAAAGCCACAGTGGCAGTGCGCGACTTGTTGCAACATCGAAATTTATTTTTCGACGTTGCGGCGAGTGTGATAATCCTGATTTCGCTGATCCTATGAAATTCTAAAGAATCATTTTTAGTGCTATCGAGAAAGATTGTCGCGTGAATAAAATTAATGATCTAAAATTTCCTATTTTTTCACTTGCCTGGTTTTTGTTTCTTGATATTCAGAACGGTATGAACTCGATGCTTATTATAGAGTCTAGAAATGTTAAGAAAAATTGGGAATTTTAGAATAAAAAACAAGTAATAGGATCAGCTGCGCGCGACTAGTTTTAATTTCATTTCGAACACGCCTTTATATGTTTTTTTTTGTAGTGCACCTCACACATCCCATGACAGTATTCGTTTCACATTGTATTTATTGGCGCGAGACCCCTTGGCTGCTTTACGTTTTTTGAGTTCTTTGTCAATAGAGAATACAATTAATGTGTATACAATTTTGAAAGTTTTTTTTTTTTTAATTTTCGAGTAAATATTCAGTGTCTTGTATTTTTAAAATTTCTTTAATTTCAAAGCTGCTTCTAAAACTTTCGTTGGTCAAGCGGTCTACTGCAGCGCGGCGCTGGCGATATCTGAATGCATTTATGAAAGCGAGCTTAAAAATAAAATCCTAAAAATATAGTCTACCGAATTTACGTTTTCACTTTCACGGGATGTAGATTTTTCAAAAGGATTTTTATCTATTCGTTTCATGATTGCACTCAGAAAATAATAAAGCGGTGACGAGGGTGGTTTTCTGCGACTCGTACAAGTAATTCCTGAGAACTCATTATCTTTCTTATTATTTTTTACTTTGTGACTCGCTCAGCCACTAAGTTCTCATACAAGCGACATGTAGACTAGATTTCTTTTCCAAGAATTCATCGAGTAAGATGTCAGATGTATTGAATTGAAATTCTCATCAGCTAAATTTTTTTTCATTTTTCACCAATTCAGAGTCAACGATTCATTCCAATTTAGATCCACTTTTTTTAACCATCCGCATTGGAATAGATCAACATAAAGATAGACTAACAAATAATTGGATTCAATTATATTTTGAGTTGTGCTCTGTGTTGTCAGATCGGAAAATATTTTTAGATCTTATGCTCTGTTTGATGATTTGAAGAAATAAGTTCTTTATAAAGAGGATTGGTACAGAGTCGGGAAAATCGCAAAATACCAGGAAATTAAGAAAAGTTTCTGGAATTGTTTTATCCACAACAATATTTTATTGCTTGTTGTTTATTTTCGAAAATTTAACAAAGAAGTGGTTTGTATCATTTGAAAAAACTCAACATTTACTTGAATGTGCTAACCTTTGAAAGCATCATGAACGCTTGGAATTGGATTTATTTCATTCAAATGAGTATCCCGCTATCCCAATTAAATGTGAAGCATTTTTACTTTAAAATCGTTAAAATCTGAAATTTTGTGGTTTTTTTAAGATTTATTTTTAATATATTGTCATTAAAAAACTTAGATTTGAAGGAGTTAAAAAAAAAGTTGCAACATTCTGTCTAATTTTGAAAGCTATCTGATATAAAAAATTAAAAAAATGGAATATCTTCATTCATTTCAAAATTTAAAATAATAATTTGATATTTTTTAATCATACATTTCAAGTAGAAAGTATCTCAATTTTTTGAAATAAAATAAATTAATAAATAATTTAGTCGTACAGGTTTTTATAATTAAAAATGTTAAAATGTACTTCGTTGATGTTGCTGAATTTGTTGATTTTCAAGATTTCAAGTTTGTATACAATAAAAAACATTAAGCCTGGAGTTCTAAACATTTAAAATCGTGATTTTCTTTTTTATTTTGTGAAAAAATTAATAAAAATTTTTCAAAAATTCCAGTAATAATTTTCTGAAATTCTTGTGTTTATAACAATTTCAGTGTGAATTTCCGATTAAAAATCATAACTAATCATAATAATATATAATTTTGAAAGCGTCTAAATTTTTTAATATTCAAATTTGAAAGCGCTAGTAATTTGAAGCGTAAAAACGTCAAATCCTTTGAGAATAGAAGATTTTTAAATATTCAAAATTCAGCGTGTTAAAACTTCAGTTTTCAATATTGTGGAACGCTCAAAAATTAAAACTAGGCATTATCACTGAGGATTAAGCGAACAAAACATGATGAATCAATGTAATAAAAGTAAATTAGTTACGCATGGCTTAGGCATTTTGAGAACTCATGGAATATGATTACTGACTCTGTTCATAAAATAAACTCTATGCCATTAAAATCTCGCTTTAAAAATGTTCAAAAATTCGATGATATTGGATAAACGGATGGTTTCCTCTTTATGCTCCTATTTGAATTTTTGTTCTATCTCCGGTATTTTTTAGTTGAAGCCTTTGTTTTTTGTCATTTTTTTAATAATGCCGGTAAAATTCTAAAAAATTGCTAAGTCCTTAAGAATTGCAGAATTTTGTATCTTGATTTCGCCGTGGCAACACTGTTGATCTTGAAATTTTTGTTTCAAAAAATGATATTGGTAAATATTTCTGATAGATAGACGCTAATAATTAGAAAATCACAAAGTTGGTATTAGTCTGTTGTACGAAGTGGCTGACGAGTCAATAGCAGTTTAGCAAGTCGTGCTAAGAAGTTGCGCGACTCTAGGTATAAAGAAAGTTGAGATGAAGTTTTGGAGAAAAGAGATTAACGCAGCTGTCTTATTGTTGTGGATGGAATGATCAGCTCTAGGAAGGAGAGTTGGAGCTATGCAATTGGTTTCCGCCGGTACCTTCGTCAAATGGTGAATCTGAATCTGGTTATTTGGTAACACACTGTCTCTCAGTCTAAGTTAATTATGAGAGCTTGCGACCCATACCTACCATCAACCTACCGAAGGGTACACTGAAGGTAAAGTAGTTCCCGTGGCCAGTCTCTAACCCGATCCACTTTTCATTTTCCAGTTTCCTTTCAAGTTTTCCATCTCGTAAACAATGAAAAAACTCAGTCTCACTCTAAAATTCTTGCTGTGGGCAGCTTATTCAGTTCGATTTGAATCCTATTAATTATTACCAAGAAGCAAAAAGAAATTGCAGAAAAAATGAGAATTTTATTCACTGAAAAAGGATGGGAATGTGTGTCAAGAACAATTTAAATAGTTAAAAATTCTAAAGTTTCAAACGCAAAGTCTATATACTTCATTGTATAATTAATTAATAATAACTGAATTTGTTAAAAGTTCTCTTTTTCATAAAAATATCAAAGAATGGTAATTTCTTCAGAAAGATAGTATAACTAAACGAAAAAATGTTTTACATCAAAAAAACTCTTTCGGTGGAATGAATTGATTTGTTCTTTTGGGAAAATAAAAAAATGTAATGAGGGGAAACCGAGAATTTGAATTCCACATCCTTGTTTTACGAAATAATTGTCTTCTTTTCCAAAATAAATGCAATTTTACAAAAGAAGACAAAACCTCTCATTTTCCTTTTTCCTTTGTATTTCCACTGACCTTAGAGATTGGCCAACCGATGATCCCCTTTTATTTTTTTAGGTATGGATTACAATGCTTATACTGCAGCCCGCCTCTCGGCACGCGCGAAACACTCATGCTTTCCTCTTGGAGCGTCTTGGATTGACAGAAGAATAAAAATGGAGCCGAGATTTACAATCATGATTGATATTTGTTATTTTAATCGCCCGATATTGAGGCGCATTTATTTCTCTGGCGACAGGTTGATAAGAATTGTCAGTTTCTACAGATAATTTTTCTTCTTTTTCTCTAGAAAAAAAGAAGAAAATGTAAAATAGAAATGTGGTGCTGGCGAGTCCACCGGACGCATTCCGGAGAATCATCAGCAAGAATCCAGACGTTTTCATGGCGCGTCTCGTTACTCCTTGAACCTTTTTCCGATGCCCATTTCCTGATACACTGCAGATAATCACAGACAAGATACACTTATACTCTTCTGGGAAATACAGATTCTTAAAAATTGAACATTCTTTCTAACATTTGCACATTTTTTTTTGCTTATAGAAAAATGCTGAAAAATTAAAACAGCCGAGGAAAATGGAGCCGTAAAGTATTAAACTTTTAAGTAGCGTGAGCAAATATCACGTTTTCTAGTAATTCCCAGAATTTCTTGTTCAAATATGTCGTCTGGTGCTCGAAGGAATTTCAAGTTCTTGAAAATAGAATTTTCGATTAAAAAAGCTTTCAGACCTCATTGATATTTTCCGGGCACTCGTAATGGAGAAAGCCGACTTGCTCAAGGAAAAACTGCGGTCAGTCTTTCTTTCTCCAGAGCTCTCATTTTCCTGGTAAAATAAGTACTTTGAAATTTATATTTGTTGCCAAAAATAAATAGTTAGAATTTGAAGGAGATATTTTTTGTCATTTTTCCATTTTCTTTCTGAATGCATTCTGATTGTGGGGTCGAAAGACGTAGTAGAAGTTGGAGAATCTCATGAATTTTTATTTCGTCGGAGTCTCTGGAGATTGTGAGATGTTCGTAGAGAAACGGTGAGGCAACTGAGTATTTTTTTGTGACCTATGAGATGAGGTACTTTTTTTCTAAAGATAGATTCGGGAAGTAAACAAGTACAAGAACAAAAATTCATCAAGCACTTTTCGAAAGCTGCGGCGCGGCGATGAGAGGGCGGGCAATGCGCGGCGCGTCCCTGTAAGAATCGCGAACTTTTCAATTAACGACTTTTAACTTGGACTCTAGGCATGCTACCTCAAGGCGATCGAGACACGACCGAATTTCGCGGTCGCCTGGAGCAACCTCGGTTGCGTCTTCAATGCACAGGGTGAAATTTGGCTTGCTATACATCACTTCGAGAAGGCTGTGGCTCTTGATCCTAATTTTCTGGACGCATACATTAATCTGGGAAATGTCCTCAAGGAAGCACGCATCTTCGATAGGTGAGTCTTGAAAAAATATTTCATAATCTTTTAATCATACTTTGGTATTTAAAATACGTTCAGGTTTCCGTACTACTTTTACTAAGTCGGGTAGATTCAATTTGGGATTATTTTTAGTAGAAGGGCTGAGCGGGTTTTAATATCTTAGATTATTAATTCTTATCCTTTAGTTTATGTCGAAACCGCTTCACAGCTCAAGCGGTAAATGTTCGTGCTTCTTGATGACGTCATAAAATGATACAGCGCAACCATGAGAAACGAACTTTGCGTATACAGTTTCAATGCTATTAATCATTTCAATTATAAATTTATGTATGTAAAATTTATCATTGGAATTATAGATAACCTTTACACAAAATTCGTTCCTCATAAAGGCGCAGTATAATTTTATGATGCCATCAAGAAACTTAGCAGGGACACGAACAACTTTAGCTGTAAAACGGTCTCGATATCGGTATGGTAGGAATCTAGGATTATAACCCTGCCCTTCTACTATTTTTCACTGAACATGTAATGATTTGAAGTTTAATATTTATGCCAAAATTACCAAAATTCCCTTTTTTGAAACGTCCAAATGATGCTTTTATAATTTTCAATTAAAATCCTTCTTTATTAACGACTTGAGATGGCTATAAATACATAAACCTTTTTAATTTTGAGGCTTGAAATATATAGTCTCATTTTTATTCATAGCATTGAAACTTTATTGCTTTGTGCTGAAAAGGCTTTTATAGAAAGTGTCTCGAACATAAAAGTTTGTATTCTATATGTGCTAAAATTCTGATACCTATATTAAAATTCTATCGATTTTTAATAAAAAGGAAACGACTTTAAATCAGATTGGTAATGCAAAAGTTCACAGAAACTTAAAATATTTTGTATATTTTTATTTTAACAAAATGATCGATATTATTGATTGAATTGTGAATTCCGTCTTTTACGAGAATAATAAGAGATTATAATTTATTGAAAGAATACTACCTGAACTTTGACTTTTTCTGTATTATATTTTTCTTTTCTCTTTAAGATTCCGCATATCAGATTCCGTTGCCTTCCTCCTGTCACTGCGTTATTTTCTCTTCTCTGTATTGCGGAAAAAAGTGATTTGGAAAATGAAAAGAAAATTTCTTTTTACTCGAATCTAACGCGATAATTTTTATCATCACGCTTGTCTTTACATTCTTTCTGCCTCACTTTCCTGATTCATATTTTCCTCGCATGACTAGGTAAACTGCACTGCGCGAAATCAGTTCGCTTTGAAATTCTCTCAAATGATCGATGTTGCTTTGTGGACGAAAATAGTGGTTACATAAAAAGGATGAAAAAAACATTCTTTTTTGCTTATCAATTTCAACGTGATATCTTCTCTACTTTGATATTGTACGTAAAACAACATTTTACAGAATCGTAAAATACATAAGTTTGGTGAAGAAACGGCGAAGTTTCATTCCGAAATTTTGTACACCACAGGATAAAATTGTATAGAGTCGTAAAATAAATTGGAGCAAGTGAAAATTTTCATCTGCTCCAGTTGAAAATTTCTCATAAACCTCTTTAAACTTAATCCGCCCTTCGAATAAGTAATCCAAAGTTATGAGCACAGGTGGTGGAGGGAATATTTAAAAACTTTTGAAGTCGAAATTTTAAATCCATAGATTTTTCAACTTTAAAATTAAGTATGGGTTTTGATGAGCCAGTATTATTGAGTTACAGCTGCTTCAACTTTAATCGTATCGTTCTAAATTCACGTCGCTACCTTAGCGTCACGATCTTCATATCGGAAAAAGATGATCAACGGTAGAGCACGATTTATTTCAAAATCGCAGGAAGATATACTGGAGCGCAATTTATGAGAATATGAGTTTTGCGTGCTCAATATTCTCCTTGTTTCGTAAATTATGATTATGGATGCAGATTTTTATAAGCATTCTCCCACAATCGTAAATATTTTTGGCAACCTTCATTTCTCTCTCGGTGGCTGTGCGTAAATTACGGTAAAGGTTCTTTTGTTGTTGAAATTTTGAACCGCGTACCCGCCTTTTTGAGGGTCAGTAAGTTTTTCCTCCTACCTACTTATGAAATTGTAACCATTCAAATCATCGATTTGTTTATGGGTCATCGAAAAACAGCGTAAGGAGATTTGGTAAAATTTTACTGATTCTTATGGATGAACAAAATACATACTTCAAGTTTCAACCAAGTAGTTGAATTTCCAACTAAGAAAGATGAATTGATAAAGAAAGTTATATTTTAACCAAAAAATTATTTTCATTTTAAATCAAACACAGTTGAATTGAACAAAAAATACGAATTTTCAACAAAATAGTTTAATCCTCAACCAAAACAGATTCATTTGCAACTAAGCAGTTGTATTTTAAACCAAAAATGTATACCAAATGAGATGAACTTTCAAATAAAACATACGATTTTTCAACAAAAAACATCAATTTTTAACCAAATAAATAATTTGCAAACAAGAAGATAATTTGTTCTGCCAAAATACTTCAAATTTTGAACCTAACGTGGAAAATTTAACTTTTCATTAAAAAAAAAACTAATTTTTAATTGAAAAAAAAACGAATTTTCTACAAAGCAGTTGAATCTTCTACCAAATTTTTGAACTTGCAAGCCATAAATACACATTTTTTACAAAAAAGGAAAACAAAAAAAGAAAGAAAAAAAACCCAAAGAAATTAGTTTTCAAGTAAAATGATGAATCTTCATCTAAAAAATAATTTTTTTATTAAAGTAGTTCAACATTCGATCAAATACAAATTTCCTACAAGACAGTTGAATTTTGGATCCGAAAATGTGAACTTTCAAGACAAAGTTCATTTTCAAAAAATAGGTGAAATTTCTACAAAAAAGATGAATTTTTAGCCAAAAAGAATGACTGAAGCCTGTGAGAAATAATTAGGAATGTTGATAATTTATAGACTAAAGAATAATAGTTTACGTAAGCATTGCAGTTAATCTTGAATACTTTTAAAATATTAGGGTTGAAAATATGGAAATTTTGCTTTGAACATAAACTATAAAGTGTCGGAATGCTCAACATTTTAGATCCTGAATAAATTGTAAAACTGTAAGTTTGTAAGACTAATTAGTTATTGTTATTAACACTTTATTTTATAAGTTTACAAAATCTTAGTAATTATTACAGTTAATATTAATACTAATATTACTAGGAGCTACTAATATTATTCGATAAATATTTATTAATTGAATGTAAAATAAGTGTTGGAAGATGTACAATTCAAAATTTGTTCTGTTTAAAGGCCTCGAAATAAAAGCTGTACAATTATGATGGCTTCTGCTATGTAATTGTACACTTTTAATGTACAAATTGTGTGTACAATAAAATTGACAAATTTTGGAATGATTTATCTTGACATACTATTTCTTAGTAGTTCTGAAGGTTCCTGCATTGAAATTATTCAACTTGATTTAATTTGAAATTATTGTACAATTTTGAACGTTTCAGTTTGAAATTACTCAATTTAAATTTTAAACGCTTCAAATTTAGAATGGTTCCGCATTATTTTCTTTAATTTTGAAATTCTTTTCTGAATACTTTAAAATTATAATTTGTTTAGTTATGAAGGCTTCTTATTTGTCTGGAAATTTCGCCTGGTCAGAAAAACTTGGTTGATTTACCAATTTTCCATTATGTTTTCCATTCATTTTTAATTTTTGAACAAAAAATTAAGAGCACAGTTTGATCTACTGACGTTGGTTTTCTTTAAAACGTTAGTTTAAAAGCCTGTGCGAGAGAAAATTGACTCTTAGTTATTTCGTCCGCTGGAAAATGTAGACGATAGTCATGTGTCACACATTTTTGGAAATGGGAAAGTAGATGTATTCCGAATGGAATTAAACGGAATTGAACATGTGTCAGTTCTAAATCTAAACATTGACAAATTTCGTACTAAAATGTTGAAAATTGAATAATTTCATATTAGAATTGTAAAAACTAGATCATTTAAAATTCAGAGGAATTGAAACTGTATTATTTCTAATAAAAGACGTTCAAAATTGAAAAATTGGAAGTTGAAAACTTTTGAATTTGAATAATTTTTACTTCGAAGTGGTTAAAATTTGACAATTTAAAATTGATGAAATTTGGAGGGCTTATTTTCACGACTAGTATCTTGAAACTGGCTGAAGGACTTCTAAAAATATTTATTGCATTTCGTTTAGCACTTTATTATATTTTAAAAATCAGTTTTTTGCAGTGAAACTTTTTTCATGAACATAATTCAAAATTTATGCAAGAATATAAAGATGCCTTGGTTCGAGACGAATCGATTGACCTATAATATTAATGCATTTTATTAAAGTGTAAGGCAGTTATGGTCATTTATATTACATTAAATATCGATTTTTATAGTACAAATTTTCTCATTCTCATACTTTGAAGTCGATGCGAGAATAGAAAAGATGTGTTGATTCAAGACAAAAAAATTGATCTGTCATATTGATACATTGTATTAAAATACTTTTTTTATCATACATTCTCAAATAAAATATTTCTGACAATTTTTGTAAAAAAAATCCTAAAGCTGGGAAAGGGATAGAGTGCGACAGAACTTCCCCCTTTCCTTTTCCAGCACGAAAAATTACCATTTTAAATTCAAAATTTGATTTGTCATTGTATTAAACAAAAATGTTATATTGGTAGTTTTGTATTTTTTGTAAATTTCTATTTTTGAATTCATAACAATGAAAACATTAGTTTGTTTATTATTTGAAAAATCACTAATGCTTCCTCTATGAAGAATCAAAGACATTTTCTAACGAAAAGCAAAGTGCTCGTGAAATGAGCACCATATAAATATAAATATAAATACGAACAAAGTGGAGACACTCGAGATCGAATTCCCAGCTAGTTTTCATAGCTTGTGTGGTTTGTCCATAAATTAAATTTTTTCTTTTTACTGTTGTTTTTAACGAATAAAACCAACTATGCGTCCTATCAAAAAGTGATTAATAGCAAATTTGTATATATTTTTTGGGTGCACAGTGTTTGTCTATTCACCTTTTTTCGTACCTTGCATAGCTTGAGCGCAAAATGAAATTTTTTTTTTTTTTTTGTGTGGTTAAAATCAGAATGATGATGATGTAAAAAGAACCTTTTTTGAATTGATATCAAGAGTTATAAATCTTTAAAAAAGATAGTATCCAATCAAAACCTACTGAATGCTTATTTTTCCAAACGCATAAATAATAAAATGTTGATTTTTTTACCTGAAGATTTTCAGATGATAAAATGATTAATAATTATCATAACATGTTAAAATGTTTGGATTCAAACTTGACGCGTTATGAATTAAACAATTCCAAACTTCGTTTAAAAATTAAAGCATTCTTAGGATCTTAAAACTAAGTCGATAAAAGGATTAATTGTCAGTGGAGACTTACCTGGCCAGAAACACTTTTTGATTTAAAGATTTTATGTTTATTTTTTAACGATTTTTAATTGTTGAGAATCATTCAACAGCACAGTTTGATCAACTGACGTATTTTCTTAACGTCAGTTTTAAAGTCTGTGCAAGAGAAAATTGACTCTTAGTTATTTCGTCTACTGGAAAATTTAGGCGATAGTCATGAGTCAGACACTGAATTAAGTTTCATTCGTAAGCGTTCAATTTGATTGGCTCTGTAAAAGAATTTAATTATCAGGTAAAGAATGAGAAAATCACTTTTCTTGAGAAATTTCCTTGAGGGTGTGTTTCAATGGAGAGAATTCATTACACGTTTTTCCTTTTATAGAGGGGAGAATGTTTTAAAGTGTTATTCACAAGAAACTTCATTGAGGGAATGGAATAGGATTTAGTAGTATCGTAGCAGATAAGATCTTGTAATCAAACGAATGCCTATCCTGCCCATCTTATATCTTGTAGTTGTGTTATTGTGCAACAAGTTTTAAATGCTGAAAACTATTCGATTAAAAATAAACAATCTTTAAAAAAAATGAAACGGAAAATTTTTTTAAATATTGAAAATGTGGAAACCGAATACAGAATTCGTTATCCAGTGTACATTGGATAGCGACATTGGTTCAAAAATTGAACCATTCTAAAATTAGGATATTGAAACTAAGTCGATAAAAAGGATTAATTGTCAGTGGAGACTTACCTGGTCAGAAACAGTTTTTGATTGAATGATTTGTTCATTTTTGAATGCTTTTAAATTATTGAGAATAATTCAACAGCACATTTTGATCAACTGGCGGTTTTTTTTTAAACGTCAGTTTTAAAGGTTGTGCAAGAGAAAATTGACTCTTAGTTATTTCGTCTGCTTGCAAATGTAGGCGATAGTCATGAGTCAGACAATGAATTAAGTTTAATTCGTAAACTGGCAATCTGATTATGTATTTCAAAGAATTTAATTAGCAGGTAAAAAATGAGAAAATCTCTTTTTTCTTGAGAAATTTCCTTGAGGGAGGGTTTGAATGAAGAGAATTCATTACACGTTTTCTCTTTTATAGAGGGGAGAATGTTTTAAAGTGTTATTCACAAGAAACAAATAATACAAATTTAATACTTTTAGTATAATAATTTTAATACAAATGAAATATTTTCGGATTGGCCGCTTGGTCTGGAAACCGGCAATTTTTGTAGACAAATCTTTAGAATAAAATTGTGTCCAATCGCTTGAAATAGTATAAAAAAATGTATATCACATTATATTATGCAATTTAAAATAAGTTCGATTTCAAATTTTGGTTGAATGATAAATTCAATTGTTAACCTTTGCGATTGTGAAATCATTCAGTTCCTAATGCATAATTGTAAAATCTTTTACTTTAAATATATTTCATTTTTTAGCGTTCATTTTCAATTTAAAGAATTCTTAAATGCTGCTCTGCAAACGTGAACAATGAAAAATTAAAAGCATTTGAAATTGAAAATTTTCGGTAACAGATGTTTTAATTTGATGAACTGGAAATATAAATTAATGATTTTTAAAATTGAACTGTAATTTGAGTATTATTAATGGAACAATAATTGATTTTACGAGATGATTTTATTCAATTTCAAATACTATTCAAATGTTGTTTCAGTCTACAATATTCCATTGTTTACCCATTCAATGTGAAAATTTTAAATTAAAAAACATAATTTTTCAAAATTTAGCAATATTTTATTCATTTGAAATGAGCAATTAGGAAATCAAATATTCAAAACTAAACTATTTGAAACTAAATTGTTTGAAATAGAAAGCCTTAAATAGTTGAAATTGTAAGTTACAATTTGAATTGTTCCATTCTGCAAATTTGTTTATTTTCAAGTGAAAGTCTTGAATTTTGAACAATTGAACAGTTATTAATTTGAAAAGACTTTCAATTAAAAAATTAAACTTCTAATTTAAAAAGTGTTCAGCTTAAAGACAAATTTAATCGTAAATTTTTTAATGTTTCTAACTTATAGTTGCTTAAAATGATATAATTTTGAACATTAAAAAAATGTGTCGCTTTATTCTTCAATGTAGATCATCGAAAATGATAGCGCGTGGTTTCAAATTTGAATTCCAAGTACCTATTAATTGTATTAAGGACCAAATGACAAATCTTGAAAATATTTCATTATACTTTAAGTACCACGATTTAATTATTATTAATGATGGAATTTTTAAAAGAATTATATATTATACTATTTAAAAAGTATAACATGTCTTATAAAAAGATTGTTCTGTTCTACATGTAAAAATAAATATTTCATCTTTCCACTATGATACCAGCATTTTTAATGTTTTTGCCTCAGAAAATGAGTTTATAATAGATTTTCCTAGAGAGAAATCCTAGAGATAATTTTTTGCTCGTTGAGTTTCCAAATATTTACTCATTTTAAAAGTAGCGGAGAATATAAGATAGAAAATAGGACAAATAGGGATCAGTATTTGAGGTCTGTAATATCATTTCTTTTCTCCCTAAACCAGGAAACAAATATTCCTTTTAGTTTCCGTTCTATTTTCCCAATATATCGAAAGATCGACGCCTTTGTTTTCCTGGCTTCTCGTCCGTTCCAAATAACGAGTTCCACTTTATTCCATAAAAATCGATTGCCCTGTTCTGCCTTCTGCAGAATGTGCACTCCGAAGCGGAAATTTCGGGTGGCGCCAGGAACAAAAAAAAGTCCCCCGAGCAATGCAAATCTCCAAGGCGACGAGGTTCGCGCCTTTATCAAATTTTCTCGGAAACCAAGAAAGGGCGCATGAGTGAGTCTGCAAAGTCTGAATGGGCTAGGTCACGCTATCCCTAGTCGATCGATAGTACCCGAATTTTCAACCCCTATTCCACCCCTTTTAGTTCAATGGGTTCTTCTACAAATGAGCTTGAAACGTAGTACGCCCACTATTTACTTAAGGCTCGCAGCAACTGTTATTTGTGTTTACCAACTTTGTTGTGTACTTCACTTGAGAAATTCATTTCAGGGAAATTGTTTTCTATTTCCAAGACTAGACTCTTTTATCTTATCCTTATTTTATCCTGATCTGGCTATTTTTGATTGAAATTACTGAAAGCCTTCTCCGAATAACTTTTCTGTAGATTACGTTATTCAATATTGGTTAGTTTTAAATATATTCTTTCAAAATTGTATGTTTAGAAATTACGAATTTAAAAAATGGATAACACATTCCTTATTGAATAATTTTTCATCGAAATTTTATTAGTTAGGACAATTTGAAATTAAATATAGCGTTTGTAGTTGTCTCATTTTTTTGTTCTGTGATTCTTCGAAGATTATAAAATTTTGTTTCAATTTATAAGCCTGTTCAATTGGACAATTTCAAATTGAACGATTTTAAAATAAATAAGTTCCCAATACACATTCTTAAAATATTTTAAATCTTTAATTTAAAGATTTGAAAAATTTAACTATGTAATTGGAAGTAAACCTTTTTTGATTTGGAAGGGTTTCAAGAACGAACAATATATCATGAATAAATGCATTTATCCTGTACAGAAAATTTAAATGGATAGACATTATAAAAGTATTCCTACTTACAAAATTTTCAATTATTAAAATTTAAAAATTTTAGGGAACTGAAGCTCAAAGTGAAGGTAACTAGAAACTTGTCTCAGTTGAAAATAATGCAAGCTGGCAAGTTTGAAAGGCGACAAAAAAATGCAAAGCCTTAAAATGGAATGAAATTTTGAAATCGAAATTCCCTAAAAATATATATTTTAAGTTTTTAATCCATGCGGAAGATTTTTTAATTCTTTTATTTGCTTTTTTCTTTCTCTTAAGTGAAATAATGTAGGGCGAAGTTGACTTTCACGACAGATCTGTAATACTAAATCAGGTGAAGGCTATATTTTTACGATACCATGAAACCCTGGAAAATAGGTAGGGTCACGTTTTCCCAGGAGTCGTAACTTTGTGGCAATTACTCGCCACCTGCGAGTGTCAAGTGCCTTGTTCTGTGAAAAAATACTTTTTATGCTTCAGTGCTGGTTTTGAATTTTAAGATATATAATCCTTGGTTGTATTATTTTAAAAGGATTTAGGTCATAAATGCGGATTCACGGTTAACAATTTTTAACAATATATTTTTCTTTTAAATTCGTCTTCTAAATTGAGGATATTTTCAATATGTTTATTTTATTTTGATTGCAGTCTTACAAATTTTGCGGTTAAACCTTTTTTTGATCATGCATAGCTTTGTACGTTGGAGAAGAGTAAAATATATGTGAACCTAAAAAGCTCGATATAATCTATTTTAATTTCCTTAATTAATAGCGCGGCGCGGGCGTAGGACGTGAGACTAGATATTCCAGTATGTGGAACATCGCTCGCTTTCCCACACAGTACAAAATTCGTTGATTTCACACAACTTTAACGTAAATTCAGTTTTACCCAGGCTTTTATTTTACTCCACCCCACATCAATAAGAAAATATTCCATTTCCGGAATTTCAATCAAACTCGAAAATGCATTTAAATAAAGTTTTGCAGAACCAAGTGACAGTAATAACATATTTTTGATTTATTTGTGATTTTATTCAAAAGTGGAATAATGAATAATAATATTAGTATTATCAGTAAATTATTCAATCTAACCAATTAAAAAAAAGAGAGTTTAATTTTTTGAGGAAATTGGTATAATTATATATTTTTAAGAGAATTATGCAGAAATATAAAATGAATTCAGACACATTACATATTATATGAGCAGTAAAAAGATAATAATTTCAAAAAGACCCGACACTTTTCTTATGGAAATCGGATTTTGTTTAAATTGGCCTATTATCAAAGTGGGTCAATTTAATCGAAACCCAATTTCCATAAGAAACGTGCAGGTTCAATGCTCAGTATTGAACAATTCTAATCTGAATGAGCTTGAATTAGAAGAAACTTAAATTTCAAGCGAGTAAAAATATAAAATTTTAGATTGAATCATCAAAAATTGGACAATAGAAAAATTAAATTGTGTAAATTGATCAAAGTAAATAATGGATCACTTTCAAATCAAGGTTGTTTAATTTTCTACGCACGTTTAAAATTGTTCAGTTTTGAATGCTTAAGGTGTAAGTCGATTAATTTCAACAGCTTTTAGAGTATAATTGTTGCATTCTTAACATTTAAAATGGAAATTATTCGATTCCAAAGGACTTCAACCTTAAATTATTCGAATTTCACTTAATTTGAATACCTTACAATTATACTTGTTGAACTTTAAAGGCTTCTAAATCGAAATTGTTCAATTTTTATCCTTCCTTTTGGAAATTCTTTCACTTTCTGCTTTGGTTTATATAGTTTAAAATTTAATTCTTCAATTGTGAAGGCTGTAAAGTTGAAACTCTGCAATTCATGTTCATTTTTTGTTCTATTTTCAATTAATTCAATTTTCAACTTTTTGTTTTTAATATAACCCAAAAAGAAAGTCCGATTATTTTTGGTCGAAAGTTTGTTCTTTTTCGTTAAAAATCCAACTATTTTGTTGAAATTTTAATTATTCTGTTAAAAATTGGACTGTGTTTTCTTAGATGATACTTATAGAAAATTCATCTTTTATGGGAGAAAAAATCATATTTTTTGGTTGAAGATGAAGATTTTTTTGAAAATTCATCTCTCTTGGTTAAAAATGATCTTTTTTTTGAAACTTCATTTTTTAGCTTGAAAATTGAACTATTTGGTTAGAAATTAAATTCCTTAATTTAAAAATAATTCTGAACAATTTAACTTTGAAACTTAACTCCTTGGTTACCAATTTGTCTTTGGATTGAAAATCGATCCCTTTTGGTTAAAAATTCCAACTATTTTGTTGAAAATGCAATATATTTCGAATTTAAATCTTAGGAAAGTAGATCATTTCGTATTAAATTTAATATGGTACCTATATACTACTATTATATTTTTGGTTCAAGTTTGATCTTTTTGGGGGAAAAATTTTATTATTTTGTTTAAAATTTAATTCTTTTACTGAAAATTCAAGTATTTTGTTGAAATTTGATATTTTTCAGTCGCAAATTCAGCTGTTTTGTTGAAAGTTCGTATTTTTACTAGAAAAGTCATATCTTTTGGTTGAAAGTTAACTTTTATTTAAATTTAACTATCTTCTAAAAAATTGCTCTTTTTGTTTGCAGTTTGATCTCATTTCTTTGAAATTTCTGTCATTTAATTGAAAATTCAACTATTTGGTCTAAACTGCAACTTTTTTCTTAAAAATTCATCTTTTTTTTTGTAGAAATCTTGTTGTTGTTCAAAATACAAGTATTTTTTGTTAACAACTCATCTTTCCTGGATTTATAAGTCAAGGTTTACGAAACCATTCAACTTATATTATTCAAAAACGCAACTCTTTTTATGAAAATCTATCTTTTTCTTTTTCTGGAAAAATGTCATCTTTTTTATTTAAAACCCAACTATTTTGTTGACAATCATCTGATTGTTGAGAATAAATTGCTTAAAATCCGTCTTTTTTGGCAGAAAATTGATCTTCTTGGTTGAAAATAAATATTTTTGACTAAAAATGCATCTGTTTGATTGAAGATTCATCTCCTTTGCTAGATATTTAATCTTTCTTGTGTAAAAATGCAACTGACTGGTTCAAAATTAATCATTTGGGTTGGTTCAGGATTCAACTATTTTGTTGAATATTCGTCTTTTCTGGTTGAAAATTAAACTACTTGATTAAAAGTTTAACTAATTTGTTAAAACCCAATTTTTTGGTTGAGGATTCATCGTTCTAGTTGAAAATTCATCTCTTTGTTTACAAATTTAACTATTTTGTTGCAAATTCTTTTCTTTGAAAGTTAATGGTTTTAACTGAAAATGTATCTATTACATTTTTTGTTGAAAATTTATCTTTTTAGTAGGAAATTCAACTGTTTGGTGGAGAATTCTTTATGTATTGTATCGAAAATTCGTGTAATATATAAGAATGCAATGTTTTTACTTGAAATGTTAGGAATTTGAAGCGTCCATATTGAATTCGATATGGTACCTACATCAATTTTATTTAAAAGCATCGAAGTTTTTGAGTAGATAAGTATTTCTATTGACATTAGAGGCCTCTTTCTGTTTGAACTTTTATTCACTTTTTAGCTTAAATTAGTAACTTTTTCAAGTACATTAGTCTGTGGCAGCCCTGGGAATATTGAATTATTATTAAATACTGAATTACTTGCTACCATGAATAATTAAAAGGATCACTAAGTAAGTGTATTGTCCTGATGATAAGAAATTCCGCCTTTCGAGTATATTGGCTGGGTCTGGGACGTGAGAAACTGGGAAATCGCCTAGCAACGGACGCACACAGCTTCCAAGCAAGGCGCGACTTCGGCGTCGGCGTTGGTAGTTGCCGGTCGTCGACAAAGCCACCGCATCGCCCCATCACTGCTCCCCAGTAGTTTAGTACGTAGTCTACGAGGCAGTACATCCGTCGTCCTGTCGCCCATATCATGACACGTCTAACTCAACCCGCACAAAAAATACAAAATTCTCTCTACCGAGTGTGCAACCCTTGCACCTCTTTTCGAGGCTTCTATTCAATCGAACTATTCTTATTTTTATTTTTATTCTAAAATAATATCCTTTCAATACTACCAAATGCAATTTAGAAGTGTTGCAGTCTTCCCACTTGTGGCTTCTTTGTTTTAAATCTTAAACACTCGAATTATACCAGACCGTCTTTATTTCACGCTCCAGATATTTTATCGGATTGTGTGGATTCCGAGTCCTGCAAAAGCTCAGTCTTGAGGATTTTCAAGACTTTAGAGAAATACGTAGAGACTGATACAGCGTTTTTAAATTGGTTTCTGGATTTAGTATCTGCAGAAGATTTTCGTGGACTGCGAAGAGGAATAGTGATGTGCAAATGTAGGAGAAGGCTTAGACACGTGACGTTCCGATGCAGAGAGCTTGTAAGATTGACGAAGTGTTCTTTTATCATCTCACTTAAAACTTTGATGTGGTGGCTAATCACGTGTGCTCTTTATGTTGTCGAAATCTTGAAAAAAATTAGAGCCTTCTTTGTGTCTCGTAATCTTTCTCTCGCTGTGAAATAGTCCACTCTGTCTAGTTGAGGCAATATTAAAGAGTTTCAATGTTAAAGTTCTAACCTAAATGTGGTGTTACGTTGATTGATGTAACGTTAATGTGATATATTGATGTCCTAAGATATTTATTGTCCAGAATATTTGTAAAACAAGTTGCATTTGAAATATCTATATTAGAATCTCTGATCAGAGTCGAGTGTTTTGGACAATTTTGATGGATTTTTCTATCATTTCGAGTATCAGGAGTGATACTAAGTGAACTTACGGATCCCATGAATTCTGAAGACTGAAATTAACAAAAAAGCTCTTCCCTGCTGAAAGCTTTCATCCGAATAAGCAACAAAGGAAGAAGACAATAAGAGTGAATTATCCTCGAAATGAAGATGGGCGGAAATCAGTTTACTATCCAAGCTGAGATATACTTTTTTGTATGAGGGAGAATTAGCTTCGAAAAAATTGATTTAGAAAAACAATTTAGAAGAAAAGAGAACAGATCCACCGGTGTCTTACGCACATTCTTTCGACTGCAACGAAGAGACTGATCGAGTTAGCTCGACTCTCTGCTCAAAAGCCTTGAGGAATAGTTACTAAATTACGAGAATCGTCCACGAATTACGTCATCGAGTGAGAAATGTTAGTCCCTTAAGGATAAAGTAGCTGAAATATTATTTGAGATAGGAGAGAAACGTAGTCAAATTACGAAGTATTTTTTTACTTGACAATTGACAAGAAAACTGCAAGTAGATTTTCCAATTCTGGCTATTTGAGGATAAGAATGAAGGGATGGAGTACCAGTGTGTCATCGTTTATACAGTGATATCACCAGCAACTTCCCTATCACCTGCTCTTCGTCTTTATCTTGAAAGTACTGTTTCACGACAACCGCCTACTGGTTGTATTTCCTGGCTCAAGTCTTGGATTAAAAGGTTTATTCAATTTTTATAGACGAACTAGGGTCGGATTGGGATAGAAAATATGGTCAGAAAAAATGGTTGAGAATCAAGAAGCGGTCCAAATTGCTTAAAGTAGTGCCGGCCCACCGGGCTTTTTCCCGAAATCCCACCTTACCAATTCAGGCCTGAGTCGAACACATAGGCACAATTTCAGTTTGAAATTGTACAGCCTGTTACTTAGGCATATGTCTAGAACCTTACACTTTTCAATTAAAAAATCAATGATAAAATTTGTGTAGGCGCAATGTTTGAAATTTTAGTATACATATTATCTAAAGGTACTTGCTAATGGCATTCTGTAATTGGACAGTTGAAAACTAATGTTTTAAAATCGATATTATTTATTAAAAAATATTTATCTTTGTGAAAGAAGTCGGATGTATCGGATCTCATTTTTATTTAAAAATATTTTACTGTCGATGGACGAAAATTTGAAAATGAAAAGAAAATTCAAAAAGGAAATTAAGTATTGGGTCATTAATTATTATGAGAAATTGTGTGCTAATATTTCGTTATGTTTAGCAGTAATTTTTTACTTTTCTGTTCTCTTTTCCCTCAGGAGGGTCAATTGATTTGTTTGGTTCCACCCCTTTATTATTAGTTACATTTTAACTTGCAATAGTTTTTTATCGTGTGCAAGCTTGCTTCTCCAAATAAACTATGTACATATAACCATAACGGTCGAAATGTGAAAATCAAGGGACATCATTTTAAAGGCTATAAACTTGTTTGTATTAAAAGAAATCCAGATTTTCTTAAATAAGCATGATTCTCGTTCAACTAACTTCAAATTCTTACTGTGCTTTTTATCCATATCTTATATCTCCAAAGTTTTCATGCATCAAATGTGAATCGAAAAAAGAGGACATTGCTTAGATATTTTTGAGGGACATAAAAGTGAAAAGTTCTAGACGTATACTCATTTAATTTTGTTGTTGTTTGAAAGCTTTGAATTTGAAAATTTCAATTATTTATCACGCTTCCAATTTAACATTGACCTGTAACTGTCACTTAATAATTTAAAATTAAAAGTCTAAAAATTGTACAGTTGTACATTTTTAAATTGAAGACGTCAACAATCCAATAATTTCACATTCAATCGTTTAAGATTAGATCATTTTTAAATGAAGAGTAAAATTGAAAATTACCTATTTATTTGTGTGGAAATATTACAAAACTTTCAAATTAAATATTTGGCAATTCATATTCAAATCGTTAAAATAAAATAATATGAACTATAAAAATTAATATTTACATTTAAAAGCAAATGTAAATTGAAATTCTAAATGAAACAATTTAAAATGAAATACGTTCACTTGAATAATTCTAAATGATTACAAATTTAGCACGTTCAAAAGAGACAGAATACTTTCAATTTAAGCGTAATTTATGCTCGAAGATCTCAAAACACAAATAAATTATTCAATTTTGAAAGTTACTAATTTTAAATGGTACTTATGTGTGATCGCTAAAGAGTTGACATGTGAACATGTAAAACCAGGAGATCAAGGAATGTATTTGTGATATATATTAATTTTACACGTGGGTCAAGGTCGCGGTGATATAACATGCCATTATGATGAAACAAACAAAATTTCAAAAATCTTGTAAGAATATGTGCAGAATACATACAAATATTTATAAATATGGGAAAAATTACTATTTTCTCAATTTGTGTGATTTTGACTCATTTTATAGTACAATAAATAAATTGTACTGTTATTTGGAATCAACGTTGAAAATATTGAACTCTACTATTGATTTTTATCTTTTTAATCTCAATATAAGTGATATATGTAAATCTCAAATATTAAAAAAATGTTAATATTATTTAGTAATTTTTCATTTGAAATTTTTAGTTTGGGACAGGTGCATGACAAGGAATTTTGCCTACTTTTTATTTGTAATTTCAAAACGAAGTCGTCTAAAATTTTGAAAGTTTACTACATTATGCTTTAGTGTAATTATTTTACTGAAGTAATTATAGAAAAAAGTGTATTATTCAAAGGAAAAGTGGAAAATGACTGGGAATGTTTCTCTAAAAAAGAAGTGACTACGCTAAACGTGTTTAACATTTAAAATATTTTGATTTTTGGCTTATGCGTTTCAAGTTAGATTGAAGGGTTTTATTTCTCGATATTTAAGTAGCAAGGTCTTACAATAAAAAGTCCAATATCGATTTCCCATCTCCTATCCGGAATGTGATTGCGCCTTTTAGGTTCATTATTGGAATTCCAATAAGCATCAAACGACATTTTAGCTCAATTTCCTGTAATAAATCGCAATTGCTACTCTGATTTCTATGATGGCTTTAGCAAACAATTTCCCCGACTTTGATTAGTCTTCAAATCATTTATTTGCCAATGTCATTTTTCCCATAAATTAAAATTGTTGAGTTTTGAAGGCTTGAATTAGGAATTAAAATTTTTAAAGACTTCTCATTTTAAATGAATCCATATGCAACATTTCCAATTTAAAATATATTAATTTGAAACGATTAATTTGGACATTCATAATTTAACATTTTTTAAGATTTGTCATTCGTTTAACTTGTAGAATTTTCAAGCGTTTTAATTTAAAATGGTTTACAATATTCAGGTTGGACACTGACCAGGAAAAGCGGGAATTAGTCTGGAATTTTTAGCACCGGGAAACAGCCAGAAATTATTTTGAAAGCCGGAATTTTTTCAGATTTGTTTGTACTATTTCAATAAATATCGTCTTAACTTTTCGAAAAAAGATGTATTTGTAATTGTGCTTAGTGCTACAATATCGAAGATCATTTCATATTTAAGATTATAAACTTTGTGTTACGCTAAAAAATGAATGTTCATTTTAGAATATTTATTTAAGAATTTAAAGATTGTGGTGATGGATCTTTGAGATATTGTTACTGTTTTATTTCAGAAGAAAAACTTCCTTTTTAGATGTAGAGTGTTGCCAAACAGAGCACATATGAAGTATGATTTCCCATCGAAAATCAAAAGTCTAAATTTTAGATCATATGTCACGAAAATGCAAATATTTCCTGAAGTATGTTCGGTAAAAAAGTCATATTTTTGAGTTGAAAGTGAATTCTTTCTTATAGAAAAGTCTACGATTACATTTTTGGTTCAGAATTCATCTCTTTTGGTTAAAAGTTCTAATATGTGGTTAAAATTTTAATTATTTTGTCGAAAATTCTACTATTTTGTTAAAAAATCATATTTTTTGGTTGAAAATTCATCTTCTTTTTATTGAAAGTTAATTATTTTTATTTAATATTTCTACATTTATATTTTGGATTCCGAATTCATCTCTCTTGGTTAACAATTGTACTGTTTTTTGGAAAATCTCATTATTTTGTCAAAAATTCAACTATTTTATTAAGATGTCATCTCTTTTTGTCGAAAACTCCACTGCTTTGTTGAACATTCATCTTTGTAGATAGAAAATTCGTCCTTTTGGTCTGAACATTTTTTTTTGGTAGAACAGTAATCTTTTGTTGTAGAACAGTCATCTTTTTACATTCTCATCTAGAGAAGGTATTAAATTTGTGTAAAATTTGACCCCCCCGGTTTTTGTCAAATGTCCACGTTTTGAGACCCCCTGAACCCAAAAAACAGGTTTTTACGAATGTGTATGTCTGCCTGGGTGTATGTGTGTATGTGGGTGGTGATGTATGTAGATTTTTAGTCTGTTAGCACGATAACTTTCGAAAGAATTGACAGATTGGATTGGGCTTTGGTATACTCTTCAAGTATCCTAAAATGAAGGTCAAGTTCGTTAGCCAGCTATTTTTGATTAAAATTCAAAAAGTGAGACCATTTTGAAAATTTTTGAGACCATTTTTTTTTTTCAAAATTTGAAAATTATATTTGCGGCTGTTCATAGTACTCGGAAATTCGAACAATTTTTTCTCATGACATTTTTCAATAAAATGAAAATTTTCAGAGTTACAGCATTTTCAAAATCTAAAAAAAGAAACGAAAATTAACATTTTCAGCCGAAAAACGCACGATACGAAAAAAAGTCAAGAGCGAAAAAATGTTCCTTTTTGCACACCCTGCAAGATTATCATAACGACTTTTTGAATTTTCTTCAAAAATCGAAAATTAACATTTTTATTGCACAAAAAATAATTAAAAATCCAAAAATGCAATTTTACGGCCAAACTATGCAAGATATGACGAATGATGATTGAACAAAGTTTGTGTGTAAAAAAAAGATCTACAAATTTGTTATTGAACACTTTTTGATAGGATGTGCAGTTTTTGTTTTATTCGTAAGAAATTACATTGAAAGTGAAAAAATCAGCCCGATAAGTGGGCACATTCTGATCAAAACTTTGCTTATTCCATTTCTTTTTTATCTCGTGTGTTTTTTCACAATATTTCATTGTTTTTATGTTTTCAATACTATTTCTAACCATTAAAACAATAAAATAATCATCATTAATGCTCATGGTACTTGAAAATTTGTATTTTTACATTCTCATCTAGAGAAGGTATTAGATTTGTGTAAAATTTAAAAACCCCCCGGTTTTTGTCAAATGTCCATTTTTCAATAATCATTTAAAAATTTATCATACACGTTTAGCTGGCGTTTATCATTTGCATAGCAAAATTTGCAAGTTCCGATTTTGTATCAAGGTTATTTTCACTTGGATAAAACACCACACTTTTAACCGTACAGCGCTGACACCTAGTGTTCTAAAGAGTTAAGTTCTCTGAGAAATTCTCACGAGCATGAGAATATGCGGGAAAATATGCTCTCGACCTTTATGTGCTTTGAGAATTTAACGCGGATTTTTAATTAGGATTTAAAAAATCGAATTTTTCCATTTATTAATAATAATTACATTATTTAAATTTCGCATGAAAATGCATCGTTTCAAATTGGAAAGGGTGCTAAATTTAAATGATAAAGGAAGTCAAAGTAATAGAAAACATATTATTCGCATTAAACAGTGCCTTATTCAGGGTTGGTACAATATCCCAATTTCTAAATTCTTCTAGGTATAAAACTAACCATACACCTACAAGATTAATAATATTATTGAACAATAAATTTGGTTTCTAAATATATTTAAAACACTTTTTAGTTATGTTTTCAAATCAAAAAGATAAATTTTCAACCAAATAAATTAATTTTAACTAAAATGATGAATCTTCAACCAAAATATGCATGTTTAACCAAATAGTTAGTTGAATTTTTAACCCAAAAGATTAATTTTCTACCAAAAACGACTTATTTTCAACAAAGTTTATGAATTTTCATATTTAAAAAATCAATTTTCGACCAAGATTAGAACAGTTAAAATGTTAGAAAAATAAATGTTCAACCAAAGAAAAAAACGAATTTTCAAAAAAAATATAGTTTTTTTCATAACAAAGAATTCAATTTTAAACAAAAAAGCTAAATTTACAAACCAAAAATATAATATTTCAATTTGCAGTTAGAAAAGTAAATTAAAAAAAAAAACGATTTTTCAGCAATATTAATTAATTTTCAACCAAAGAAATTATTTTTTAATCACTATGATGAATTTACAACGAAAAATATGAAATTTTCTTCAAATAGTGGATTTTTCAGTCCAAAAGATGAATTTTCTATCAACAAAACAAAGCTACTTTTCAATTAAACAGTTTTTCCAATGAAATAAATTAATTCTTAACAAAAAATAGAATAGTTAAATTTTCTACTAAACAGATAATTTTTGAACGAAAAATATTACATTTCTATAAAAAAAAAAGTAAATTTTCCACAAAAAGTATAATATTTAAAGTGAACTCTCAACTTAAATAATGAATCTTCAACTAAAAAAATATTAATTTTCAACCAAATACATGCTTTTAACCGATTTTAACACTAAAAAGATAAATTTTCTACTAAAAATAAAGTAGGCTAATTTTCAGTCCGTAATGTAAATTTCCAACCCAAAAACAAACTTTTCAACTAATGAGAATACTCTTTTATGAAAAAGACGGATTTTCAACTAAAAATAGAATAGTCAAATTTTCAATGAAATTAAAATAAATTTTCAACGAAATAGTATAACTTTCATCCAAGAAGTTATATTTCCAGTTTAAAAAATGAATTCTAAATAAGAAAAATCTCATTTTCAACCAAAAAGATGAATTTTCAACAAAATATTTGAATTTTTAAAAGAATCACCAACCAAAATGATGAATTAGCCAACAAGAAGATTAAATATTCTCCCACACAATTCGAGTTTTCAATAAAATACAGGAATTTTAACCCAGATATTTGAATTTTCAACTTAAGAAGATGAATTTTGAACCAAACATGTACGAGTTAAATTTTCAGTTAAAACAATTCTCACCTAGAAAACATTATTGTCAACAAAAGAATCAAATTTTGAACAAAAGGAGAAGGTTTCAACTAAAATAATGAAACATCAACCAAATAAATGAATTTTTAACAAAGTAGTTCCACTTCCCACTAAGTAGTTGAATTTTCTACCAAAAAAGATACCTTATATTGTTAAATGATTTGTTATTTTATTGATACGATCGAATATACGTATGAGCCAGTAGATATATTTGAATTTCCAGGAATATACTAAATTATAGAATTGGGATATTTTGGGAACATCCTTGGCATATTAAATTGGGAAATTAATGAGATATCCTCAGGATATTCTGAGATATCCTTAGGATATTCCAGGGATATCGAGATTTCCGCCCTGTAAAATATCATTTGCAATATCCCTAGGATCTCCTGGGGACCTGGAATATGCCCAGGATATCCTCGGAGATAAATAAGATATCCCGCCAATGGCTGCAGTTGACTTGCGTCCTATGGTGAAAATCGACGGGGGCCTAGCCAAGTAGTAGTCCTCTCTCTCTCTCTCTTCCCCCACCAGTTGAGTGGGGGACCTGGCATGAGAGAAGTAGGGGTAGTTCAGAAAGGAGGCAATTACCTTGAAATTTCAAACCATCAATAAATATAATCATAGTAACTTCCTCTTATAATCGAGTAGCCAGTAACACTTCTGTATGCACCAATTTTTTTAACAATTACATTATTTTTTAAGATACAAATTTTCTAAAATTATTTTCGGAAAGTTCATGGAAAAAAAAACTTTTGTCACAAAAATTTTTTTATGCAAGGACCCGTTTTCAAGTGAGAGCGTTATAAACATTTGAATTTGCACTAAAATAATTGACATATTTGCGGCTGCATATCTTGGCAACAATTGGAACCAAAATTTTCGAAAAAAATGTTTTGTTAATATACAAGTGTTGAAACTGGTCCTTTTTAATAACCAAGTGTGCAATTTTTAGAACTTCTTGATAAAAGACTTTGTGTAATCTGTGCAAGGTCGATGCTATAACTTTTGTCAAAAATCTTGGGGAAATTATCTTGATTACAAATACTTTTTTTACTTTGCAGAAATCTCAATCCTTTTTTTTTTTTTTTTTTGTCAAGAAGAATTCTTATAAAAAAATACGGATATTTGATATAGCTGTCGTTTTTAAATGTGTTTCAAAATTATGGATGTAAAATAAAAACTTTATCTCATATGGCCTTATAAAGAATTAATTGCAAAATAATCTTTGGTCTGTCCGAGCTGCAATTTTACAGTTAAGATTTTTGATTTTTTAAAGTTATTTATCTGATAGCTTCCTTATAATCTTGCTCTCTGTTACCACTCTGAGAACATAGTTCTTTTGTAAATAACAATTGTTATCAAAAAAATCCTAGGTTTACCGAATCTTATCTCTTTATCCGCATACAAATCGATCCAGTTTAAAAGTGATTTATATAAATCCTAGAAACTGAAAAATTATATATTTTATTATATTATTATATATTATTATATATTATTATATTGCAGTTAACTGTTTATGAGGCCGTGATTAACAAATTTTATCAATTGCAAGAAAATCTATGAGAGACAAAGTTTTTCTTTTATATCTAATTTTAAAAACGAAAGCTATATCAATTATCCATATTTGTTTATACAAATCGTTATTAACAAACAACGATTTAGATTTTTCCAAAGTGACAAAAGTATTATATACATTTTTTAAAGACACCAGCATCAAAAGTAAAGTACTATAGTCGAGAACGTTGCCAGTCCTAAGCCTGGAAAAAGTGGAAAGGGAAAATTAGAGAAATACGAGGTGAAGAAAAAATGAGTGAAGCGACAAGTGGAGAGGGAAAGAAGGAACGGAGGGCGAGGACGCAAGTCAGCGAGCGCCCCCCCCCCCCCCCCCCGTCGATTTCGACCATAGGACGCAAGTCACCGGCAGCGCCGCCAATATCTCATTATGTGAGGGTTCGCGATTTTTAACCATAATAATAAAATTAATTTCAACTTTAATTTATTGAAAATTCTCTAACTCTGTCAGCTTTTCCCTGACATTTCCTGAATTTCTGGAATTACATTACCTGTAGCAACTCTGTAATTAAAACAAGTATATGTTTATTTCACTCTAGAATGTTTTTGTAAAAATATGTGTATTAAGTGTGATATATATTTGTTTAAACAATAAATGCTTTAAATTCTCCTTAATGCTCTAAAAATTCTCGGTTCGAGCTTAAATGCTGAGCATATTCTCGAGAGCATTTGCTCAATCTAAATTCTTGAGCATTTAAGAACTCTACTGACACCATGCGCGTGAATAAAAAATATGAGGCAGCTCGGCGAGATGTCGCGTTAGGCAGACTCAAAGTTTTTTAGTCTCTAAAACTTCGTAACATCTAGCGTCGAGGAAGCATGCTACCTTGTGTAATCTCGAAGAACGAGTGTTGAAATATAATAGATGTACACATTTAATTTTGTAGTCTGAAACGTTGAAACTGGGGTAACGGTTTTTTCATAAAGAATTGAAAGCGTCAGTGTTTGAATCATTTTTAATTTGAGTTTGTAAAGATAGAATATTCAAGTATTTAAACAGTTTTGAATTTAAAAAGCAGGCCAATTCAATTTCTAGAAATTGCAATCATGAGATTTTATAACTATTTGACCCGGAAATGAAATACAAGTTCAAAGAAGCAATAAATTGAGAATGCCAGTTTGTAAGTAAATTAAAAGAAAGGCTTTCTTTGAAGTATGCATATAGAAATCTTCATGGAAGAATGCCAGTTGGCAATAAATGATGATCGCGTCAAGCCACGTCGAAAGAGAATCGATTTTTATGCTTTTAGTATGTATAATATAAAGGAAATGTTGAACGTACGTGTACAGTGTACACTTGTACATACATATTTTATGAAATTACTCACCGAAATTGAATGATAAAGCGTGTAAAGCTGATGTCAATGGAAATAATTAGGGCCGCACGCCAACAAAATAAACAATAAAATTAATAACTCATGGTGAATTTGCCCTTGAAATCGTTCCCAGTTTTTCCCTGAGATCGATTTTGCTGCCCTTGTTTCAATTTTTAACATATACTATTTATGTCTACATTTTAAAATTATTATCTCTTTTGTCCTATAATTACATTCCTCTATTATTATTTTTAAAATTTGCCCTTATTTGCTCTAGTTTTTCACTAACCTAATTTTTATTAACCAAGAAAATTTTTGAAATTTTAACAGAAATAATGAATTTTACGTTTTGAAATATATTGTAATTTGTAAGAAATTCTATTAGAAAGTAAAAGTATGCAAAACTTCGTAACCCATTTGAAAATGAATAGGAGATAAAATTGTAGTATTATGAATGACTCCAATTTTGGGTTTTCAATTCAATATTTAAAATCTGTCCTCGTTCTTATTTTTAGGCTTGAAAAATTGTTAACAGTTTATGTTCACAAATAAAAGTGTTTAAGTATATTCAGGTATTCAGTTATGAAATTAAGACTTGTTAATTGTTGTACGTTTTCAATTGGAAATTGATAATCTTTAAATGCATCTATTTAAAAATGTACAATGTTCTTTTAACGTTTAAAATGTTGCAATTTTAAGAGCTTAGAATGTGAAATTTTTCAACCTGGAAGGTTTTCAGATTCAGTTCTCTGAAATTTTGTACTTAACATTTGATATCTACACAATTTAAAAGAATTTCTCTTACAAAGTCGGGAAATTTGAAAAGGATTCAATTTAGGAATCGCATAAAACATAAATTACCTAAAAAATTAATTTTGAAGCGACTTAGCGATACTAACTTAACTGAAATGCGAGTAGAAAATAAAATTAATACAAGTTTTTAAAATTTGTTTGATTTTATTCTATTTTCACCATATATTTGATCTTCTTATACGAATAATTTTGGTAAGAAATGTTCCCTTTTTTGCTGTAAAATATTGCTTTATTCATTTTTGAAAAGTTTGAGATGAAATTGAATGATTAAACTGCATTTATATTTTTACATTTAAATTACTGATAACATTTTGCAGCAGTGTCTAATTACCTGTAAGTAACATTATCGATATTATTGTTTCAGAGCTGTTGGAGCGTATCTTCGTGCTTTGAACCTCAGTCCCAATAATGCAGTCGTGCACGGCAATTTGGCTTGCGTCTATTATGAACAAGGGTGAGTTTCTTTCATTTACCAGCGACCCTAAAATTAATTTTAAAAATATGACTTAGGTCATATTAAGCGGATTTTTATATCATATACATTTTTAATTAGTAAAAAATTGATCCTTCGATTTATCCTATCTAAGAAAAGTAATGTTCGGACACGTCAAAACTTGATTAAATTTTGAATGGCTTAAAATTGCTCCATTTATTACGTACATTTGAATTTAAAAACATTAAATCCGTCGCTTACTTTCAATTTGTTTACAGCTACTGCTAATTTAATTTGCGATCGATTTGGTGGCGAAACATTTTTTGTTTTTGCAAATACACATTTTAAACTATCTCAGGGTGCACAGTCTTCCCCTTTTTTTCTTAGTTTCCCCTTTTCTCTTTGAATATACAATATTTGAAAATACAATATTTTAATTTCGCGGAAAATTCTCTGAAATGATTAAGTGTACGCATTATCAGGGTGTCTAGCGGACCGGGAAACCAGGAAAAACCCTGGAATTTTATTGGACCTTGAAAAAACCGGGAAAACCCCGGGAATTTTGCTTATGACCGGGAATTTTTTGCATTTGATCGAAAAATCGACTTTTTTCTACTTAATTTTCTTTTCATTCCATTTCCACTTTATCTACAGTCGCAAGGTTCCTTCTTATGCTTGACCTAAGTACCTATTTATGTAATTTTTGACATTCTCATCCTAATGAGAAGGTATTGGTTTTATGTAAAATTTGTCTTAGTCGGGTTTCATCAAATCTCCATGTTTTGAGACCCACTAAGTCAGAAAAAAACGATTTTTACGAAGGTAAAATCTGTCTGTAAATCTGTCTGTAGTCTGCAATCTGTCTGTAGTCTGTTATCTGTAGTCTGTCTGCAGTCTGTACACACTTTTTTAAGACCTAAAAGAAAAAGACAAGTTCGTCAGTCAGCTATTTTGGATCAAAATTCAAAAAGTTATAGCATTTTCAAACTTTTTGAGACCATTTTTTTAAGAGTTGAAAATTCTATGTACCTACAAGATAATCATAACAACTTTTTGAGTTTTCTTCAAAAAATCGAACATTCAAATTGTGTGCTCGAGCAACGGGCAGATTTTTTCTATGTATATTATGTTGAAATTCATGTTTCTATGTACACATGGACTTCAAAAAATCACAAAAAGACATCTAAAACTTGGTCGGGGGAAAAATATTTGACCGGGAAAAAACCGGGAGAAAACCGGGAATTTCAAATTGCCTGATCACTAGACACCCTGATTATTGAATAATAATTATAGCAAGTATAGCATTTAAATAAATTATTTATGAATAAATTAGGTACCAATAACATTAAAAGGTATATAGTACTTTTCAAATAAGTATTATATAAGTATTACTTGAGCAATTTTTAATTTGAGTTTAAGAGCACTGAAGAGTAGGGCGGAGTGAAAATACTAAAACAAATTAAATCATTGGAGCTAAGGGGGAAAAAACTTGTGGGTTGGCATTCGACTAAAGTGAAAAAAATATTAATCAGTAAAATTTAACGATTTAAAATTTAAAATATTTCCTACTGGTTCAAAAACTGTGACGCATTTGTTATATTTACAGCTTTCCTAGTGAACAATAATAAAGAATTGGGAAATTTAAAAATAAATTTTTTGTGCAGTAACAATGTTTTGAAATGTGCAAAAACATTTCGAACCTGAAATGTATTCAGCTTCAATCAAAAATTTTATTATTTTGCTTTTTTGGGGAAAAAAACGTTTGTCGTGATTTAGGATTTTTGGGATATCATAGCTTCTGAGATTTTGGAAAGTTATATACACCACGAAAAAAAATGTTCCCCATGAATAAAAAATAATAACGTGTTTCGTTGATTTAAGCTGAAGAAATTTTCAGGATCGAATCAATCCAAAAAACATGCTTATGTACATTTTGCAAAAAACGTTGAATAAACATTTTTCTTTTAATTTTTAAATTTCAAATCGCAAATTTAAAAAAGAGAACAGAAGTTATTAACCGATTTCAAAATTTCTTCTTTACTTGTTTTGGATGTCGGACCACAAATTGTTATCCCTCAGCTCAAACGATTCAATTAATTTTATCATTTTTCCTTCGCTCTACTGAAGAGTGTGGTTTTAAATTTACATTGAAAGTATTAATTATAGTAAGGAAGAAATAACAAATCTTGGAAAGAAATATTTATGAGAACTACGTTAAACATATCAAAATTGTGTATTCAATTAATTTTATTTTCTTCTCTGACTTTTATATCACTGTGAATGGATTTCCAACGACCTAAGAAATCCAATTTTTAAAAATAAATTCCTTAGTGGCAGAAATCATTGAAAGATCATTGCAAATTATTTAAAAATATAACATTTCTTATAAAAAGATTGTATGTGCTTTTCGACCTATAAAAATAAATGTTTAATCTTTCCCCTATTTTCCCCTTTTTCGTGAGAAAATCACTCTTGTTTCCGCTTTTTTGAGCTCCTTTTGCGCTGTGAACCCTGCTATCTACTTTGATAAGAGAATAGAACTTTATTTCATTGATTTAAAAAATGTATCAATTGCCGTTAATTCTTTAATATCGAGGGGTTGTTCATTCGCATTTTGAGCGTACACCAGCTATTAGAATTACCAGCTAGTAGAATTTCAAAGATTTTACAAAGTATCGAAAGGTTTCAGAAGATATCGTTGAGGATTGAAAAATTAAAAAAAATTGCAACGTTTCCTAAGTTTCCGAAGTTTCCTAAGTGATTTTAAAGGTTTTCCAGGAATTTCAAAGAATTTCAGGGGATTTTATACCAATTTAAGAGATTACAAATAATGTTATGGTATTTCAAGGGATTTAAAAATCTTTCTAGTGATTTCAAATCATTTCTAATGACTGTAATGAATTGTAAAAGATTTCAAAAACTCCCACAGAATATCTATGAATTTTAACCGTTTTAAGGAGATTTCAAGGGCTTTTTAGAGATTTTAAGATTTAAATCGTTTTCAATGGGAGGCAAAATATTTAAAGGCATATCACAACATTGTTTTAAAGATTTCAAAGAATTGTTAGGAATTGCAAAGTTTTTTAGAATATGTTATGGATTTACAAAGTATTTAAAAAATATTTCAAGATTTCACAGCTTTTCCATAATGGCTGCTAGTAACTTAAAAAACTTTCAAAGGGATTTCACAGATTTTCTAATGATTTCAAGTTATTCAGAGAGATTTTAACGATTTTGTAAAAGGGATTGCAAAATATTTTAAAAGATTTCAATGGGATTAAGGACTACAAGTAATTTTAACGATTTTTAGAAAAAGTGAGGCATTTCAAAGTATTTCACCAAAATTTGTGGGAATTTATGGTCTTTAAAAAAATGTCAATTGATGATGATGGATTAAAAACATTGTTGAAAGTTTTTAAAGTATTTAATACTATTTTTAGAGATTTTATGGGGTTTCCGAGAAAGTTCTCGGATTTCGTGAGCTTTCACAAGATTTGAAGGCATTGTAAGAAATTTTGAAAGGTTTAAAAGATTTCAAGAGCTAAGGCTTCATTCTTTGTTTTCTAGTATTTTAAAATAATTTCAAAGGTGTCGATCAATTTCGAGACAATTTTTTTTAGCAACGTTAGTCTACCTAGCTTTTTTCTCGAATTCAATTTTTCAGTGCAACAACTGTGTTGAAAAAGAACATGCGGTAGGTGTGGATCCATAGTACTATCTAAAAAAAATATGTTGTAAATACGCTTTTATAAAATACAAAAAAGAGTTGAGAAAATTACTGATATGGTCAGAATTCCATAATATTACGTATATTGCATTTCCAGTTGCAAAATTAGGTTAAATTTTAAGTATAAATATCACATTTGAAGGGTAGAAATGCAAAAGGAGTCAAGAGCCAAATTTTCGAAATCGGGTTTATTAGCTCAAAAAATCAGATAAATTCTATTACACATGGCTGCCAAAGGATTTTTTTGGGGCATCATTTTTCAAAATTTGTGTTCTTGTGTTCACAGTCCGAGAAGCTTTTCTAATCACGAAGTAAAAAATCATATTTCATTTTTCTCGATACTGGCTAACTATTTTTAATTACTATTGGGTCCCTTCCGTTCAGCACTGAATACCCTCATTCCTCATTTTTTGGAAATATGCCAAATTATTACTGCTATCGTCATTATTTTGAAGTTGAAATGTCAGTTTTACACCATTTCGATGTCATAATTGGATTTTAAAATTTCGCGAAACTGCATGCTTTTTTTCAAACAAAATTTTTGGAAATCAATTCGTCCCTTCAATAGCTAGAATTCAAATTTTTAGTTTTTTCTCAAACTGCAAATGGACTCCACAATTAATGTTGAAAGATTTTAAAAGTCGATACGGACCCAAAATCTAACCTCGAAACGTGACCTGTTTCATTCAATTTCTCGAAACCGGATAGCTTTTTGTGACCAAACTTTTTTTAGTTCGATAGAGCATGAAAGTATTTTGAAAGTACTTCCTTATTTTTTTCTTAAATGGCCCCGCTGAATTTACAACATGTTTTTAGTCTCTCATGAAAAAAGTGAAAAATGGCGCTTGCCTCCTTTTGCATTTCTACCCTTCATTTCTCATTGTGCCCACAACAAATTTTTCAAACATAACCTATACTAATTATAATTCGAGTGAACAAAAAGTATTTTTTCACTACCAGCTAGCCATTATAATGCACTAAAATATGTCAACAAAGCTCTTCACTTTTATAAATTCAATTAAATATGATTTTGAAATTTTGATCGTTTTAATCGACACGATCGATAAAATGAAGGTTAGATTTAGATTTGAACGGAAGTTGGAAGCAATCTGCGACTATATGCTTTGCGTGTATCATGTTGGTAACCATGTTGACATTTAAAATATTCAGTGAGTTGGCTTCCCGCCATATCGTCGGTGAGTTTTCAGTTTATTACTTTTTACGGTTTTTGGAAAGATCCTTCCACACTTGCGTCAGTTTTCTGATTATGTAAATATCTTGGATTTTAGAATAAAAGCATCCGATTTATATGATTCTGTTAAGGGTCCGTCTGTAAACTACTTTACCAATGTTTTCAAGAAACATCCCCTGTTTCCCCTTTTCTCGCTTTTCCGTTTAAATGTAAGCGAAATTAATAGAACCCAATAAGAAAGTCCAACTATTTTTGGTTGAAAATCAATTTCTTCAACACAAAATGTAACTATAGTGAAATTTTGATGATAAGAACCTTTTATAATTCAAATTTTCGATAGTTGGAACGTTTTTTCGGCACCAGCTGAAGCTTTTATTTTACTTTTATGTTCTATTATTCGAATTCTCGATCATTCAAATATTTTGTGGAAAATTATTCTGTTTTTATTAAGGATTCAATTGTTTTGTTAAAAATTCGTCTTTTGGTTCTTGAATCTTTGAATCTTGAATCTTTAAATATCGTATGTACTCTTTTTCTCCAGTCCTCTTTCTGCTTTGCTTCTGTCGATCCGCCAACTGTTCGTAATCAGTTAACGTCTAAACAAAACTCAGATTAAATTCTTGAAGTTATGAGATTACCATCCTTCGAAGCTAAAACCACCATGACCACCCTATACCATGAAGACTCATGAAGACCATCTACTTGTCACCAGAGTTTTAGTTCAGTAATTTTTCGGTGCTTGATTCGGTCACTTTGAGTGAATCTGAGTAAATTCTCAAAGCTTTCCTACAAGTCAAGTCTAGTGAACATTTTCTTTTTACGTTCTCACCATTTATGATTGAGAAAGTATTAGAATCGTCCGAAATTTCACACCTCAGTTTTTCAAGGGATCTCCACGTTTTGAGGTCCCCTGAAGCCGAAAATCGAGTTGTGGCGATGGCGTCTGGCTGTGTGTCTGTTATGTCTGTCCGTAAACACGATAACTATCGAAAAAACGAACGGATCAAATCGAGCTTTGGCACACTTTTTTGGGGTTCTAAAAAAAATAACGAGTTTGTTAACCAGCATTCCTTGACCGGCGTTTATGGTTTTATCCATCGAAAATGCTATCCAAAAATCCCAGGCTTAAGATAAACCATGGAGCCTACAAGGCAACCTTGCAAATTCTACAGAAGTCGTTTTTTTTTTTTTTAGTAATCTCGTTCCTTTCCTTATGATTTCCGCTATTTGATTATTCCTTAACATAAAATCATATTGGGCTTGAGAAGTTTCCATATTTCCTAAACAATTTCTGAGTAATTGTTTTTTATGAGGGGTCAGCAATTCTATTAATTCTGAAGCTTGTAATATTTAACAGACTCGTCTGTGTTGTGTAGAAACTGTATGAGTTTGGTAGAAAATTAAACTATTTTGTTGAAAGTGAACTTTTTTGTTGAAAATTCATATTTTTTTATGAAAATCTAACTTTTTGGCTAAAAATTAAGCTATTTATAAAATAGCTATCTGGTAGGAAATTCATGTATTTTTTATTAAATTCGTCTTTTTTGGTTTTAATTAATTTTTTTAACGGAAAATTTCAAGATTACAAATTAAACTACTTTTTTAAAAAGTTAATTATTTTGTAAAAATTCAACTATTTTGTTAAAGTCATCGTTTTTGGTCTAAAATTCAACTGTTTTGTTGTAAATTCAGCTGTCTTCAAAAAAAGTTCGTCTTTTTTTGTCTGCAAAATTCAACTATTCGGTTGAAGATTCGGCCATTTGGTTGAAAATTCAACCGCTGTTTTATTTTGGAGGGGTTTGGTGGGGGTCAAAATAGCCTAAGATTGATAACGTAGTCTTTGGACGGCCCTTAGCCCCTAATTTAGGTTTATAAGACTGATGTTTAACATATTTGAAGGTCATTAAAGAAGCTTGGATTTTACTTATCGCATGTTCCTCCTTAGTAATATAAAAACAATGGACAAACTCAGCATTTTTTTAAAATCATTTTTTTGTGTATATTTAAATTTTAAAGCAAATTTTTTTATTTTCAGACTCATCGACCTTGCGATTGACACATATCGCAGAGCGATTGAACTCCAGCCCAACTTCCCTGATGCCTATTGTAATTTGGCGAATGCGCTCAAGGAAAAGGGTCAGGTGGCCGAAGCAGAAGAATGTTACAACACTGCTTTACGCCTCTGCCCCACTCACGCCGATTCCCTTAACAATCTGGTAAATAAAAATGTTAAATTTACAGGTTTGCTAAAAGATCTGGAAGTCATAGAATTTTGAAAAAGTTCTGGAAAACGAGGAAAAGTCATGGAATTTTGAAAAAATGACTGGACTTTTTTTATTTGTACCTACTTCGAAGTCTGAATAATTATTTTAGTATTTTACGGCAAATTTTAAATTTTTGAATTGGTGCAGATTGATTATTTTACTGATAACAAATAATATGATTGTATTTCCAGATGTTAAAAAATTTTATAATAATATTAGAGAGAATTGTTTGTAATTCAATAATTATATAGAAAACCCCTTAAAATTTCCCGGTGAAAATAACTTCTATGAATTTTTATTAAAATTTTTATGAATTTCTTCGAAAATGTCGCAAGAATTTCCACGAATTTTTAATGCATTTTGGAATCAGAATCGTTTTTTCGTAGAAAGTGATAATAAAACATCTTAGATTTTCGTACTTTTCCGTACAGTAAAATTTACAGTCTAAAATTTTGCATATATTGATACAGGAAATTTCAAAATGTTGGATAACATTAAATGTTTTTACGAGAAACTAGCGGGCAACGCTGTCGTAAGAATTATAGAAAATTATCGATTTAGGGTTCTACGTTTTCCCAATTTTTCATAAAATCTAATATCAGGGTGTCTAGCGGACCGGGAAACCGGGAGAAACCGGGAAAAACCCTGGAATTTTATTGGACCTTGAAAAAACCGGGAAAACCCCGGGAATTTTGCTTATGACCGGGAATTTTTTGTATTTGATCGAAAAATCGACTTTTTTCTACTTAATTTTCTTTTTATTCCATTTCCACTTTATCTACAGTCGCAAGGTTCCTTCTTATGCTTATCCTAAGTACCTATTTATGTAATTTTTGACATTCTCATCCTAATGAGAAGGAATTGGCTTTATGTAAAATTTGTCTTAGTCGGGTTTCATCAAATACGTTTTGAGACCCACTAAGTCAGAAAAAAACGATTTTCACGAAGGTAAAATCTGTCTGTAGTCTGTCTGTATTCTGTAGTCTGTCTGCAGTCTGTGCACACTTTTTTAAGACCTAAAAGAAAAAGACAAGTTCGTCAGTCAGCTATTTTGGATCAAAATTCAAAAAGTTATAGATTTTCAAACTTTTTGAGACCATTTTTTTAAGAGCTGAAAATTCTATGTACCTACAAGATTATCAGAACAACTTTTTGAGTTTTCTTCAAAATATCGAACATTCAAATTGTATGCTCGAGCAGCGGGCAGATTTTTTCTATGTATATTATGTTGAAATTCCTATTTGTATATACACATGGACTTCAAAAAGTCACAAAAAGACATCTAAAATTTGGTCGGGGGAAAAATATTTGACCGGGAAAAAACCTGGAAAAAACCGGGAAAAACCCGGGAATTTCAAATTGGCTGATCACTAGACACCCTGAATATAAATTTTTTTTTACGAAGTTTTTGCAATATTTTCTTAAGAAATTGACAGAATGACTTCATCCTGGCTCATTTTATATAACATTCTTATAGCCTAATAAGCAATCATCTTTGAACAGGTGGTGTCATGATTAACATTGGGGTTTCGATTAATATTTATCGCTTCAGTCTGTGATCGAGGATAAGTTTGGCACGCGTAAATAACTGTTTTCTTTACGACATAAATCTTGTATATGTATATTATGAAGCAATTCCCATTTCTATACGTCTTGGATTGGGACAAATTACAAAAAGACATCTTTAAATTGGCCAGGGGAAAAATGTTACCGGGAAAAAATTTGGACAAAAACGGGAATTTCAAATGGCCTGATCATTAGACACCCTGATGAGTTACATATTCATTAATCTTTGTATAAATTTGTAATTTTGTAGAAAAACCTATTGAAAGTGATGCAAAATTGTACATTTATTTTGGAGTCATAGATTATTCTATTTTTTCAGAAAATAGTATTTATTCATTATAGTGTGTAGAAATCTGTAATACGATAAGAAAAACTATAAAGAACTACTACAAATCTAGCTTTGCAAATTGTATATTTTCATTATTTTTTTCAGAAATCGTTCTTCTAGGCGTATATTTTCGTAAAATGTTAAACAAAGCTTTATTTATAAATCTTTGTAGAAAATTGTAATTTCTTACAAAAAGCGATAAAAAATTAATTTTTCGTTTTGATGTAGATTTTCATAATTTTTCTCAAAAACTGTTGTATTTTTCATACACATTCGTAGTTTTCCATGCCGCATTATTACAAAATCGTTTTCATAGAACGTTGTATGTTGTCGTAAAAATCTTGGTAAATATGCTGGTAAATATTTTTGCGACCAGTAGAATGTGTTGAAATTAAATAGAATTGGCTGAATGTTCTAAAAAGTGAACCTGATAAAGTCGAGGAATTTTGTAACCTTCTCTAGCAACACCCTGTAATTTTACTTCTAATTTCTTTCGACAAATTAACTGAAGTAAATTCTTCTTTTGCAGGCCAACATAAAACGCGAGCAGGGTTACATAGAAGAAGCCACGCGTTTGTACTTGAAAGCCCTGGAAGTATTTCCAGAATTTGCTGCGGCCCACAGCAATTTAGCCTCTGTTTTGCAACAGCAAGGAAAACTCAACGAAGCCCTGATGCATTACAAAGAGGCAATCCGCATTCAGCCAACGTTTGCTGATGCGTACTCGAATATGGGAAATACCCTTAAGGAGATGCAAGACATCCAGGGGGCACTTCAATGCTACACCAGAGCTATCCAGATTAATCCTGCTTTCGCTGACGCTCATTCTAATCTTGCTTCTATTCACAAGGACTCTGGAAATATCCCAGAAGCTATCCAGTCATACAGAACTGCTTTGAAATTAAAGCCTGATTTCCCAGATGCCTATTGCAATCTGGCTCATTGTCTACAGATTGTCTGCGACTGGACCGATTACGAATCCAGGATGAAGAAACTGGTCTCAATTGTCGCTGAACAGTTGGAAAAGAACAGGTTGCCGAGTGTTCATCCACATCACTCGATGCTGTATCCGTTGTCACATGACTTTAGGAAAGCGATCGCTGCGAGACACGCCAATTTGTGCATCGAAAAGGTGAGTTAAGAACAAGAATTGGGATAGATAATCATTTTTTTACAAGAATGTCTCTGATGCAGGAAAATAAATCTGAACCAAAATTTTTTTCAGTTCTAGGCTGTTAGAATTTGAATTAAATTAATTTTAGTTATGTAAGGGAACTGCGAAAGCAAGTTGCAAAACAAGGTTTTAAAATAAATTCACTATAAATCGCAATTTAGAATCGACCACCTTTTTTCGTTTGTAATTTGAATCCTTGAATGCTTCCCGCAGGGTATCACTTAGAAATCAACCTTTTTGAATTTTTAAACGCTACCGCTCAATTTTCTTCCTTTTGTTGAAGAAGTGACTTCCTAAAGTACAAATTTGAATTTGTCATTCCTTCAAATTGCCTCAATTTTATGTTAAAATGAGTCCGACATTCTACAACAGCAATAAAACATGTTTGAGCTCTTTATACACCTCTAAACATACAAATTTTGAAATTTAACATTTCTCGTTGACAGTTATTAATTTTCTTGCATCTTTTTGAGTTACTACAGTTACCTTTGAAATACAGTAATGGTTGAGGGGTTGTTGCAAAAATATCAAAGATTACAAAAGATTTTACGAAGGCTTGTACAGCAGATTTCAAGAGTGATCAACCCTAAATAATTATGCATTTTTGTACCTTTTTGAAATTAAAAAAAAAAAATTTTGTTTGTTACCGTTTTGTTCGTTATTTCTTTAAATTTAATAATTGTTGGGAAAATTCTCTATGTATCGCACATGATATTCAAGGTTTATATTGTATTTCCATGCAAAAAATTTTTAGGGAACATTTTAAAACTTCAATTGTATTGAAACTACAAATATTTGTTTTATAGTCGATAAAGACCTCTGAAGAATTTTCGTTTCTTTTCTAAAATTTCAGACTTACTTTTCAATAAAATTAAAGCCATTTCAAGGAAAGAAAGAATTTTTTTTCTTCAGATTTGTACAGCCTGTATAAATCAAAGTGTGGAAAAATTATTTTCTTGACCTAAAACAATTCCGTGGGAACCCTAAGTATTTAAGTAACTACGTATGAGACTACAATATTTTAATTAGGCGGAAAATTTCGGACCGGAGAGTAAGCTCGAGTTTAAATCGTAAAATTTGAACTTGACCGATTTCAAACTAAACTATTTACTTCAAAGCTAAAATAATTCCTCGAACGAAAAAGTACCTCGACTTAATTATTAATGTTGGAATTAAAAAAAAAAAAGAAAATATTCTTGATTATGTGAATGATTTTGAACATATAAAAATTGTTTATTTATCAAATTTTATTTAAGGTCAAACATTCTGTTATTCATGATGAGAAATTGTATTGACCCTCTGGTTTTAAATTAGCTGGTATTTCTTTGTATGAGTTTTAGGGTCCAATAATAAAAAAAAAACTGTGTTTGTTGATCAGACGTTTCGACTCAGCCGTGAATGGATTTCCAACGACGGAACTAGGAGATGAAATGAATTGGATTTTTTTTAAATCTTATAAATTCCCTACTGAGAATCTATTGGATAACTATTAATTTGGCAAATTTACATTATTTGCCAATGACCACCCGCTTTCGAAAAAATAACTTTTATCGACATTTTTTTAAAGATTGAAATGTTTATTTATTGAATTCAATTTTTTATTTTCTTTAACTTACAACAGTTAAAAATTAAATGGTTGAAAAGTGATGAAAATTAAAAAAAAAAAAACATCAAGTTTGTCCTAACGTACGACCAAAGACAGATTTGTGTTTAAAAATCTTCGGTAAACGTTAACTGAAATTGAAATCTTACATTAAATAATAACTCACGTACATGTAGGGGTACAAAAATTTATTTTCTCTTATATGTAATGTCGTGCAAAAGTTTCTAGGCATCTATTTTCCAATAGGTTGAAGAAGCACCCTAGTTTTAATAATAATAAGCTTTAAATTTTCTTTCAAATATTGCATGAAAGGTGATAAAAGTACCCGTTTTATGGGCATAAATGAAAAGCAGTATGTGTTAATTTTATTAGAAGTTGTATGAAAAAACTTACAATTTTAATGTTTCCGAAAAATATCAATGTATTCGGAAATAACAATTTTTTTATTGTTTTTGGGAAAGAAGTACTGAACGAAGCCAAAAGAATAACTTTCACTTTTCCATACACATATCAATATGTAGAAAATGTCTTAAGATGTTTACACATAACAAAATAATAAAAATCCAATTGGATGTAATACGCATTTAATTTAAAACCATGGAAACTTAAAACTTCTAATACGCGATTGGGAAATTTTTAATATGAATTAAATTTTTTTCTGCTTTATACGTTAACATCTTTATATATTAAAATTAATAAAGATTTTGACTAGGAATCTGTATTATCCTCGGATTTGTATATAACATATTGCAAAATAATGCGTATTTCAGAAAAAGGATTCGTCCTCTGATCTCTCTAATAGCTCAGTGGTTAGAACACCTGACCGGATATCAGTTGACCTGGCGTTCGAATCCCAGTGGAGGGAAAGAAGTTCTTTTTTCTGAATAAATTTAATTTTAATAAAGATTTGAAAGCGTGGCTAAACATGATATTATTTCCAGTCATACTCAAGACTTTTAATTAAAACTTTTCGTACTCAAAGCTATTGGTTTAAAAAAAAAAAAGTAAAAATGAAACTGCATTCTCCTTTGAATTCAGTTTTATGGTCTTCTGTTCTACAATATTTCCATAAAAAGACCTAAGGCAGCTTTTAAAATAAAAAGTGAATATAAAAGGCTTCGTTTAATATTTCAACATATTCTATTTTTAATTATTTAATTTAAAAAATCTTTTTGCAGATTCATGTTCTTCACAAACCACCCTACAAATATCCACGTGAAATTGGAGCTCGCCTGAAGATTGGTTACGTTTCATCCGATTTCGGAAACCATCCAACGAGTCATCTTATGCAATCCATTCCTGGTCTCCACGACAAACAAAATGTCGAGATTTTCTGCTATGCATTGAGCACCGATGACGGCACAACATTCCGAGCTAAAATCGCCAGGGAAGCTGAGCACTTTATCGATCTCTCGCAAATCCCCTGCAACGGAAAAGCAGCCGATCGAATCAATGCTGATGGCATTCACATTTTGGTGAACATGAATGGCTACACAAAAGGCGCCAGAAACGAGATTTTTGCTTTGCGACCGGCGCCTATTCAAGTAATGTGGCTCGGATATCCGGGAACTTCTGGTGCCAGTTTCATGGATTACTTGATCACGGATGAAGTTACTTCGCCCTTGGAACTTGCGAGCCAATATAGCGAGAAACTCGCTTACATGCCGCACACATATTTCATTGGAGATCATACGTGAGTTAATTTTCAACTTAAAGTCAAACTAACTTCAAAGTCAAACTAACTTTAGGTCAAAATAAATAATAGAGAATCAGGGTGGCCGCTGGATCTGGAAAACCAGGAATTTACCGCAGGCACCCGACCAAAACGAAACAAAATACTTTCGTGATTTTTGTTCTGTTCCTTTACTGCCAAAACGAAACTATATTCACTCGATTTAGGTTACGTTATTCAAAATACCGAAATTGTAACGAAAATTTTCAATTACGCGTACTTGTAAAAAATAGTTTATTCGAATTCTTATGCATCTTATGTAAATATTAAAAGCCACAGACGTGTAAAATAACTTTATAACAATTTCATTTTTAAGTTCGTTTCAATCTGTCAAAACGTAACGAAAAGGAAAAAGATTCGGTACTTTTTTGGATAACGTAACGAAACGAAAGTTTCGGACGGGTCTCTGATTCACCGGTATTATTAACCAGGTTTATATTTTTAGTTATCGTCAAAAACATATAACTTTTTGAGTGTACACCAGATTTCAAAAATGTCAAAATATTTCAGAGATCTAAAAGAGTTCAATTATTTCACAACGATATGAAAGATTTACCTGCACTTAAAAAGATATTTTAAACATCCATATATTATTATTTTTCTCGATAGCTAGGAAAAATGTCATCAACAACTCAGGTCTTTTTACTGATAAGAAAATAATTTAAAATAAAAGAAATTGCCAAGCACAAGGCATGGGAAGCAAAAAAGAAGCCAGTGTTCCATATTACAGTCTTTTCAGTTTTTAAAAATTATTCTTCTCTAGCTGTGTAGTTTTAAAAAGACCGTTGAATGCCTCAGAGCTTTGACTGATAAAATACTCGGATTAAGAAATAGGCAAACAGTAGAATTTGAAAAGGGTGAGCGTACCATAAATATTTTCGCACTTGAAATAAATGTGAAAGATAGCTAGATCTAAAGGATTTGTTTAGTTTACCTTTTTTATTTTCTAGAGATATAAAATTTTTGGTAGTGGTTTTTATCAGCAGTCCTCGAATGTATCGGAAAAATCTCATATAATGTCTAAGGTGTTACTTAAGAAAATGTTGTTGATAACGGGTGTCTTGAACATAAATGGTCTTTCGTGGATCAGTATTAAATATACAAATCTTTCAATATTTTAGAAGCATAATAAATTAACATGTTCATTAATAAAACTCAGAAATATTTTAATCAAATGTGTACGGAAAATTTCTCGTAGATCTCCACTGGACACACCCTCAATTAATATGTTGAAAAGAAACTAATTGATCTCTCTTTTTGTAATTTTCAGACAAATGTTCCCCCATCTGAAAGAGCGTTTGATCTTGGCAGATAAATTAGGATTGAAGGGAAAAGTTGCTGATAACGTGGCAGTTATCAATGCAACGGATTTATCGCCAATGATGGAAAATACTCTCATCAAGGAAATTCGTGAAGTAATTAAGCCCGACGGAAAAAACAATCCCGTAGAAGTTTCCCTGAAGGTGGCTGAGCTGCCAACGACGACCCCCATCGAAACAATGATCGCTTCTGGTCAGTGCCAGATGTCGGTGAATGGAGTGGTTGTTCAAAATGGCATGGCCACGACGCAAGTAAACAATAAAACGGCAACGGGAGAGGAAGTGCCACAGAACATTGTTATTACGACGAGACAGCAGTATGGATTGCCTGAAGATGCGGTTGTTTATTGTAACTTCAATCAGCTCTACAAGATCGATCCACTTACTCTTCAAATGTGGGCTTATGTAAGTTGATTTTTAAATAATGGTTTGAAATTAAGCAAGGTTGCCAGTGAAACATGTTTTCAACTTTTAACTCTTTTGTTAAAGTGAGGTCACTTCTTGCACTTAAAAAAAAAATTCTTTTCACTTTGAGTTGATTTTCCCCTTTTATTTCTCTTTTTTCCACATTAAATACAATATTGAATTGAATCCTGCAAGATTTTACAATTTTACTTGGAATTTGCAGCTTTAATATTTTGACAGTTTTAAAATGAAAATTATAAAAATCAAAAAATGTAACATCCAGTTGGCATGTATGAGCGTTATCTAAAATTCATTTGGTAAAATTTTAACTAATTGCCAAATCGAATTTTAGATAATCTAGATAATTACTCTTGATATTTTCATTTAAAAATATTACATGTGGACATTTTCAAGTCAAAAACATTTAAATAACTAGAGTTTTGTTCAACGATCGCCTTGTTGGGTAGAAAAGCCGTCTTTTTTAGTTGAAAATTCATTTTTCTTTATTGAAAATAAATTTTGTTGTGGAAAATTTAACTGTCCTGTAAAAAACCGTCTTTTTGACATGAAAATTGAACTATTAGGTTAAAAATTCATCTCTTGTTGAAAATTCGTCTTCTTTGACTTCAAGCTTAAATATTTGGTTGTAAATTTAAATGTTAGGTTAAAATAATTTTTTATTTATTCAACTATTTGGTTAAAAATTCAACTGTTTTTTTGAAAAATTCACCTTTTTGCTTGAAAATTAAACTGTTGGTTAACAATCTATTTGTTGAAAATTCGTTTCTTTTCAATAAAAGTACAACTATTTAATTGTAAGTGCAACTATTTGGTTTAAAATTGATTATTTGTTTCAAATTCATATATTTGGTTTAAAATCTTTCTTATTTGAAAATTCGACCATTTGGTTAAAAATTCATCTTTGTAGGTTGAAAATTCAACTATTTGGATAAAACTTCGATTACTTTGTTAAAGATTCGTCTCTTTTGCATGAAAGTTCTGAACTATTTGGTTGTAAATGCAACTGTTTGGTAAAACATTATTTTTCAACTCAACTAGTTGATTAAAAATTAATCTTTCGAGTTTAAAAACCAAGTTTTTTTAAACCATTCGACTTAATAACTTGAAAAGTGACTCTTTTGTTGAAAATTCGTCTATTTTAATTGAAAATTCAACTACTCTGTTAAAAATGCAATATATTCCGACTTGAAATCTTAGGAATTTTAAGCGTTCCATATATAATTAATTCAATGTTTTATCTATATTTATTCTATTTAAGAGAATTTATTTCCTATTCCCCTGCTTCGGGAGGTGAAATTGAAGTGAAAACGCAAAATCGTCCGCTCAAATCCGAAATCCTTCCGAAAAGAATAATTTCATATTAAATCTAAACAGTCTCAAATTTATAGCCTTGATTTTTGAGTAATTTAAAGTTTAAAATGTAAATGTAAATTATAAGTTTATCTCATTTGAAAATAATCCAAGATGACAAGTTTAGCAATTCAGAAAGAAATATTTTAAACCCAGATTCAGAATTCTGCAAGCTGAATGACTATTCCAAAAAAATTGTTTTAACTTCAAAGTTTATTTTGATTCTGCAAAGAATATTTCTATGTCAATGAGAATTATGTGCTCTATATTCCTATACAAATATAGTTATTATTTGAGTCGTTTGATGTCTGATACTGCTTTTTTTTTCATTATCTTTAAACTTTTGATGCCACTTTTTATGATTTTTTTTCGAAATTCCATGCGACTTTCTCTGTAATTTTATGCGGCTATTGTGACCTTTAAAGCCTTCTAGTCGATCCGACCCCTGTACTCATTGGTTAAAGCGAATAGTGTATGAATTTATTCTTCTAGATTTTGAAACACGTGCCAAATGCAGTGCTGTGGCTCTTGCGTTTCCCGGCTGTTGGCGAGCCAAACTTGCAGGCGACAGCTCAGCAATTGGGTCTTTCACCCGGAAGAATTTTGTTCAGTAATGTTGCTGCTAAGGAAGAACATGTTCGTCGAGGACAGTTGGCCGACGTTTGCTTAGATACGCCTCTATGCAATGGACACACGACAAGCATGGATGTTTTGTGGACCGGTACACCGGTTGTCACACTACCGGGAGAAACTTTGGCTTCACGAGTAGCTGCAAGTCAATTGAATACTCTGGGATGTCCTGAGTTGGTTGCTCGTACAAGGCAAGAGTATCAGGATATCGCTGTCCGACTTGGAAACGATCGAGAATTGTAAGTAGCAAATTTCTATATCAAATTGTAATTATATGTAAATAATCGTCAAATTCATTCATTCACTTTATCCACATTTAAGTGCTTATGTTTCCGCTTGTTTTTCACGTGTTTTTTTTTTGTTTCTGGACGTTTTCTGTCATTTTTCATATTCAAATATTAAAAATGTGAGGACAATGTTAGGTCTTTTAAATTTGCAAATTTTTGTATTGAAAGCCTTGATGGTCATTTTTAAATTGATTAATTTTACATTTGAATATTCGTAATTGCTTGGTTTCAATTTTTGACGATAAAAATTATCTGGTTATTCAAATTCTTCGGAATCGTAGAATATAAAATTAACAGACTTGGTAGTTGCACAATTTTTATTTTAAAGGATTTGGCAATTAAACAATGTTGAATTAAATGCCTCCAGAATAAATTCAAAACAATAGAAAATTAAAAAAATAATTTGCCAAACTCTTCCTCAAAAATGAGAAGATTTTAGAAATAGCTATTGGAAATTGAATTATTGATTATTTAAAAATGTTACAAAATATTGAACATTTCAAACTAAGTTCTGAATTTCCATGTTGAAGGAATTTTTTAATTTTCAGATGATTTAAAGTTATCAAATAATTGAAATTTTGAACGTTTTGATCCTAATTCTTAATAGCTAAAAATTGTCTCAGTCTTAAATGAAGTTCGAATTTGTTTCATTTTCAACATTCTATAGTAGACATTTTTTCAATTTCAATGTTTCCCTTTTAAAATTACTTTTTGTTTTAAGCGGTTGTTTAGAATTTCACAAACCAGTTGCTAAAATAACTGATATACATGTTTTGCTTAAAACTTTAAAAAAGACTTCACTTGACTAACAGTTGTTCTTATTTCAATTGAATTTGGCAAAAAATTCAAATATGTGAATATCTATTGAAGATAAATATTATTACATTTTTACATTTTCAAATTAATTCAAAAGTTCAATTTAAAAAAGTCCATTTTTGTGCATAAATGGACTTTTTTATTAATATCTTGACTGAAATTTAAAAAATCAAAACAGTGTACTGGGTGCCCGGTGGACCGGGAATTATTTGAGGCCAGGAAAATCGGGAAATAACAGTGAATTTTTTTTACCGTTAATTTCACAAATATTTTAGAAGAAAAATATATCCAACCACTTAAAATATCACAAAAATTTTATATCACATGATATGATGCTTAAATTAAGTTGGATTAAAATTTGTTTCTGATGTTCAGTTCATTTGTTAACTATTTCAATTATGATGTTCAGTTTACAATGGCGTAATTCTATAATCTTTCACTTTAAAATTGTTGTTTAAATTCAGTTTTAAAGACGGAACACTTAAAAATTAAAAGCGTTCGAAATTTAGAAAATTTTGCATAAAAAACGTATTTAGTTGACCAGCTTTAAATATAAATTAATTAATTATTCAAAATTGAACTGTACTTTAAGTATTAAAAATGGTTACATTTCCAATTCTATTCAAATATTATTCTAATCTTAATATATTCTGTTATCAAACCATTTAATTTGAAATTTTTTTAATTAAGAAAAAGAACAATTATTTAATTATTAGCAGTATTTTATTGTTCATATAAAACGAGCAATTATAAATCAAATATTTAAAACTAAGCAATTTGAAACTGAATTGTTTGAATTGTTTGAAAGCCTCGAATTATTAAAATTTCAAGGAACTGAATTTAAACTTTGAACGTGATAATTTTAATTGTTCTACTTACAAAATTGAATTTTTAAATGAAATTTTTTTATTATAATGTATAAATAACAATGAGGTATTTTCACTTCATAATCATCTAACTTCACTTCGTTAACTGCTGAGGGGGAAACAATGGATCAAATGCATGGGATTCGCTCTGTTTTTGCCCTATTTTGTTAATATCTTCGTAAAAACTAATTTTTTCTATATAAATGTATTTTAAAAATAGTTTTTATTTTTTAAGAACTATTCAATGACATGATAAAGTAGTAATAATTATTATTCATTATGAAGATATTACCAAAATAAAGTTTTGTCCCATTGTTTTCCCCTCAGCACTCAACGAAGTGAAGTTAGCTGATGGTTGAAGTGAAAATACCTAATTGAACACTTATTAATTTAGAACAACTTCGAATAAGTTGGAGATATATTTACAAGTTTTTAATAGATTCAAAATTAATTTTAAAAACTTATATGATTTTAAATAATTTAAAACAAAATGTAAATTTGTGCAGATTTCGAAAAAAAAAATATAACAACTTCTTAAGAATTATGAAAGCTTTCAAAAGAATAAAAAAATCCTTAAGATTTCTAGGAAAATTAAAAATGATTTTTTATTTTGAAAAATTACTTTTAAGAGAATATTTGAAAAGATTTCAAAAAAAGGTTTCTTCTTAAGGGCATGCTCCCCGGTGATCACGTGACCAAAACAGTCCTTGGTTGTGAAACTTTTTTTGGTGTTCACCATGTCCAAACGCAATGATGTATTGCTCTCAAAATTTGGAATATAGAAAATGAGACAATAAATTGCGTTTGTATATTTAGTTTCAGTAATAATTTTGAAAAAAAATTTCCATGTAAAAAATAAATGTGGAAAATTTCATAACCGAGCATGGTTATGTGGTCTCTACTTTACCGACGTTGAAATGCTCCAACAATAATGACAGGTTACGTGTGTGCAGATACTTATTTTTTGATTTGCAACGAATGTGCATGGTAACGTTGCAACGAATGTGCAACGAATGTGAATGGTAATAATTTTGAAAAAAATTCCCATGTAAAAAATAAATGTGTAAAATTATTTACATTTTTTTTGGTGCTCACTACGTCCACACGGATTGAGATATCATGTTTAGAATTTGAACGATTGAATAAAAAGCACTAGAGAATGTTTGTACACATCAATATGTTTATAATTTCAAGGAAATTTCATTTATAAATTGATAGAATAGGATATTACCATTCGAGTTGCAGCACGTGCAGGTAATGTTTGGTTTGATGCATTTCAGATTTTCTGATTCACGTATGTTGATAATTGACACAAATTTTGGACTAATTTGTCTGAGCATTCAAAAAATTAATATAAACAATAACACTTGCACATTCGTTGCAAATCAAAAAATAAGTATCTGCACACACGTAACCTGTCATTATTTTCGGAGCATTTCAACGCCGGTAAAGTAGAGATCACATAACCAAGCTCGGTTATGAAATTTTCCACATTTATTTTTTACATGGGATTTTTTTTCAAAATTATTACTGAAACTAAATATACAAACGCAATTTATTGTCTCATTTTCTATATTCCAAATTTTGAGAGCAATACATCATTGCGTTTGGACATGGTGAACACCAAAAAAAATTTCATAACCAAGGAAGTTTTGTAAAAAATTGGAAAAAAATTTTAAACCACTTAAAATTGAAATAATTCAACTTCTAATTAAAATATTGTTCAATTTAACAAATTGAATTGTTCAATTTTCAATTTTTCTAGCTAAAAATCTTTAATTTAAAGCATTGAAGGTGATAACATATTAAACATACAAAAACTCAACTAATAAAGAAAATCTTTGAATTTTTTCAGCTTGAAGGGGATTCGCGCCAAGGTCTGGGAAGCTCGATCAAATAGTCCTCTTTTCAATTGCAAGATGTACGCCTTGGGAATGGAAATGCTCTACAAGAAAATGTGGGAGCGATTTAGCCGTGGAGAGAAACCCGACCACGTTGCCGCTTTAGAAAATGGAGAGGCTCTAAAGCAAATAATGTCTACTTAAATTCTCATCATCACCAAAGGTGCTTCTATAATCTATAATTTACCATCGACGCGATTTCGATTAGTCGTCGAACCTAGCACAGCTTCCCTTTTTCTCCCTCTATATTTCTGACCTCGCGCACTTACGCATTTACGATTTTCCATCGTTCATTTCCCTTTGAGTCTCGAATAACGCAAACCAGGAACGACTTCTCTTTTCTACAATAGATTGGCGAGCTTAGAATAGTCGTTAGTCACTGAACTCTAATTTATAAACATGATACGAGTCTGCCTGTGAGTCTATTGACGTTGTTGGATTAGCGTGACATGACTGTACAAATGAATGAAAGCGCTCTCCTTTGCTGTTTTGGCACTATTTATTCTTTTCATTCTTATCGCAAAGACTTCTTCCCAGTGGAGAAAATTTCGCTCACTTCTCAAATGCATTGGCGAAATACAAAGTGACTGGTGTAGTATATTTTCTTATCTGTCCCGAGGCTGAGTAACCTGAGCAGAAAATATCCTGTCGTTGTTTTTTTGATCGGGGTGAGATCTAGAAATTTTTAAGCGATAAACAGCGCGACCTTCGTTTGCTCAATGTTACCACGAAGGGTGATATTTTGTTGGAACCAGAAGCAATTTCGAAGACAAATGAGGGACAGATCTTACCATAAGCGCGGACACTTCTCGCCGACGGATGGTGCTAGTTATTATTGTATAGTATCGAATTTCGTCAATACACACTTGTAAATAATTGAATGCAATCATCATTAATCTTATCATCTGAGTAGTGTGAGAAGTATGTTAAGGTCTAATGTGTGCGGAATTATATATACATGCTGCATATTGCATATATAAAAGGCATTCAACCAGAATGGATAATATGCGATGTAAATTTAGAAAATAAAGATAGTATATGACTAAGTTTCGCAAGAAAAACGACGTTACCGATCCAATGCACAAAACCATCCTAAAAATGACTTTTTCCTTTAGTTAGGTTTTTTTTATATAAACTTTTATTATTCAAACTTATACAATTCAACTCGGTTTCCGCTTTTTGCTTACTGGCAGAAGTCTCGATTTATGAAAATCACGAGTTATGAAGAGAAAAAAAAACAGGAAAAACTAGTTAGAGGCTCGTAGATTGTGAAGGTGCCGATGAAAAATTACATAATCGTGCATTACGCAAGAAGTGAAAAAGGCTTTGCAACACGTGCACACAATACGTGGACGAATGTGGGAAGAGATTCTGATTCTGGTTGTCCGTTACGCCATTTTCGTGCGAGCTATCAACCGTCATTTCAGTTCACTTCAGAGAATAGGTCAGCAGGCTTAATGACAAGCTGCGTATTAATTCATTTCAATTGGATGCAGCCGTAATGCACACATTCAACCGAGCAATAGCGATGCCACATTTAACTCGAGCTAACATTGTAGATACTCATGTGATTTTAAACACAAATTTTCATTATCAGGCCTCACAGACCGGTCCCTATATCCCCTATTGCACCCTATAATCAGTTAAGGTCCCTAAAGTACCCTATTTTCAAGATTTTTTACACATGGTATCCTATTTGCAGTCCATAATGGAACTTTAAAATAAATTTATAAAATGATCAAAGCTTCCAAGAGTCAGGAATTTTGAAAAAAGCAGCAGATCAGAGAATTCCTAAAGAAGTAACTGCAAAAAATAATCAGGGCTGCCACACAGTCACTTCTAGTCAGTTTGTTCTCAGATCACTTTTTAGTTCACTTTTTTAGTTATTTGAAAATATCGCATTAGTCACTTTTCTTTCAATAAATTAATTCATGGCTAATCACTATTCGTTTCAGGTCTATACCTATTTCTGAATGGTCTTTAATTATTTTGAAATATTTCAGGGTATTTTTAAATATTCCAAGAAATTTTTAATAAACTTCAATAATTTGAAGAATTTTAAAGATTTTAAGGGTATTTTTTAAAACTTATAAGGCATTTTCAAGAGCTTTTAATTTGATATATTTTATGGAATTTTAACAGATTTCTGGTTATTTTATAAGATTTCCGAGAATTGCAAGGATTTTAAGGGATTTTAAAACTCGATGTATTTTGATACATTTTCCAGGATTTCAGGAAATATCATCATAGAATTTCACGGGAATTTAAAGAATTAATCAAGAAAAGTGTGAGGTATTTTGTAGGGTTTTAAAGATTTGAAGAGATTTAGAATTCACCCCGAATTCTACTTAATTAAATCAGGGTGGCCATCCATCCGGGAGAACCGGAAGAAACTTGCACCGGGATAAAGCCGAGGAAAAGTATGTCATCGGGAGGTTTCCCGTATTTCATAATTCGCGCGTTTTGTAAGTTTTGAATGACAATGATTTTTTTTTTTTTTGACAGAAATCAAACTTTTTAGTTAAAAAAATCTATCCAGTCGTTTTGAATGTCACTTGAAAGTACATTATATGATATTTATTAATAATATATTTATTGTCTAAAAAATTTATATAATTTTGATTTAAAATTATGGTTTTGAATACGCCATTTGAAAACAGATTAATCTTTGAGGCCTTGAAACTAAAGTTTTTTCTTAAATTAAATTTTAGATTAATTTTTGTAGATTTGGAATTTTATATTTCACAATATTTTAGTTTCTAATGGAAGATTTGAAATAAAAAAATAAAAAAATTGTGTCAAAATAAAAATAAATTTTTGTAATTTTGATTGGTTACAATTTTAGAGTTCTGAATTTTCATGTTGAACGTTAAATTTTTTATTTTTCCCTTTCATTGGTTTTAATTTTGCAATTAAAATTGAATTGGTTGAATTTTGATAAGTATATTCAGCAATTCGAAAATTATTAATTTCTTTAACGATTTAAATTTACTTCAAATAATTGAAATTTTAAAGGGTTCGGGTGTGAAAAAGTGTTGATATCACAATTTTTAGTAATTAACATTATTTTTCGGAATAGAAATTTTGTCATTTTTAGTGTTGCCCATTTAAAATTAATATTTATTTTTAAGGTTTTTAAAAAAAATTTAATTAATTTTTGGATTTTAGACAAGTTTGTCTTATTCGCTTCAATGTTTAATTATAGCTTTGTTATTTAATAACAATTTTCTATTTTCTAGATCACATTTAAATTCATTAATGTTGTTTAAAGTCGAACTGTTGTTCGAGCATTAGACATTTAAAAATAATTGATTTTACAAGACGCTTTTATCGAACTTCAAATCCTATTCATATATTGTTTCACTCTAAAATATTCCATTACGCATTCAATTTGAGATTTTGTTAATAAAAAAAAAAACACTTTTTTAATATTCAGGATTGACTGCTTATTTAAAATATGTAATTATAAATCAAATATTCAAAACTAAACAATTTCAAACTGAGTTATTTGTAGTCACAATTTTAATTGTTCTATTTAAAAGATTTGTAATTTGAGAGTAAGTGTTGAATTTTTAAGAATAAATTACAATTGAACAATTATTAACTTGTAGCGACTTGAAATTGTAATAATTTAACTAGTAATATAAAAAATGTGTAGTTTAAAACCAATATTTTAATCGTTTACTTTTTCTAACTTAAAGTTGCTTAAAATGATATTTTGAACATTCACTTCATTGATTCATTCTTCAATTTAGAGAACTGAAAATGATATACCATGGATTTATATTTTTAAATAAAAAATCTTTGATCTGTTTAATTTTTAACAGTTGAAAATTGTAAATATTGCTGTTTAACGTAATTTAATAGAAAAGTGTTTAAAAGCTTCCATTTGATATATTTAAATTATTGATCGTTCGAATTAACATTTTTTTGCTTGAATTTTTCGTTTGAAAGTTTAAAATTCAATGATCATGACAAAATTCTGCAAACCGGGAAACGTTTGGATCAAATCATTTAAAATTAATAAGTGATAGAAACCATTTTTTTATTTTATTTTTAAATTTATTTTCAAAATTAAAATATCGCATTAACAAATTTCGAAAGTAAAGTGTATAATATTGAATATTTCAATACTATACAATTTTATTTCAAATTGGATTTAACAGGTCGTTGACAAATTTTAGTGATTTGTTTTATATTTTTTAATATTTAAAATTTTGTATGACTATAAGAAATTTTATTTTATTTTTTTTCATTTCATATAATAAAAATATCTGCAATAATTTTTTTGTTAAAGGATTTTCAGAAAAAAATATCTATTTTTGCAATTGAGTACCTAGTGCACATTTAACTTTATAAAAAAAAAAAAAATTAAATTGTACGGAATGCGAAAATGATTACATTTGTATAGAAAGTGAAAATTATTTTCCAACGAAAAATTAATTTTAAAATTTTACTATCCACAAGAAAGATTATAGAGAAATGGGGAAATGTAAGCTAGTAATTTTGCTTTTATTTGCGTCTTTAAGTTTACATTTAAAATTTAATTAGTAAAAATATAATTTTCTAAACAGTTTTCGTAGATCAATTGTGTACCAGATTTCTAAAATATTTAATTTTAATGTTAAACTTGAGAAAATCTGCATTTTGAGCGTGAGTAGTGTTCATCGCTTGAGTCATGATCGATTAAAAGTCAACGTGAGTACTCACTCTCACTCCCAGCTGCTAAGTAATGAGCATACGAGCCATGCGATTATGGGCGTTTCCACGCATGTGCGTGTCTCAATACATACTGTAGAGTTTTTTTCAGGGCCGCATGATTGGTGTAATTGTTTCTCATTTTCTCTATAAATATGAAACAAAGAATAGGAAAAATTCAGAGATTTGGTTCAAGTGAACCTTTCATTTCATTCGATTCTATCCATTTTCTAGAATCTAAATGCCTGAATTCAAGATTAAGTTAAGGTATTTAATCACGATGGCCGTAGGTCAGGGGAAACTTGGAAATCAGGGAATTTTGTTAGTCAGGAAAAGTCAGGGTTTTTGAAGAAATCTTGCAAAAGTATTGGAATTTCTATAAGAGGCACTCTAAATGACTGTCAAGGATAATAAATTTGAAATTTTCAATTTTAATTTGGAATTGTTTTATTCCGTTTATAAAAGAAAAAATTCTATTTCTTTTTTTCAGTTGCTTCCTCCTGAAGATTATATTTTTACATAGTTGAAAATTGTATTATTTGATTGCAAATTCGACAATTTTGTTAAAAAGTCATTTTTTGTTGAAAATTAAACTATTTTGGTTGAAATTGTACTATTTTTTGTTTGTTTTTATTTTTCCGGTTATAAATTCATCTCTGCTGGTACAAATTTAATCTTTTTTGGTTTTGAATGCAACTGTTTGGCTGAAAATGAATTTTTTTAACTGAAAATTTCACTATTCCAGTGGAAGATTCATAATGCTAGTTGATAGTTCATCTAATTCATTGAAAATTTAACTGCTTTTTACACTTTTTATCTTATGAATTTTTTAACTGAATATGTAACATTCCATTTTTGGTTGAAAATTGATTTGTTTGGATTAAAAATTCAACTACTTGGGTAAAAATTGAACCTCATTGTTGAAAATTTATTTTTTTGGTTGCCAGTTTGTCTCTATTCGAAAATATATTTAATCTTTTAAAAATTATTTCTTTCTTTGGCTAACAAATTGTTTCGAAAATTTGCAGACAGTTCATCTTTTTTTGGTTTGAAAGTTCCACAATTTTGGATGAACTTTTTTTCTTTCTTGACAGATAAATTTAAATATTCATCTCTTTGGTTAAAAATTAAAATATTTTGTTGAAAATTCGTCTTTTTGACAGGAAATGAATATTTTTGAGTTGAAAATTAAACTGTTTTGTAAAAAATTTGTCTGTTTAGTTGAAAATTTAGTCTTTTCTGGTTAAAATTTCTACTGCTTTGTCAAAAATCGTTTTTTGGTTTCAGGTTCATTTTATGTGAAAATTCATCTGTTTGGTTGCAAATTTGACTACATTAAAAATTAATTTTTTACAGGAAATTTAATTTTTCAATTTTTTTGTTTGAAAAATTATCATTTTTAGTTGAACATATACTATAACCATTTGTTTCAAAATTCGTATTCTTTGTAGAAAATTAATCTTCCGGGTTGAAAATTTTATTATTTTGTTGAAAATTCTACTTTTCAGGTTGAAAAATCAACTGATTTTGGTTGAAGTTTAAGTTATAAATGTTTTAGTTTTTAATAATTCGAAATTTAATAAATGTTTGCAATTTAATTTTTATTATTAAATTGTTTTATTCCGTTATAAAAGATTCTACGTTAAAAATGTTACGAAATTAAAATTCCAGTCTTTGAATATGAATGGTCAGGGAAGTCAGGAAAATTTTGAAAATAAAGTTTTTCGAAGTTAATGTGCTCAGTTTTAAATAATGACTTTATTTGAACTAACATGAGATGCATGTTGAGAATTTTTTTTTAGTGAGAATGATTTCAAGAAGTATTTATAATACTTTATATTTATAATTTATAATACTATTAATAATTAATTAATAATTCTATAAGCAATCAAAAGAATAAAATCTTGCAATTAAAATTTCGCGCCTTAAAAGTGAAGTTTAAACTCTGGTTTAAACTTTTGACTTTTTTTCCGATAATGTAGCGGGAAATTTGAAATTGAAGGTTCCTTTCGCATTAAAAAATATGAGCAGCAATCTGATGAAAACAAGATATTTTGTAAAATATTAATTGTCGCGGTCTTGACATATACTTTGCGTATGTATTTCAAAACTATGAATCTTTTTAACCGGAAACGTACAACTTTCTCTTGGCGTTAGAAATCATCTTTGAATATTTATTCCACTGTGAGAGTATTTTCCTAGATTTACATCGTCATTTGCCTATCTGCAATATTAGTTATAATTATCGTTTCAAAATATTGCAAGTTGTCAGTCCAAGATGCAATTAATTCAATATAACTAAATCATTTTACTTTAGATGTGACGTGTGGGATCAAAAGTTCCAGAGATTCATCCATGTACATTAAATAATACTTAAAATTAATTAAAGTTAATTAACTTTAGATTTAATAGTTAAATGAAAAAGAAATAGAGTACAAAATTTAAAAAAAGGTTATGAACTTTTTAAAAATGAAATTATATAAAATTATAATAATTTAATTATGCTTCCCTAATATTTTCAAACATGTCCTATTCATAATTTAACTAAAAAAGTTTGTTTTAATTTTATAAAATGTTCACGGGTTACCATTCAAATTGAATTATCATGTGGATAAAAAGCTCTACATTTTAAGATAACTAATTTTAGTATTTATATACGAATATTTACCATAAGACAAATTAATTCTATATATAATTTTAGTTTCTTTTATTTGAACTAGGTTTAAGTCTGATTACGGTAATTTAATTGAATCAAGTGAAATAATTAAATTGCAAAAACTTGTGCTTTAAACCGAATCACTCTGAACCGGAAATTAAACACCTTTAATGTATCATTGCCTATTCAGGAGCACCTGATACCTGCAGGTGCAACGCTCGGTACAAATTGCTGAATGACAAACTGCTGACCGATATATACCTATACATATATATGGTAGATCATTCGAAAGCTTACAGATTACATTGTATTGACTTAAAATTTTTAAACTTTAAATTTGAAATCTTTCGACTTAGAAGCCTTTCAAGTTCGCAGATATTTTTAAAGCAAAGGTTATCAAGTCCAGGGAAAACCTGCCTACAGTGGATAATTATCAATTTGCAGCGTAAATATACGTAAAGTGTTTAATTTATTAACATGTATCCTGTCTTGACTATTGATTAAATAAAATTAATTTTTTAATCACATTAGTGTTTTAATGGCATATTATCCCCTGTAGGGAGGTTTCCCTTAAGTACTTTTAAGTTAATTGTTAATTGTTTCACTTAACGATTTATAATTGGAAACGCTTTAAATAATTCAATTTTTTAATAGTTTAACAATTTTGAATTAAAAGCATGAATAATATATCAAGTAATTTCATATTCAAAATTGTATTCCGTTAATTTGGTTCAACCAATCGGTAAACATTCATTTCCCCCCAAAAAATCTAAAACATTTTTTTAAAATTTCATTCAGTTTAAAAGGAGCAAACCCAAAATATTTGAAAAATGTTACTTCTCCAGTGTACAATTTCGAAAATATTTAATTTTTGACTGTACAAAAAATATTGAATTTTTAAAGTTTTTAATATCGAATGCAATCCAAAATTATTCTTCAATTTGAAACTGTCTAATTTGCAAAATTTCAATCCAAAATTATTCAAATTTGAATGGTCTTGATTTTTAAATTATTTAACAATTAAGGATTTCAATTCGAAATCTGATTTTCTTCAGGATTCAAATGATTGTTTGTTTTTCTATAATTTAAAAAGGTACCTACTATTTACAACTGTAGAACGGAGTGCAAAATATTATTTTTGTAAGTCTGTTTTTGGACAATGTGAATAACTTGTGGTCTACAATTTTTAGTAAACAATGAACATATCAACTTTTTTGGTGCTGGTAAGTATCTATAATTAAAAATTAAAAAAATATACAAAAAAACTCCATAATTTTTCCAGGACGGGCATTTTGTTTACCTTTTTAATAAAAACCAAATGCATGGGACAAAACTTTATTTTTGTAATATCTTCGTAACGAATAATAATCATTATCATTTTATTGTTTCATTAAATATTTAAAAAATAATAATTACTTTTTTAATACACTTGTATAGAAAAAAATAGTTTTTACGAAGATATAAGCGAAATAGGACAAAAATGGACCAAATCCTGTGCATTTGTTCCACTGTTTTTCCCGCAGCAGGCAACGAAGTGAAGTTAGCTGGTACTTGAAGTAAAAATATCTTTCCCTTTTTTCTTTTTTTTCACTTAAATACAAACTTAATTAATAACCCTTTTATTTTACCAACTATTACCAATTATTATATTTAATATTATATAATATTATATATATATATTAATATATATATATATATATATATATTATATAAAATATTATATATTTAATATTACTATTATTTTTGGTTGAAAGTTAAATCTTTTTGGTTAAAGATTCAACTATTTTGTTAAAAAATCATCCTTTTTGGTTTGAAAATTCAACTATTGGGTTGAAAGTGCAACTCTTTGTGCTTGAAAATTCGTCTGTTTTATTAAAAAATCACCTCTTTTGGTGTGAATAGAGGTTTAGACACTTTTTAGCTTAAATTAGTAACATTTTCCAATTTTTTCAAGCACTGTCTGTCGCAGCTCTGATGTGTATATATTAGGGTGGCCCTTATTTTTCACTTTTCGAGTTTCTATGCTCCCACCCCATAGTTTTGTTCAAATGCCAAACAAAAAATCTCAAAATTTGAGCAAAATCGGTTAATATTTAGGGGTGCGGCAAAGACCATGAAGTTTCCCATTTATTTAACTTGGGAAAAAGTCAATTTTTTGTCAACCTTATATTTAAACGCCATAATATGTTACAAATAATTCCGCGTTTCAGTATATTGTTCAGAATTCGTCAGAGAATAAGAACCAATTATAAATTTTCAGGTTGAATAATTTTAAGCCACTCTTATGGGTCCCCAAAGAAAACCCCCTAACCCTAATAGCACGGAACGTTCCGGGAACGTCCCTGGAACGTTCCGCGGGCACCTTCGGAACGTTCCACTGGAACGTTCCCGCAACGTGTAAAATGTCCGCCCTTGGGAACGTTCCACTGGGACCTGAGGGGAACCTTCCATTACTGTTGTTTTCAACAACAATTATCTCGTAAACCGTAAGAAGTAGGTAAGAATGGATGTCATTTTTGAATTTTGAGTACCGCATATACTAAACTATAATATGATATCCGTATCATAAATTGACATCGATTTTGACCTATCACTTACGTTTTACGCGTTTTTTATTGATAATAATAACAATAACGTTAATTTATGTTTGGAACGTTCCAGTGGAACGTTCCCAAGCGGCGGACATTTTACACCTCCCTGGAACGTTCCTGGAACGTTCCGAAAGTTCCCATGGAACGTTCCGGGAACGTTCCGTGCTATTAGGGAAGTGACAAATTTGAATTGTACGTAATATTGCGGTTTATTGACGCTTTTTGAAAGTTAGAAAAATAAATAATCATTAAGTAATAATAATTAAGTATTTGTCAAATAATATTTAATTGTTTAAATATACAAAAGAAAAGGAGATAAAAGCAACTGCAGTAATTACAGAGGTATCAGCCTACTAAGTACCGTAAGTAAAATATACTCAAAAATACTTATCCGTAGGGTAATGAAAATTACAGAAGAGAAAATATGGGAAGTCCAAAGTGGATTTATGCCAGGAAGATCATGTACGGATCAGATATTTAGCCTAAGACAGGTCGCAGAAAAAAGTTTGAGAGTAGGAAAGAAAGTCTTCTGTGCATTTATCGATCTAGAAAAAGCAGTCGACACGGTAAATAGAAGTAAACTTTGGGAAGTCCTTAAAGAGTATGGAGTGAATGGAGGGCTCCTACAAGCAATAAAAACAATATATACAGGTAGTAAAGCGAGTGTAAGGGTAAATGGGAAAAAGAGTGAATGGTTCGATATTATGCAAGGCGTGAAACAAGGATGCGTTATGTCCTCGTGGCTTTTTATCATATTCATGGATAAGTGTCTTAGAACTGCCCTCTTCGACGAAAAAGGTGTAGATCTCGAAACCGTCAAGGTACGTGGGTTGGCTTTCGCGGATGACAAGATTGTTATGGCAGAATCAGTCGAAGACTTGCAAAGAATGTTGAATAAACTTAATACAAGCATGAAGAACATGGACCTCAAAATTAACGTGAATAAAACGAAAGTCATGGTGTTTGAGGGAAAAAGTGAGAAAACAATATGCAACATAGTTCTAAATGATGAGAAATTAGAACAAGTTGACAAGTACGTATATCTAGGTAGTCTATTCACTAACGACGGAAAAATAGATGGGGAATTAGATAGGCGCATAAATAAGGGTAAGCAGGTTATCGGTAGAGCAAGGTCCATCCTCACAAATAAAAACATATCAAAAAAAGCTAAAATGGCCATACATAACTCTATTTTCGTACCGACTGTACTATACGGTAGCGAGACATGGACCTGTCAAGAAAAAGACAGGAGTAAAATCAACGCGATCGGCATGAAACCTCTGCGCATAATATGCGGGAAAACACTGATGGACAAAGTACGAAACGAGACAATCCTCGAAGAATGTGGTACAGGGGAGACACTAGTTGACATATGGGAAAGAAATCAGCTAAGGTGGTTCGGACATCTTGAAAGAATGAAAGATGAACGACTGACCAAGCAAGTGTATAAAGGTAAAGTAAATGGCAAAATGCCCAGAGGTAGACCGCCGAAAGAATGGTTAGAATCTGTGAATGAGACACTAATACGAAGAGACATAAGAAGCCATAGAAATACAAGAGCCTGCATGAAAAAATGCATGGACGTGAATGAAGCTAGAGTAGTATGCCAGGACAGAAATATGTGGCGACAAATAGTTTATAAACTGAGTGACAATAGAGTGAATGATACCTGAAACAAAGACCTTGGATACTAATGGGCCCAGGTGGGGAACCATACATAATAATTTTGTGAGGCTCCTCACTTGGGGTGATCGCTAGAGAGATTGATCAGCAACCTGGGTCGGAGCAGTGTTGCGGAGTGAACGTGTAATTTATATAAATAACACGAGAAATCCAGATCAATCTAAAACATCTATACATAACACCTACATACCCATCCACCTATACCCATATACCGATCAACCTCATACCTATATACCTATTCCACTACTTTCCAACCGAACAAGTCACGCCTACCCCGGAAGGGAAAAGGCTTAATGGTATAATAATAAATAAACAATTTTAATTTGTTTACATATTTGTTTTTTTCAGTTAACTCGCGAAATGAACGTATTTTCTAGACTATGAGTTATTTAATCAATGATAACAATAAAATAATTTGTTCAAATATTCTCACAATTATTTAAATAATACGCATTTGTTCAAGTATATATTTTACCTAAAAAAAAAGCAGGAGAAACATTTTATCTCACTAAATTTTCGACAAATTTTCATATTTTTAAGTACTAATTTGTTTATTATGAACAATCGTGGATGTTTAAACAAATTCAAATTGTTCAAAGAATTTTTTTGTTTACATATTTTATTTTTGCTATTATTCGAAAGTTTGAAATATTTGTATGTTCTACTTTGCTTTTTAAGAATACTCTTAAATGCTTAAACAAATTAAATTTGTTCAAACAATTGAATATTTGTTAACAAATGACTGGGTATTGTTAAATTACAGATTAATGATTTTTTTTAACTTTTAAGAAGCGTCAATAAACCGCAATATTACGTAAAATTCAAATTTGTCACTTATGGGGACCCATAAGAATGGCTTAAAATTATTTTTCTTCGTCCCCTAGCCGAAAGTACGTCTTCCCGGCCGCATTTCTGTCCGGGAACAGTGGCTTTTGCGGCCTGCTAGAGTTAACGCGATCTCTGATTGGCTGCGAGATTTTTGTGGCTCGCTGACGTAGCAACCTGACGTAGCAACGCTCAGTATTGTGTTATTGTGTACTTAGCCTCTGAAAAATATCTATTTTGACAGGTAAATGGAAAAAAAGAGAGCGTCGGTGTGTTCAACCTCAAAAACGAGGAAGAAGTATTGCGAAAAAATATATAATAAAAAAGATGTGTTTTTGATACCCGCCTCGGCCAGTAAAACCTCGGCTCCGCCTCGGCTTTGCAAAAGTCGGGCGGGCGACCGAATCCCATGCATCCGCTCAGCTGACCGAGAGCAGCAGCAGCGCTAATTGAGGTGGCCGGGAGCACGTGCTGAAGCAGGCCACAAAAGAAAAAGCATCCGAGCTAGCCCGGAAATCCAACTTTCTGGCCTAGGGTCGTAATATACTATAACCTCAAAATTTATGATTGATTCTTATTCTCTGACAAATTGTGAACAATATACTGAAACACGGAATTATTTTTAACATATTATCGCGTTTAAATATATAAGATTTACAAAAAGCTGACTTTTCCCATGTTAAATCAATGGGAAACTTCATGGTCTTTGCGCCATCCCTAAATATTAACCGATTTTGCTCAAATCTGGAGATTTTTTTTTGACATTCCAACACAACTGAAAGGGGGGGGGGGGGGTGAGAGTAAAGAAATTCGATGAAAAAATCCACCAAGTATAAATATAAGAACCACCCTAGTATATGGTTGATTCTCCACAGACAGGGATTTTTGGCAAGGGCAACTTTTTTTGGAAAAATGTTTCCAAAATTTGTTTTTCATAATGGTTAGATTCATTGGCCTTTAAGTAAGGGGCCCTATAAATTATTCACGCTTATTTCTCACTTGAAGGACCTGTAGCACATGAACACGTTTTCAATTTTTGATTTTGCGAGTGATTTACTGTGATTGTATGTAAAGTAAAACAATGCTGTAAAATATTCACACATTGAACATAAAATGGCAGGGAAGAATAGTTTTCTTTAAAAAATTCAAAGTTTTTCCAAAAATTTATATTTTTTCAAATTTGAAATTTTTTTTCAGATTAGATTTTCCTTACATTTCTCTTACATTTATTAACCCTCTAATCGCTTTATTTTTTGTGTGAAGTACTTGTAGGTACAAATATTCTAATTCTCGATTTACGTTAATTTTCAATAAAATCATTTGGAAGAGGGGTTCGATTAGCTCCATTTGTCCCTGACAGCGAAAAACAGGTTATGGTATCCGACGTTACGGTAACCGAAAACCATACAAAATTACTTTTTAAGCTTTGAAAACAAAAGTAATTAATAAATCCTCCTGACAAAAACTCCTTTATTATTTGCTACACGGAATTGTCATCTTTTCATTGATATTTATTACGAAATATGAAAGTTCTTATCAGGTACGGTATCCGATACCAATAAAAATACGCTACATTTTCGGATACATTTTTTCACTTTGCAAAAAAAGTTCTTACTTTTTTGTTATGAAGTTTTGACGAATGAGTAGTGTGACGTTTGCTCGAGATATTGTGAGAAGATAAGAGTTTAAAAATAATCAAAAGTTGATGAAAGGCATGGGAGATTCGTTTACCGTAACCATCGAAAACAATTAGGGAGACACGTGTATAATTAAATTTTCTCTTCTGATATATCAAATAAATTAAAATATTTTTTATGTCTTTGATAGCTTTTGAGTCAAGCTTTCGAACTATCAATTATAATTTCAAAGATAATTCACTATGTATTAATTACACGTCTCTAAACTTGGCGCCGTGTACGCAGAGACATCCCAAAAAGGCATTTTTCGAGTATTTGGGAGCATTTTGCTAAGACATACGATGATGTGACTTGATTTTTCTTTATGGAGGTCTTGCATCATCCTAAAATGAAGAAGTTAGACAAGTTTCATAAAGAAACACTACTTAGTTTAGTTACTAGAGATCCGAGACAGAAAAGCGCCCTGTATGTGGAGAATCACCCATATGTATAGGCGACACCACCCAACATTAATTAAAAGAACAAATATACCTAAAATAAGTAATTTTAATTTTAATTTATTGACACATTTAGTGTCCAAACTATTAATGAAATGAAATTAATTATTGAGCATACTATTATTAAATATTTTATTAAGTATTACAAATTAATGATTATCTATTGTAGGTTCATTTCATTATCTATTGTAGGGTGGTCTCTCCGACGTAAAAACCAAAAAATTTGAAGAAAAAATCATGGGTTTTCCTGATGGGATACCATAACTTTTTCACTGTATATTATTAAAAACAGATTGAAACAAATCTTTCTCACTCCGCCCCACTGTGAGGTCCGTCAGTTTTTCTTGTATAGGAAACTTGGAGTTCAGGGGCGTAAGCAAGTGGGGGTCTTGGGGGGTTACCCCCCCCCCCCCCCTCCGAAATGTGAAAAAGGCACTGCACAGAAGACTGGATATCATTTTATTAGAAGCCATAGAAACAAGAGATCTTGCATGTAAAAATGCATGGACGTGAAGGAAGCTAGAGTAGTATGCCAGGACAGAAAAGTATGGCGGCGAATAGTTTGTAAACAGAGTGACAATAGAGTGAGAATAGAGAAACAAAGACCTAGGATACTATTGAGTCCAAGTGGGTAGTGATGCATGTCGATCATTTTAAAATTTTTCAAAAATCTCATCAGATTAAATTAAAAACTTGAACACGATACTCATCACATCGACACGAACGATCACTCATTCGAGATGATCGTCTCGTCTCGATCGACTTTTTTCATTGCATATTCTTGATCTCCATTTCATTTCAGTTCCATCCAACTATGTTTCAAGCAAATCTCGATTTTGTCCAAAAATGATCGATATGCATCACTACAAGTGGGGAACCACAGATAACAATTTTGTGAGGCTCTTCACTTGGGGTGATCGCTAGAGAGATTGATCAGCGACCTGGGTCGGAGCAGTGTTGCGGAACGAACGTATCACTTAAATAAATAACACGATAATTCTAGATCAATCTAAAATATCCATACCTTACACCTATATGCCTATCTACCTTATACCTATATACCCATCTACACACTACTATTTTCCAACTGAGCAAGTCGCGCCTACCCCGAAAAGGAAATGGCTCAATGGTATAATAATAATAATGTAATGTAATTGTAATGTAATAATGTAAAAATGTAAAATTTTAACGGATCACGAAAATCCTCCCCGAAAATTTTCCCTGCGTTCGCCCCTGTTGGAGTTGCACAGAAATGAAATCGATGCAGCAACTAGAACGCGAACGGGAACTCGCTTTAAGTCGCTGAGACTTGGTGTGCAATAGTTTCTTTGGATCTTTGGAATTTGCAGTCTTCTCGCTAGCAAAATGTTATCTGGGTTATTATTACGCATCGCATTCGATAGAGAAGCTTGGCCGACAAACGACGTCTGGTGGAAGTGATGCAAAGGCTTTTCAAGGATATCCACCAAGCCTTCTCACGCTTATACTTGGAGCCTACCACAGCCGGTTCTGTGTAAATTCACAATGGAAAATTTCAGCAGACGCACACACCGAGAGCACTTTTCGTGATACGGTAAGCGCGGATGTTATCAATCATCGCGTATCGATGATATTACGGCACACAGAGGCCACCGACTCAATTGACAACATCTTATGCTGGAAAGTGGAAACCGACTAGAAAATTTAATATTGTCATTGCCAAGAAATATTGGAGAATCCCGGCTATTCATTCCGAATATAATTATCATAATCAAATTATAAGAAGAATCTTCCATAAAGACCGTAAATTATATTCCCAATATCCTGACCTGACCTGACCATATTCACATTATTCTGTGTAATATATCATTAAAGAAAAATAACAAGTAGATATTCAAGTATTTTTCCAGGGAAATGTTATATAATCTTTTATTGAAAGAAGAATAATAATTTGGTGATTAAATATTTTCTTGAATGAAATATATATTCAGAGAAAAAAATGCACATTTTTTAATTCAGCCTGGAAACTGCTGAGGGACAGTGAAAATTTAAAAAAAATACATGACGTCATTAGGGGTAGGAGTATCAGTAAAATTTGTTTGACAATAAGTAAACTTGAAAACCTAAAAAAAAAGTTTTCATATGTATAAAATTTGAAAATTAATAATTATTTAAAAACATTGAAAATTAATTATAATTAGGATAGACCGGAGCAGTGGCAACCATGAGGACAAAGGCGTCTTTGCAAATAAGATCGGTATTCCTTAACCATTTAAATTGTTCAATGCATTAAATAAATCATTTTTATTACAAAAATGGTGCTATGAACACGAATCTTAAAAATTTAAGTTTTAAACGAAATGATTATGTAGGAAACAGTTTTGAC
>CAKNXH010000181.1:580751-614072 GCA_932178445.1 Andricus quercusramuli
TACATATAGCAATGAAATATGATATTCTGGTAAAATGAACATATTCCATCACGTAGTAATGAAAATGTTAACTCATTCAAGTCCAAAATATATTAAATTTAGAAAATAGTTGAGGTTTCTTCATCGGGACAGCGGCGACCATCCACGGTTACCATCAAAGCATTTATCATGATAAATGCTTGGATGGTATCTCTCTACCATATATTTTTTCGATAATACGATTTCAAAAAATGTTGATATTCCTATTCAATCGGTAGATTATATAAGGTTATTGTTTCTCTTTTTATCAAAAAAACCTGCGGCTCCCGCTGCCCCTGTGTGTGGGACAGCGTCGTCCAAATGCAGCTTATTTGAATTAAGAAATCATTTTCTAATTAAAATAATTAATACATATAGAAATATAATATAAAATAATGTGGGATGCGAAATGTAAAAAGAATCTTACAAAATACTGTGAGTTTAGCTCATAATTAACGACTCAAAATTATTTTACCTAAAACTGCGAAGCAATTCTATTTAAACAAAAAAATATGTATATAGGGGTCTATGCAGGCCCAATTTTAAAATATGTTTCTTAAGACGTTGGAAAAAATCTTGGTAGTATATTTCGCTAAAAGTATAATACAGTCCAGTTATGCTAAAGTATAATAATCCATTATCAGCGACAATTCGAATAAACAAAGCATTTTTTTTTAATGGGCCTGTGCGATCCCTAAAAATTTGTTCAAATTCTGAAAAATTCAGATGTCTTTTTGATATCAAAAGGATCAATTTTTAGGGGACCAAGCTTAGAGAAAAAAATAAAGCCTGTTCTGAGCCACCCTAAGTATAGTACATAATATATTGGCATAAACCAAAATAAACTTTTTTTTTTAATCTGTAACTACGGTCAAATTACTTTTTCTAAAGACCACTTCAAAATTGTCAGAAGATATATACACATTTTCCTTGAAGATGAAGAAAAAAGTATGTAACTGTTACTTTCTTATTTTTAAGCCATAAAGAAAACTAAACCAACAATTGCAGCAAAAAAAGACCTTGAAGAAAACCCTATTTTTCCTTTAAAAAAAATCGATCCTGCTCTTTTCGGCCAGGGCCACAGTTGGAGCGGGTGGTTTGACCTCCACCCTCTAAAATTATTTCCCCGGGAGTAGGATAAACCCAGTGAGCATGAGAAGGGATATCATCCCCCCACCCACCCGAAACTCCCAAAATTCTTGTTCCAGTTACAGTGCACCACATAAATATTACCACGTCTCCAGACTCCACTCAGTCCTCCCAGTCTGTTCCCTATGATCCTAAAAATAGTTGCTCTCAATTTGGCTGTTATCACAATTTTCAATAATTATTGGTCCCTCTATACCTATATTAAGTAAAAAGCCCAGCGAAATTTCACTGGGAATGACAGTAGAAAAAGGTACCGATGTTTCATTTAGCGTTACTGAAATTTTAGTACCTTTTTCTTCTGGACAATCAGTGAAAATTGACTGGAGTTTTAGTGAACGGTTTCTGATTTCTTGGTAAATTTTCACTGATTGTGAATTCAGTAAAAAGTTATTACATTCTCATCCTAATGAGAAGGTATTGGTTTTATGTAAAATTTGACTTAGTCGGTTTTCATCAAATCTCCACGTTTTGAGACCCCCTGAGCTAGAAAAAATGCTCTGACCCAGAACTGCCAAAATCCTTTACATGATTGGAACCCTTGGAACCCATTAAAAAAAAGGGTCCTCCATATTCAAATTTCACCCTTCCAACTGGGATTTTTTTCCAAGAGGTTTTTTTTTCACTCAGTTTCCCTTAGAAAAAAAATGGTTGATCTTGAAAAAGGTCCGGCGATTCTGGGCCATGCTGCACCTGTGGATTGCGGAGACCCGATCTTTGATTGATCATTTTTTTGTCAAAATTTCAAAAATCTATGTACGGCAATTCGTAGTACTAAAAAATCTGAACTGAAATCATATCCCTACGACTTTTTTCGATAAAAAGAAAACTACCAGAGTTTATAGCATTTTCAAAATAAAAAAAAAAAACGGAAATCAACATTTTAAGCCAAACAACGCACGATACGAAAAAAAGTCAAGAAAAGAAAAACATTGCCTTTCGCAAGCCCTACAAGATCATCATAAAAACTTGTCGAATTTTCTTGAAAAATCAAAAATTCAAATTTTGATCCCAGGAAACATATCAATAAGAAAATAAAAAAATCTGTTTTGCTTTCAGACTATGCAAGATACGAAAAAAGATGATCGAACAAAAATTTTTGTTTCATCGTGAAAAATGACATTACAAAATAAAAGAAAAATCAAATTCTATATTCACATCCTAATGAAGGGGAAAGTTGCCTAAGACGAGCCCCCTTCCATATTTTCCAAAAATTTTCGATTTTAAGGAACTTTAGAAGCAAAAGCGATTATTGGCATCATAGTTTGATGTTTTATTTACAAAGTTCACACACTTAAAAGTTCAAAAAATGTTTAAAAGGCAATGAACTTCGATGTTGAAAAAAATATGTATTTGTCTCGTTTTACGCAACCTGGTATCCTAAGACGGGCCCCTTTTTAAAATAAAAAAAGCTATGTAATTAAACACTAGATATCGATGAATTTTATTCGCAGCGTATTGTTTAAACATAATGTTTTCGTTTATGACATATTAGTTACGTAAAATACATTATAAAGCGTAAAATAAGCGTCAAATAAGGTCTAACAGAAAATAAGTGTAAAAGAAGTTCAAGGACTTAATATTTATGAAAAGTTATAAAATTTTGAATATTATCCATCTCAGATCCAGAATTTACTGATATAAATCGAAAAAGCAACATAGTTTAAAAAATTTCTTATTCATGATGTAAAAGCAAGGAAGAGGTTAGGTCATTACCATTGAGACCATCGGAAACTCACAAGGAAAGCAGGTTTCGCTTTTACCTACAGTTCTCTAGCGTAACCGGGGCTCGTTTGAGGAATTTCGCATGATCACAATTTTTTAAATTTTTTAATCAAATAACATAAGAATTAATAAAACGTAAGTATCAGTTGTAAAGTTTACAAAATTATCTATCAAACAAAAACATAACTTACTCCTTCAAATCATTAGAAGTTATTAAATCACAACTTCTAAAACAGGTGAAAGTTCGTTCTCTAACGTACGAAAATAATTTTTCCTTTCTTTTTTTGTTAATTTACTTCCAGTGCAGGAAAAAACACCTTCAAAATAACCAGAATTTTGCTGAACACGTATTCGCATGCGTAAGTGATGACTATATTGCTTTTGTACAAAAATATTCAGGGTGTCCCGTCTTAGGAGGGGGCTCGTCTTAGGCAACTTTCCCCAATATAGTTTTCTATGAATAAAACAAATACTGTTCGGCCAGAAACGGAATTTTCGATTTTTTGGTAGCATTTTCAGTAAGTTAAACCAAAACTGTTTCTTAAGCAATTAAGCGTTTTTCTTCGAACTTCAAAAAAGTGTGTGGGTATTGTAATGAGAATGTGTTCCTTAAAGCCGGTAGAGCCTTAAGTAAATAAACTTCCTTTTTAATCTAAAATAAAAACAAATTTAACAATCACTTAAACCTTCGAGGTTTTGTCTATTTTATAATATTTGCAAGTAAATTTCTTCTTTTTATCTGAACCGAGCACGATGTGCGAAAACCGAAAAAGCCGAGCGCGAAGTGCGAGATACAACAACCGCGCGCCCTGGGCGCGCTGAAACTTGCAAGCGTGGCGAGCCGCGCGATGAGAATGTACGCGCGAGGTGAGCAGATTTTTTTTTAAATTCAAATTAGAGAAATTTTACTAGGAATAAGTGAAGAACTCTAAGCTACCACAAATCATCAGTGAATATTCACTGAAATATAATTTCACCGGTTTTCCACAATAGAATAATTGACTGAAGTTTCAGTGATGCCTACTGAAACGTCAGTACTATTTCTACTGGGCAATCAGTCAAAAGCTTCTTGAATTTTGGTATATTTTCACTGATTAGAATTCGGAAACAGGATCCATGGATAAAAAAATCTTACAGAATCATGACAGCATAAGCTTTTAATTTAGAAAAACAGTTTGTTTAATACAAAACAAACTTTTTTCGAATCAAATAACAAATTATTCTGATAATTATTCTAGGTAAAAATTATAGAGGCTTGCAACTAATAATTGTAAAACTGCAATTTGAAAACCTAGAAGAAGCAATATCGCGCCCATGTAGAAATTGCGATCGGAATTTAGAGGGGTCCCGGCTAGTTATCGCCGTTTCTGATCGGGCGGTGATCGGGAAAAATAGGGAGGGCCTGACTAGTTCTGTAATGCTGTTTTAGCCAGGCACTATCTAGAACTTCTAACAAGGTCCTAACAGGGATGCCCTTCAACCGCCCATCTAGACCCTCTCTGTTTTCCGGTACGTTCTTCATTCAGCTGTGACAAACTATTTTGCAACAAAAAAACGAATAAGAATATTTAAATACACAACAATTTTAGATAATCTCATAGGTTTATATTTCGTTAATTAAAAACTGTTTTCGCATATATTTATATCACACAAAATATCTGAGTATTGAACATCTGCACTCTGCAGATTACTATTGCTATTGCATTACTATTGCAATCTGGTGCAAAACATTTTTTTTAAGAGGCTGCCATGCTCGTGATTCCGAACATATGATTGACTAAACTTTGAGGTTATCTTTAGAAACATCTGATTCTCTCACGCACTTGAATGATATTATTCATTACTATCTTTTTTTAGGTTTTGTATTTTAAGCAAAATTATATTTTTTTAGTGAGATTTGGTTACGACTGGCTGCTGCTTTTCGACAATTTTAAGTTAACAAATATCTCTGTTAGAAATTGTAAATTGAATTTTCGCCAGCTGTCTGCTAGATACTTCGTTAGTCAGTGTATCATTATTCTGATTGGTTGCGTGGTTTTTAGGAAGTGACGTTTCAAGGTCACAGAGTTTTTGAATAAATAGGGATTTCGATACTTTTCTTAAACATTTTTTTTCTCGACAAAGACGTATTCAAAACTTTTTTTAAATGCACTAAAATGTTCACAATTTTATGCAGTATTTAAAAAATATATTACCTAAAATTCATGCAACGACTCCATTTAGTGCATACAAACTTCTGAAGATGGCACTGCATCATATATACTGCAGCACCATCTTCAGAAAGTTTATCTGGGGTATGTTGACTAAGGCCCGACCAGGGCCTGACTAGAATTTTTCGGTTCTTTTATCTAAATCAGGAACCAACTGAAGCCTGGCTCAAATACAAGATTAGGACCTAACTAGACGCACATAGTTTTTCGAGTCATAAGGAATAAAAAATCTTAGCAATGCCTTGAAAGGTCCCGTTTAGAACTTACTAGTTCAGTTGTTCTAGTGAGAATCTGACTACTGCCCTAATTGAAATGTCGACAAATGGGGCGGTTTCTACACGGGGCGTTTTAAATCAATAATTAAATACGTGCCCCAGTTTATATGGTACATGTTGAAAACTTGATTTAAATTTTATAAATTTTATAAAAAATAAAATTTATAAATCCATATTTCGAAGAAGATGGTTCTTAAGTTAAAGTAGTTAAACGACTATCGATTTTCAGTCGAAAAGAGTATGAGACAGTGTGGTCAGTCCCTGGTGTTTTTATCATTATAGTCGCGAAAGAATCATAAATCTTAGGTAGGCTGGTGCAACGCCTATATGCATGCATATAATGCATGTTTGTATGTATAATGTGTATGTTCACATCCGGCTTTATAGGTTTAGGTCGAGGCCTTCAGTTTAGCTTTAGGCTACTCTCTCTCAATTTCTCAGTAAGAAAAATAAGAGGAGTGATGTACCTGGAAAGCGAGAAAACCATTGGGTCCAAACATCCAAACTAGAGGACCAAGGACAACCCACTATTCGGTCGAACCTTCGGAAAGACCCTCCCTTTGTAGGAGACTGGGAGTTTAACATGGCGATTTGGGAAATTCGCAGAAATGTCCGTTGACCAATCATAGGGACGGTACAGAAAAAATGGCGTTTATTATGTGGGGATATTATTTTATTCCTAGAAATTGCAGAACAAGTGGCTTTAAGTAACAATAAGGTTACAATGTTACGTTATTGTTACATCAAAATATGGTGCCCGTTGTTTTATTCTTATTCCGTTTTCTTCTTTTTGTAATTATTTCCAAAGGTAGGTAATAGGTATAGATTTGATTAAACTCGGAATAGGCAATGTTATGTTTCTGTCATATATCAATGTTACCTTTTCGCTATATCACATAATTTGATTTTTTGTACCAAGCATAAATACATTTTCAGCAATTTAGTTAGAAATTATTTCATTGTGCAGAAATTCTTGTTGTAACACCGGGCAGATTTAACCAGTAACGAGGTTACAATGTTATGTTAACTATACAAAAAATTTTAATTTCTGTAACATGTTGCAAATTTCTGTTGAGATAAATTTACACTTTTTGTTCTGCATAAGATTTTATTTTACATGTATGTAATAAAATGATGGAACCATTTATACGTTATACAATCATACAGTGACAGTCCAAACATAGATTGGTTTTCATGAGAAGTGATAAAAAGTCCCTTGTCGTGGAGGAGATTGTAGGGCGTTGAACGGTCAAAAATATAACCGCTTTCACTATAAAAGTAACTGTAGTAGACTACTATAGTAGCGGTTCGAAAAATGGTAGTGCAACATCGTGTGCAACATCAATGAAATTTTTATCATTGTGTTATATAATCCTAATTTGTTTCCTCAAAGCAGAAAATTGTGTTCTTTATTTTAATTAATTATTATACAAAATGCAACTACAGTATAGATTTTAGCCAATCAAATCTCTCTGAAAGGGTGAATTTTGACGAAACAAGATTTTTGACATATTTAACAAACAATTATAAAGGCTACACTGTTAAAAATAATATTAAATTTAATATACCCATGTGTATTAAAATTAATATATCAATCATATGAAATCGCCATTAAGAGCGTGTATATTAAATTTCATATACATTCATTTTAATCACTTACAAGAAAAATCAGATAATTCCATTTTACACAAACTCAAAATAAGTTCAACATGAATTTTCCACTCTAAATAATAAAACATAATACCTTCTTCCACTTAATCAAAAATGTGACTGGATTTTAAGTCGAAAAGATCAATTAAGCAAACAAATAACAGAACTAACCTACAATCAACTGTATTAGCATCAAATTTCTACTATTTAGACTGGATTTTGGAAAAAGTTCCACCCGTACGTCGCACTTTCATTATAAATAACAATTCAGTCGACGAATTCTAGATTATTAATTTAATTCCGAATATTTGACAAGATTTAAAGAAATGGAAGCACTTTGAGTTTTCATGCACACTGGTATACCGACCTGTAAATTAAATTTAATATACATATATATTAAATTCACTACACCCATGTATGTTACATTTCAGTAGCGGTAGTGCATATTTGCTTCACACACATGTATATTAAATCTCATACAGATTTTTCTAACAGTGTACTTCTCTTTTCATTTCTCTTAATTTCCCGGCTACTTAACTGTAGAATTCACTGAATTTCATTGTGAATTCATAGGATTATCTGCTTATAGTTTAAAGGGTTACATTTTGATTCAAAGGATTTCAATATTTCATTTTGATTTAAAAGATTTCATTTAATTCAAATATTTTATTGAACTTTAAAGGATTTTCATATGATTCAAATAATAATATATCATTGGAATTTAGAGAATTTCTTTATAATTCAAGGAATTTCATTTTGATTCAAAAGAGAATTTCCTTACGATTCGAAGGATTTCATTGTAATTTCTGAAGAATTTTTTGATTCAGAGGCTTTTATTTTGATTGAAGATTTCATTGAAAATCAGAGGATTGCCTTGCAATTCTAAGGATTTCATTTTATTAAAGGGTTTCATTTGAATAAAATGGATTTCTTTATGATTCGATGAATTTCATTGGAATCGAGAGGATTTTCATTTGATTCAAGAATTTCATTTTGATTCAAAAGATTTGATTAGAGTTTAGAAGATTTCCATATGATTCAAATAATTTTATTGGAATTTAGAGGATTGCGTTGCAAATCAAAGGATTTGATTTTAATTCAAAGAGTTACATTTAAATTAAGAAAGGATTTCTTTATAATTCGAAGAATTTTATTGAATATTCAGAGGATTTTCATGAAATTCATTGGATCGTCTTATAATTCAAAGGATTTCCAAAAGGTTACCTGGAATATAGGGAACTTCTTTATAATTCAAGAGATTCTATTTTGATTCAAAGGAGTTCATTGGAAATTCGAGGATTTCTATGTAATTCAAAGAATTTAATTAGAATTCAAAGGATTGTCTTGCAATTCAAAGGATTAAATTTTAATTCAAAGGGTTTCATTTGAATTATAAAAGGATTTTGATTTCTCTATATAATTCCAAAAATTTCATTGGATATTCAGAGGATTTTCATATGAAATTCATCGAGATTTTCTTTTCTTATATCAAAAAGGGTTTCGTTTGATTTGGATAAATTTCTTATCATTTGAAGAATTTCATTATAATTCAGAGGATTTCCTTACCAATCGAGGGTCCTCGTTGTAATTTTTAAGCATTGTTTGAGTCAAATGCTTTTTTGATTTGAATTATTACAATAAAAAACAGAGGATTTCTTAATGACTCAAAGGATTACAATTTTCAAAGGTTTTTATTTTGATTTAAAGGATTTGGTTTCAATTAAAAGGATTTCCTTATACGAGTCAAATGTTTTCATTTGATTTTGGAGATTTTCTTATAATTAGTAATTTGGAGGATTGTTTGATTTTTTTTTAATGTCTCAGGCTTAAGATGGCTACAGCCCAATATAAGGTAAAGGTACCTATCATGAGACAAATTTTGAGGAGTTTTTGAGATTTTCGTTAATATTTGTACGATAGTAGAATATATTTACAAAACGTTTATATAAATGAATGCGCTGATATTTTTTGAATGCGAAACACCTATTAAAAGTTTAATTGAGTTTAGGCAAAGTTATTATATTTATGAAAATACGGAACGACCTTTATGTACCTATCATGAAACAACTTTTGGACTCTTGTACCGGTGTTCCATAATGGATGTCCCTATTATGGAACAGCAAAGACAACAAAGACCTTGGATACTAATGTGCCCAAGTGGGGAACCATACATAACAATTTTGTGAGGCTCCTCACTTGGGGTGATCGCTAGAGAGATTGATCAGCAACCTGGGTCGGAGCAGTGTTGCGGAGTGAACGTGTTATTTGAATAAATAACACGAAAACTCCAGATCAATCTAAAATATCTATACCATAATACATATACCTATATACCTATCTACCTTATACCATATAAAGACCTACTTTACACCTATATACCTATCCCACTACTTTCCAACCGAGCAAGTCACGCCTACCCCGAAAGGGAAATGGCTTAATGGTATAATAATAATAATAATAATAAAAGAAATGTGTTTTTTATTTATTAATATGGCTTATTTTATATTATTTTCTATATCAAATCGAACTAAATGGTACAGTGAACTTTTATTTCAATCGTTCATAGAGATAAATAAATTGAATACAAGTTTTCATTAAAATTGAGAAACCTAACATATACAAAGGGTAGTTTTCGTGAACGAAGTGAATTATATTTTTTTTTGCTGAAAAATGTTTGTTATAGGGAATTAGTTTTTATTTAGGTGAATGAAAAAGAAAAAACGACCATGTAGGATGAAGTCAAAACTTAAGAAACTTGGTCAAAGTAAAGTGTAAATCAAATATTAGGCTAAGTACCCTTTTCGTTTTCTTTCTTTTATTGTACTCTATAATAACTTCTTGTGTTTTATTGATTATTCGTCCTTTTTCGTAAAAAATTATTCTTCTTGGTTGAAAATTCATATTTTTCCTTGAATATTCAACAGTTCTTTTTAAATTTATTTTCTCTGTTGACTGAAAAGTATTTTTTTATTAAAAACACAACTTTTCTTGAAAATTTGTCTTGTTTGGTCGAACTTGACTGTTTTTATTCAAAATCGAAATCTTTTTTGGTGGAAATTTAAATTACATTACATTGTTTGTTGAGAATTCATCTATTTCAGTTTAAAATTTAACTCCTTCGTTAAAAGTGTAAATCTTTTTAAAAAATTAATTCTTTTCGTTGAAGATTCATCATTTTAATTGAGAATTCATCCCTGATTGCAAATTTAACGACCATATGTTGAAAATCAGTTTTTTTTTTACTAAAACTTTAATTATTACAGTCGAAAATTTAACTATATTGTTAAAAATTCGTTTTTTTTTTGCTAGAAATTAGTTGTTTTTTTTTTAACAGAAAATTTAACTATTTCATCTTTGGTTAAAATTTTATCTTTTTTAGACGAAAATTTAACTATTGAATTGATAATTGATCTCGTTTATTTAAAAATGGGAATGTTTGGTGAAAATTTTTTGTACATTTTTGGTATAAAATTCAATTAACCCAGTTGAAAATTCATCATTCTAATTGAAAATTCATTTCTGATTGAAAATTTAACGACCTTGTTGAAAATCAATTTTTCTAACTGAAAATTCATCTATTCCAGTTGAAAATGTAACTATTTTGTTGGAAGTTCCCATTTTTTTGTTAGAAATTAGTTTTTTTTTAAAGAAAATGTAACAATTCTATTTTTGAAAAAAAGGTATCTTTTTTAGACGACAGCTTAACTGTTTGATTGATAATTGATCTTTTTTCAATTAAAATATTTTGTGAAAATTTCTTGTACCTGTTTGGTATAAAATTCAACTATTCCAGTTGAAGATTCATCATTTTAGTTGAAAATTCATCACATTTGTCGAAAATTGAACTGTTTGATTGAAAATCTGTTTTTTTCGTTAAAAATTAATTTGTTAACTTAACGTTTCACTATTCTATTTTTTGTTAAAAATTCTTCTCTTTTTTTTTGTAAAATTCAACTGTTGGTTAAAAATGTATCATTTTCAGTTGCAAATTTAACAACTTAGTTGCAAATTCATATATTGTGCTGAAAATTTGTATTATTTTTTAGAAAATTAATCTTCATGGTTGAATATTCATCTATTTGGTTGAAAATTCAACCATTTCAGTGAAAGATTCATAATTTTAATTGGAAATTTATCTGTTTGTTTTAAGATTGAATTATTCCAGTTAAAGATTCATCATTTCATTTGAAAATTGATCACTTTGGTTAAAAATCCATATTTTTTTCTTGTTAGAAATTAGTTTTTTGAACAGAAAATTTAACTATTCTATTTTTAGTTAAAAAAGTATCTTGTTATACAACAGTTTAACTGTTTGATTGATGATTGATATTTTTTTTTTAAATTAAAATATTTGGTGAAAATTTGTTGTACCTTTTTGGTATAAAATTAAACTATTCCAGTTGAAAATTCATCACATTAGTTGAAAATTGAACTGTTTGATTGAAAATTATTATTTTTTTTGTTAAAAATTAATTTGTTTAACTTAACGTTTAACTATTCTATTTCTTGTTGAACATTCTTCTCTATTTTTTTTGTAAAATTCAACTATTGGTTGAAAATTCATCATTCTCAGTTGGAGATTCAACAACTCTTGGTTGCAAATTCATATATTTTGTGGAAAATTCGTATTTTTTGTAGAAAATTAATCTTCATGGTTGAATATTCATCTTTTTGGTTGAAAATTCCACCATTTCAGTTAAAAGAGTCGTCATTTTAGTTGAAAATTTATGTGTTTGGTTTGAAATTCTATTATTCCAGTTGAACATTCATCGTTTTATTTGAAAATTGATCACTTTGGTTGAAAATTCAACTATTTTGTTGAGAATTAATATTTTTTTGGTTGAAAATTAATTTGTTCAACTCAAAGTTTGAGTATTATATGATAATAACATAACATAGTTCATATTAATATAATGAAAATCAAATTTTATTGCAAAAGTTCCTCTGTTCCATAATAGGAGCAAGCGTTGAAAACGCACCTTCGATATGAAACACCCATGTTTCTCCGTTCCATAAATAAGGACCATTTTAAAAAAGGTGTACGTATTATGAAACAACTAATTAATAAATAAAGTTGCATCCAAATAAAGAAAAAGCGCAGTAATCTCAAATCTATAAACCTTAAGCTGTCATTTAATGTATTACATACGTAAAATAATCAAAATTTGTGAATACACGAGATCAAACAAATTATAGGTATCAAGCCTTCTGACTCGAATAAATGGCAGTCAATTTTCCCGAGTGTGGAGGTTAGATAATTACAATTATTTTTCAGTGTTTAAAACTTTAGAACCATACTGGATTTTTATATAGATAAGAAGCCTAACTTTCATAATTATTAATATAGTAGTTTGTATTCAAAAATATATAATTAAATTATTTATAAATCGAATTATTTGTCAAACTGTTTCATAATTGGGATATGTTTCATGATAGGTACCTTTACCTTATCGAAGGCATTTTTGGTTAGAGTTGGATTTTATTGAATAGCATGCACGGGGTTGTACCGGTATATATTATCAGTCACGGACGCATTATTATAATGCAATCAAGTGACCTGATAAGAGCGTGTGTCCTGACATATTGGGCAAAGCCTAGTTTTTACCCCATCATTCACGGACTGGGTTGCAGTCAAGTGCATGATGGGGGGACCTACAGCTTAAGGTGGGTTCCGAACCACCAGAACCTCGATAAAGGTACATAGAAAAATTTCAAGAGTTACCGGCTCAGGGATCGAACCCCGGGCCTATGAGGTGAAGTCCCAGCGTCCAACCAACTGAGCCACCGAGGCTCTTTGTTTGATTATTATATATAAAATTAATGTCTCAGGCTTAAGATGGTTACAGCCCAATATGTGAAAGGCATTTTTGGTTACAGTTGGATTTTTAAATATTTTTTTGAATAGTAGGCACGGGGCTGTCCCGGTACTTATTACCTAAAATAAAAAAAAAAATTTATTAGCATTTCGAACTCGAAAGTTCATTGCCTCACTACCCGATTCGGGTAGTGTTTCTAGGTGGATAAATACTACCAGTGTGGGTCCACCACACCCACGACGGGTCAACAACACGCAGTATTCCCCGAACGGTCACCTATCCAAGTACTAACCGCGCCCAACACTGCTTAACTTCAGTGATCTAACGGGAACTGGTGTTTTCAGCGTGGTACTTATTACCTAATAATAATTAATTGAATAATAATTTAATTTTAAAATTCACCATTAGGCCAATTCCCTTTCGAGGTAAGCGTGACTTGCTCGGTTGGAAAATAGTATATAGGTATGTAGGTATAAAGTATGGTCGGTATATAGGTATAAGGTAGACAGTTATATAGGTGTAAGGTATAGATATTCTAGGTTGACCTAGAATTTTCATGTTATTTATTTAAATGACACGTTTGTTCCGCAACACTGCTCCGACTCAGGTTGCTGATCAATCTCTCTAGCGATCACCCCAAGTGAGGAGCCTCACAAAGTTATTATGTGTGGTTCCACACTTGGGCCCATTAGTATCCAAGGTCTTTGTTTCAGGCATCATTCACTCTATTGTCACTCTGTTCACAAACTATTTATCGCCACACTTTTCTGTCCTGGCATAATACTCTAGCTTCCTTCACGTCCATGCATTTTTTCATGCAAGCTCTCGTGTTTCTACGGCTTCTTATGTCTCTTCGGATTAATCTCTCATTCACAGATTCTAACCATTCTTTCGGCGGTCTACCACTAGGAATTCTGCTATTTACTTTACCTTTATATACACTTGTTTGGTCAGTCGTTCATCTTTCATTCTTTCAAGATTTCTTTCCCATTATTTTTATTGAAAGGATTTCAATGAAAATTAAAGGATTTCTTTATAACTCAAAGGTTTTCATTTTTATTCTAAGGATTTTATTGGCATTTTCAGAGGATATATATTAGAGTGGTCCAAAAAAAGCGACTGTTTAAATGTTCATGGGCGCGTGGAAATTCGTATAGCCTAAGACAGGGCTCACCACTTTCAGCAGGTGCAGACTGACACGACACGTGCGAGACTGACAGAAAGTTTTTCCGTCATTTTTTTCTTCGGTTTCCAGGAATCCTGGAAAGGGTTACGGTCTTTACGGTCACGGTTCATTCGGGCTTATTGTTCACACCGAAGGGTCTCATTTTTTTCTACTTGAGTCCGCAATACATTTTTTCAAACTGTAATTTACCGTGAAGGATTAGGGACCAGTCGAAGGACAAGTTCGACGAAAATTTATTGGGGTCTATTTGACCTAGTCTTCGTTACTGACACTGTCAGTCTTGTCAGTCAAAGACTGAATTCTGGCGAGCCCTGGCCTAAGAAAAATCAGAATATGCCTATTTTTTTGTTTCTTTGTAAAGTCATTTTTCAGCCTGCTAAAAGCAATTGTTCCTCTTATGGAGTTTAACATGTAAAAATACAACTTTTTTTTCAAGTTCAATTTTTCATAAGAAGTTATGAACCAATTTATTCAATGTTGGAGTTATTTGTTCTCCGAGATTTCAAGATGCATTTTGTCGAGTTTTCATATTTCAGAAATATTATGTAACAATTCTACAACGAGGAGAAATCTACCAAAATTTCAATATTTGCAGAATTTGGTGAACGCTTTGCACGCTTTAGTGAAGTTAGTCTGAAGTGAAATTTTTACAGAATATACTTTAAACCCCTCAGAATAAATTTGGAAAAGAACAACTGAAATGGTCAAAGCTTTATATTAAACAAAGGGGTTTGAAAAATGGGTAAAAACTGATAATTTAACTATAGGTTCACCCGTAGGCTATACAGGTGAAGCGTTTATTGCGACTGTCATAAACGGCTAAGTCGAACCTATTCTATTAGAAATTCGAAATAAAAATTGTCCCTAAACAGACTGGCAGAACTCGGCAAACCGGGTAAAGGCACGAACACGCCATAAAGTCATAAATAACTCATAACTTCTTAAATTAATCTAAAAATTGACACAGAGATGTCCAGTTTTTTCTCAAATTGGTATCCTATGCTACTTTTTGTTAAATAATTATATAACTTTGATACATTCCTTTCAATGTTTAATAAATTTCTATTTGTTTAAACAATTTTGATTTGCTTAAGCAGTTTTTTCCGATAACTTTGAAAACATTAAATTAAATAAAATACATATAATTATTTTTCGGACTGTATAGTGTATAGGAAGAATATATTAATCATTTTTCAATTGTTAAAAAAAATACAATTTTTTTAAACAATTACTTTTCCAAAAATATTTTTTAAATCGTATTTTTTGAATTAAACATAATATTGAATGATTTCGAGAGTAATAAATTCTGCTAAAAACTTTATGTTATTGTTTTTACAATAAGTTATTGTTTTTTTTTCAAGTTGAGTATGAATGGTTTACATCTTCATTGGCGCATTATCAAATAAATCGTCAAAGTCATAATAAAATTTGAATTATAAAAGTGTATTTATCATTGCTTTCTTCATATTTCTTTATAATTAGACTGCATTTGAAATGGATTTAGATTATGTTTTATTATAGTATTTTAAAGTCTTATGAATATCAATCTGACATACTACTCCTCGAAATATTTCAACATTATGTTTAATTCAGAAAATACGATTTAAAAAATATTTTTGGAAAAATAATTGTTTAAACAAAACATATTTGTTTAAACAATTAAAGAATGGATAATATATTCTTTCTACACACTATACAGTCAGAAAAATAATTATATGTATTTTATTTTTTCAAAGTTCTCGAGAAAAAAACTGCTTAAGGAAATTAAAATTGTTTAAACAAATAGAAATTGATTAAACATTAAAAGTGATAAAATAAGTGCAGAATTTTTGATCATAACAATTATTATTCCAAATTAACTTTACAAAGCATTATATTTTCTACTTTTGTAATATCTTTTTCGACTATAAGTGCGAAGGAGACACACTTATACAAATTAATATTGCTGCTTCTCTTCGACCAACAGCAGTTTTTCAGAGTTAGGGTGTTCAGGGGTTGGGTCATGTAGTCGGACTAAGCTGCTGACAATGGCACTTGAAGTTTTCAGTAATAAACTTTTAAGGCGTAGGCCTCTAGGTAGACAAACACATTAAGGACTCTTACCACACTGAAACGGAGTGAGAAGAAGCCTCCAGTTGCCAAGCAGGTGAATCCTTCGAGTGGACTCACAGTTTCATCACTTTTACATTACATTAACAAAATTTTTTTAAACATTTTAGCAAGCTGAAAAATGACTCTACAACGAAATAAAAAAATAGGCATATTCTGATTTTTCCTGGGCTATACGAATTTCCACGCGCCCATGAACATTTAAACAGTCGCTTTTTTTGGACCACTCTAATATATATTGCCTTATATATAATTCAAAGGTTTTCATTTTGATGCAAGGATTTTATTTTTATTCAAAGAATTATATTAGAATATAGAGGATTTTCTTATGACTCAAATGATTGCGCTTCAGAAGTCAGATAATTAATTTTAATTCTTCATTTGAATTCAAAAGATTTCCACATAGTTCAATGGTTTTCATTTTGATTCAGAGGATTTCATTGTAATTAACGAAATTTCATTGAAATCTAAAGTATTTCCATATAGTTCGAAAGATTCAGAAGTTTTTTTGACAATTCAAATATTTTTCTCACAAAATTAAATAAAAATTATAAAGTTACAAAAATTAGAAACTTAAATAATTTTGTTTGTCTGCAATAATTATTCACTCCATCAGTTCACTAGATACTTGTAGGAATGGACAGTTTCAATCTTTTTTATGGAAAACTTTAAATGCCTGTAGTTGTTGAGATCGACAGGATCCGATTTTTTAAATTAAAAATCAGTTATTACAAAATTACAAGTTTTGTCGGTCGTAAAATTTTAATACTTAGCAGATGTTAACTGTTTTGTCCCAACCTATCTGGAAGTGGCAGGGGATTTCGGTAGTAATAAAACCAATACATAAATTATCCTTCCGTGTCTCAAGATAAGTCTACCTGTTCTTGTCTTGACACAGTTACAGCCATAAATGCAAGTCAAATCTGTATATCTCCAATGTCTAGCTGTTGAGACGGAACCAGACATCATGGTGTTGAAGACATATTGAAGACATTCAAGTCAAAATCATGACCAAATATATTTGTACAGTCAGTTTACTTTTGACAAAACGAACGCGAATCGCGAAAATTACACCGTCTCTAAAAAAAGGATTTCTATAAGGAGTTTCATTTTAATTTTGATTACTAAGAACCGAAGCTCGTACTGATTTGTTTGAAAAATAATAAATACTTATTATCCTCCTCTACAAAACGGTCAGTTCTTTTTTTTTCATTTCTGTTCCTATTTACTTTAATTTAATATAAGAACACCCCAAACGTCATTACCGTACGGCGTCCCACCCTCACTTTGAACAAGCATAAACTGATTTTCTCTTTTTTTTGGACAGTAACCTGAAAAATGCTTAACGTATCAAGTTTTCAAACTTTAGATTAACATAAATTTAATAATGTATGCACATTTTTAAGTCAAATTAATAATATTGTAAAAACCTCAAAGTCTGTCACTCGATTTTTGTCATTTCAAACGTCATTACCGTAAGTCTTTTTTTTCCAGTAAAATATTGTAGTTACAGTTAAGTAATAAATATAGAAATATTAAGCGTTTTGTTTAATACAAGATTCTATTAAATAGAGCTTGAATTATTAATTTTTTGCTGTGAATCTGATATTAAAACTGAAAAGTGTATTTCAACAACAAAAACGTCATTCCCGTACGTGCGTTAATAACCAGTTTCGGAGTAAAAAAAATTATAAAAACCACTCCGTTACTTGCTCAACGGGGTTTTCTTTCATAAGTAGGTAACTTTTTATTGTTAAAATCTGTTATTTTTTTACGAATATTGAAAATAGGCTAAACTTCATCATATTTTTCGCGTCATTGCCGTACGGTACAATAGAAGAGCGTACGACTGCTTATATGCGCGTGCGCGTGGATCAAGTGGGCCGGTTTGTTGACTGTTTCCTTACCTCTATTTATAAATATAGAAATCTCAAAAAGTGAGCTAAATAAGTCAATTAGAAGGGAAGAGCTAAAAGGTGCTGAGATTCAAATTTAAAAATTTTAGAAAATAAGTAATTCAATGTAGTTTTCTACACCTGTTAACTTTTCATGATGTCATATTTTCAATTTTGATAAAAATGGAAGCATAATTTATTACTCAGTTACGTAGTTAGTATGTGACACGATGTAATAAATCGATTTTAATACTTCCGAAAGACGGCATAATAAATCATCTAAATAGTTTCAGTGAATTTTTTCAACCCTTAATTGTACATTATTCACTTTTGAACTTTTTAAAAGCTCGCGCTCTCTTTCATCAAACTCCTAATCTCAAATCCACTTGCCGTATTTCATATGCTAAAATTTGCCTACAATTTGACAATTACCCATATAGTCTTTCAATATTCTCAGATATTCTTGATATTCTTTATATTCAGAAATATTCTTGATATTTCTTACATTCCCAAATATTCCCTCATAATCCTACATATTCCAAAGTACTCCTAAATATGTATTCATAAGTATCCTGAAATATTATATTCCCCAATTCCCCAATACCTTCTTATCCGTACAATTGTATTCGTATAGATTTTTGCCTGGTGTCTTTGCCCAGTGATCCCAACTTTGGCATGTAGAGTAGGGTGGACCAAATTTCTTTCTAGAATTTTCATGCATATCGCTAGGAAATTTATTCGAATCCACACAAAAATAAATCCATTTTTTTATATTTAGAGTATGAGTATGTTTTATATGGTCACAAATAAACCCCACAAGTAAAAAAATATGGGTTTTGCGAGTTTTTCGCGCTAATTATGATTTTTTGCCGGTTTCTTAATGCAAATTGTTTCTAATACATAGAATACTACTTTATATTGATAATTTGATATTGACATAAATCGTTTGAACAATTTATTATTGTTTTTAGCAATTTGATCTTAGAATAGGGTTAGAAAGTCACGTTTTTTAAAAAAAAATTCCACTTTTCGTTCAATATTCAGTTGCAGTTTTTTTTCTAATTTTACGCTTTTTGTCCAATTTTCAATTAAAGTGATGTAAATAATCAATTCGAGCTAATCAAATCAATTTTTTGAAGAATTTATTATTATTTTTAATAATATTCAATTGGAATAATGCTAGAAACTTGTGTTTTTTCTGAAATGTTTAACTTTTTACCACTTGTTACGTAGTGAAGTAATAAATAATGCAAGTTAACGAACATAGTTGTTTGAACAATTCATAATTGTTTATAACTATCTTCTCTTAGGTAAGTGCTGAAATGTTGCGGTTTTTCCGAACTCTTAAACTTTTTGTCCACTTTTCACTAAGTGAGGTAATGATTAATGCAAGTTAACAAACACCCCCATATCACAAATTACGAAATTTGTGATTCAAGGTGAGAAATAGAATAATAATGCATATATTTATTAAATAATAGCTTATTTTGAGAAGGTGAATTCCTAACAAAATACATACGTTTTTAATCAAAGAGTTGAATTTTTATCCAAGAAGATTAATTTTCTACCAGAAAAGACGAATTTTCAACAAAAATACAAAGATACATAAAGTAATCAAATAATTGAATTTTCAACCATAAAGATTTATTTTCTATTGAAAAGACGAATTTTCAAACAAATCCCATACATTGTCAACTAAATAATTTGAACAATGAATGTGATTTTAGTCCAAATTTTATTTGGATAATTTTTAGTTTATATTTGTTTAGTTTGAAATTTGTTTAACTAATTAATTGCATTTTTATACTAAAAAGATCAATTTCAACCAAAAATGCAATGGTTAAATTTTCATTTAAGAGAATCATTTTTGAATGAAAAAAAAAACAAATTTTCTACAATACAATTGAATTTTCAGTTAAGAAAATTACTTTTCAATTCAAAAATACGAACTTCCAACTGAAATTATGAATCCTAAAGAAAAAAAATAAACTTTCAAGGAAGTAGTTCAACCAACCAAGGAGTTGAATTTTCAACCTAAAAAGATGAATTTTCAACGAAACATGTAAAAACATGGTAAATTTTTTACAAAACAGTTGAATTATTAACAAACAAGTAAATTCTTAACCAATGAGTTGAGTTTTCAACAGAATAGTTAAATTTTCAGTTAAAAAAATGAATTTCTGACAAAAAAAAATTTATTTTCTATAAAAAAAGAAGAATTTTCAACAAAATACATGAATTTTCAACCAAATAGTTGAATTTTCTACTGAATTGTTGAATTTTTAAGCAAAAATACGAATTTTCTACAAAACAATTGAATTATTAACAACAAAGTTAATTTTCAAACGAAACAGATTAATTGTTAACCAGACACTTGCATTTTTAACTCCAAAAGGTTAAATTTTTACAGAAAGATATGAACATTCGAACCAAAAAGATGAATATTCAACAAAATAATTGAATTTTCAACCAAAACATATGAATAAGCCAAGGAAGAGAAAAAAATTGCAATTGAATTGTTGAATTTTTAAGGCAAATAGACGAATTCTCATCAAAACATTTGAATTTTCAACCAAGGAGTGTGACTTTTGAACAAAATTGTTAAATTTTCAAAAAATAATTCACTTTCATACCAAAAAAGGATATAAGAATTCATAACCAGAAATTTATTAGTATTAGACTTTTCTACTGAAAACAATGAACATTCAAGTAAAAATAATTAAGATTTTCTCATTGGTTTCCATTAACTAAGTTCGCCAAACGAGGCGTAAAACGAGAAAAAGAGGGGAATAGGAAAAAGACTGTGTGGAGTCTGCGATAAACAAATAGGGATTTTGATTATATACAATAAATCTGAATAAATAAAAAATAATAACACTTTAAATATCATGTGATATTAAAGTGTAAGTTTAGTATATACCATATGTAATTTAATATATATAATTTAAATATATTCTGAAATATTGTCTCATATTCCCAAATATTCCCTCATATTCCTATTTATTCTCTCATATTCCGATATATTCTACATATTCACGAATATTCTTTAGGGAATATATCCTGGTACATGAAAACCCCTCGCTAACAACCAAAACATTTCATAAAAAACAGCTTTTATTATTGGATACGCCCCACAATGAAGTACTTAGGTATCTAATATACGAATATAATGAAAATAGTTTTTCTAATTTTCTGTCATACTGCTAAAATCTATATAGTCTTACGCAAGATGAAAATGGGATTCCAGTAGAAGTTGAAAGGACCTATCTCCGGAAGAGTCCTAAACTGGTAGGAAGGAAGGAAGAAATGAAGAAAGCGAGTTGGAGGGGTGAAAGGGGACAACTACACGAGGATGATAATGTTGGCCTGCTTCACAGAGGAGGGCCGGCATGCGATCGATGTCGTTGCCATGGTTACCAGCACCACGATGTGCTCCACTACTGATTATTTATGTCAAGGATCCCTCTACGGCTCTACGCTAGAAACTCTAGAAACTCCGCGAAACGCGAACGCGAGGCGAGTCAGTAGAGTGGGGCGGCCTGCAACCCCTCGCTGCACGTTTCCTCCCTTGACCCCTTGAAGCAACCCCCTCTCCCTCTACATATCCCACTTCCCCCCTCCCTTCATACCGCCGACGGATTTCTACCCCTTGAACCCCTCTGCTGTCGCTCTTTCTTTCCCTCATACCACCGATTCGCGCTCAGAAGAGTGGTTTCGACCCAGTTTCACCCTGCGGTGGCCTCGTCTTGCGCAATCAATACTCTAGCGTTAGAGTATAAGGGTTTCATGTAGAACGGGTCCACTTTGGATAACACACTTTATTCTAGTGTCAAGTTAATTTTAGCAGATATCACAGCGCACAGTGGGGAACAAGTACATTTTTTTGGTTCAAAATACGATTTAGCCTACAAATATTAATCGATTTGATTTTTTTTGTCATTTTGAAAAGAAGGTAATAAAGTTCTGGAGAGAATTGTCCTGGCCACTTTTGGAAAAAGGTCTTCATTTTTTAAATAAATAAACAAGTGTGGGCCCGTTAAGAAAATAGGTCACAATAAAAATAACCCCAAAATGAAGTGCATTTTTAAATCTTTAAGAATATATTGGGAAAACAGGCAAAATGTTAAAGTTCTATGTGGAATGTCCGCAATATGTTTAAAGAAAATGCTATTCATTTTTCCATGGTTGCAGCCAAAGTCTTGAGCTCAAAGTAAAAAAGGCGTACAAATTAGAAAAAATGCATGGAGAAAAATGGACGTTTACCCTCAACATCTAGATTATTCTGGTTAACATATTCAATGTTTAACTATAGGACAGCCATCTAGAATATTCTAGATGTTAAAGGTTACTTCCTGTGGTTATTAAAGCTATGCAACGCAGAGCGTTCTTGCCTCGAAGAATTTTTTGAAGAAGAAGCAACAAAAATTGCCTCAACCATTTTACTCTATCTAAACAATTTAAAGCATTATTATCAATATTTGTAAGCAAAATAATAGTGATCATAATTTTTCCACAAGTTCACGTACGACATGTTTGGCAGCACTATATCTTATACTTTGAACATCTACTATTAAACATCCATTTTCTCCGTGTGGTATACTCGAAAAAAAAATGGTAAACAAATTATGAACGTGACAATTATGTATTATGAATTAAATTATTTTGTATATTTTTTATGCATGATTTTACATTAAACTTTAACGAATTTTTTGTTCTTTTGGTACTTTTTTTCTACCACATGACCCGCTGTGCCGCCCACGTGCCAACACTGATTGAAGTAATAAATATTTTAAACTATATTTCTTGTGTACCAATGATTTTACCATAAACTTAATTATTGAACTGCACTCGTATCAGAACACTGCACATTTGAAGCTACTAAGTGGCTTCTTATATTCATTCTTTCTCAAGATAAAGTATTTGTAAATAAATCCCCGTAAAAAGTAAATTATTGAATATTTCCGAATTTTGAAAAATGTATCGCATCAAAGAATATTGCGAAAGAATATCTGTGAATTGTTTCAGATTTTTGCTAACGTCGACCGCTTTCTGGGAACTGTTGAACGTCGGCGCTTGAGAAAGGAGGCCGAAAATCCCTGTTTTTTGGGACGTTTTCCCCTCTAACTATTCACAAAATTTTTGTAGGATAAAATTGATTAAATCGTTGAATACACAATTAAATGATTCAGAGATTTTTCTTGAGCAAGTAACTATCAAAAGAAGTGAGGGGTCTAGACTTTTGGCCCCGATTTTGGTAGTACACCAGAGTCTCGATAGATGAACTATCTCGGGGGTTGCCTGAAAATAGCCTTGTTCATATAGCGCATACAGCGAAACGTAAACAGTCAGGGCCGCCTGAACCGTTTCCATAATATTGCGCGATCTACTTGACTGAGTTGCAGTGCATGCGTCCCTTCAGAGGTGGAGTCGCGACCGTCTCTCGCCCTGCCCCCGGAGAAACTGTGTGGACCAGCAATTCTAGCAATTCATATAACGCGTGCGATCGCGCGCTCAAATACTGAGCCTCTGGTGTATTTATAAAGACCGTGTCTAAGGTACCCGAAATTCTGTGAGAGAACAACAATTTTTGGTGAGCCGAGGGGAGCTTGAAAAGGGTGGCTAGGTTCACCGAAATTCGGTGAGCGTGGCTCAAATATTTTGAATTTTGAATAATTTGAATTTTAATAAGCATGAGTTGTTTCTTATTAAATTAATTAGCATTTGTGAAAAAGGGGTGTAGGGGGGGGGGTCAACGAAAAACTACGGTGCAGTACATAGGGGGTTACTTTTTTATATATTATTTTCGATTTTCAAAATTTTATTTCTACAGCCACATAACTATCATATTCTTATCTGATACGAAATTTTACGTATTTTATTACATATTTTAAAAAGCATTAAAAATGCCTCAAAATTCCTATTTATTTATTGCAGGCTTCACGGTCTTATTTCTCCTCTTTCCCCCTTCTTCTCGCTTTAAAAATAGCAATGCAAACTGAATTAATAAAATTCAATAAGAAAACCCGTGTATTTTTGGTTGAAAAATTTACTATAATATTTTGGGTTGAGAATTCATCTTTTTTGGTTGAAAATTTTAGTATTTGGTCAAAAATTTAATTATTATGTTAAAAAATCTACAATTCTGTTAAAAAGCCATCCCTTTTGGTTGAAAATTCAACTAAATAGTTTCGTAGAAAATTCAACTACTTGCTTGAAATTCAATTGTTTTGATTGAAAAAACCACTTTTTCTTGAAAATTGATCTTTTTATTATGAATTCAAATGTTTTTTTTTTTATTTGAAATTAAAAACTTTTTAAGTTGAAATATCGACTATTACATTTTTTGTTGAGAATTTATCGTTTTTGCTTAAAAATTGTACTGCCTGGTCAAAAGTTTAACAATTTTGTTACAAATTAATTTTTTGGTTGAAGATTCATCATTTTAGTTAACAATTCAACTCTTGGGTTGAGAATTAAACTGTTTGGTTAAAAATTCATATAATTTCTTGAAAATGCAATATTTTCACTTGAAATATTAGAAATTTTAAGCGTTTCAATTCGAATCAAATATTTATTTTATTTTAATGAATTTATTCCACTATTTTGGTGAAAAATCTTTCACTTTATTTTTAGAGCATTTTTGCTGTTCATAGATGTTTGATTTGCAACTATACATAGGGGAAAGTTGCCTAAGACGAGCCCCCTTCCATATTTTCCAAAAATTTTCGATTTTAAGGAACTTTAGAAGCAAAAGCGATTATTGGCATCATAGTTTGATGTTTTATTTACAAAGTTCACACACTTAAAAGTTCAAAAAATGTTTAAAAGGCAATGAACTTCGATGTTGAAAAAAATATGTATTTGTCTCGTCTTAGGCAACCCGGTATCCTAAGACGGGCCCCTTTTTAAAATAAAAAAAGCTATGTAATTAAACATTAGATATTGATGAATTTTATTCGCAGCGTATTGTTTAAACATAATGTTTACGTTTATGACATATTAGTTACGTAAAATACCTTATAAAGCGTAAAATAAGCGTCAAATAAGGTCTAACAGAAAATAAGTGTAAAAGAAGTTCAAGGACTAAATATTTATGAAAAGTTATAAAATTTCGAATATTATTCATCTCAGATCCAGAATTTACTGATATGAATCGAAAAAGCGACATAGTTTAAAAAATTTCTTATTCATGATGTAAAAGCAAGAAAGAGGTTAGGTCATTACCATTGAGACCATCGGAAACTCACAAGGAAAGCAGATTTCCCTTTTACCTACAGTTCTCTAGCCTAACCGGGGCCCGTTTTAGGAATTTCGCATGATCACAATTTTTTAAATATTTTAATCAAATAGCATAAGAATTAATAAAACGTAAGTATCAGTTGCAAAGTTTACAAAATTATCTATCAAACTAAAACATAACTTACTCCTTCAAATCATTAGAAGTTATTAAATCACAACTTCTAAAACAGGTGAAAGTTCGTTCTCTAACGTACGAAAATAATTTTTCCTTTCTGTTTTTGTTTATTTACTTACAGTGCAGGAAAAAACACCTTCAAAATAACCAGAATTTTGCTGAACACGTATTCGCATGCGTAAGTGATGACTATATTGCTTTTGTACAAAAATATTCATGGTGTCCCGTCTTAGGAGGGGGCTCGTCTTAGGCAACTTTCCCCTAATTGATTTATCTTTCGAGTTTAGTTTCTCAATTTAATCGGTGGCAAATGAATCGTTTGGGAAATATTTAAATTGATACTATGAAAAAGAATCTCTTTCAAAGCATCTTGTTTTCTAATGTCTTGAATTTCTGTTTATTATTCTCAAGAAATCAATTGAAATCTTGTAAAACAAAAGAGAAAATTAGATCAACATTTTCGATTTTAGGTGTTTTACGGAATTTTTCAAATTTAAGAGGGAAAAATAGGAATTGGTTAAAAAAAGCGGACGGACTGTGATCCTTTTTTTAGATTTTTTTTTCTACATTTTTAATGCTTAGACTTGATTTTCGCTTGGTGGTCGAAATTTGGGGTGTTTTGGGATAATAAGAATTTTTTAAAATTGCATGCAATTTACTACAAAAATAATATATATAAAAAGGAATAGAGATATAAAACTTGTTAAGGGAGTGACAATTATTTAGAAATCGACGTGTCCAAATGTCAAGATCCTATCTCGGAAGATGCATATTGAAAGGTTCTATCTCGGATGGCGAACTACCGAATCTTCAGAATTCCATAAAAAACTGTATTGGGGACCTTAGCGCTCCCAACCTTATAGAGCATTTTAATTTGCACGTCTCGAGAATTTGGGCACGTCGAGATGTATTTTCAAAACGTTTATTTCAAATTTTGGAATTTTTGAACAATTGTTTCTTATTTAATTTAGCCCATTTTCCAGAAATTGTGCGAGAAGAGACGTAAGTTTCTATATGGGTAGATATTGTAAGCACATTTTCTCTGGTTAGAAGGCAATTAAAGTGGGAACTAGTGAGAGTGAGAAAGACAAAATAACAGTGGCTCGCATAGGAATGAAAGTAAATCTTTTTCTGGGTTACAAGAAGGCAATTAAACTGCGAACACTGCGAGTTTTATATACAGCTGCTGCAAATAAAGTCAGGGAGTTTCTACTACATAGTGCATTTACGTGCAGAGCATATTATGTGATTGTATAGTGTATACTGTATGCACTATAGTCTGTACAGCCGTAGAACACAAACACACACTTGAGGCTTTCATCCCCTGGAACTGACGAAATCCGACCTCGTCCTAGTTCTCTGACTTGTCCTAATAGTAGTGTCAACCTATTTTCCACGATGTCTACCGCTTTATCTTCCTTATTTCCAGTTTGCACCCCTCATCACCGAAATAAATCTCATTTACCATTCACCTTTTTCTTCAATTTAGATTAAATTATTGTTTCAGGTATCTCGTACAAAAAAGGCCTTTTTACCGTTTTAACTATAGGTAGAGCACGTTTTTTTCTAGATTTTTTTTCTAGTGCCGAGTTATGATCCTTCAAACTCTTCAAAGTAACTGGATTTTTGTTTTAAAAGTGGCTAAGAAATCAAATTCTGAAGTTCGCATCTGTACTTTGGAACCTGATGATTATTATACATAAAACTTTGTGTAGAGTAGAACAGGGCGAGGCAGCCAGAACGCCACATTTTGGAGTGCATAGCAATTGTTCGAAATGGTATCAAATTGTTCATGGTGTCATTAGAAAGCTTGATTCTTTGGCTATAAAATTGCCTTGTGGAATTTTGACGTAGCTTGCCCATTACAGTTTCCACAACCGTTTTCGAGAGACGCTATGTTTTTGTTCAACTGTAAAAACTTAGGGCGAGGCAGCCAACCACACAATACACAGACGTATAATAATGTATAAGTTCTTCATTAGGTACAAGATGATATATAAGAATAAAAAACAAAGTTAAATGTCTTCTATGACATTGAATGGAATTCAAAAGAAAAACCATGAAAAAATTGGAAAAAATCGGAAAAATTAATATGTCATCTTCGTTGCTGCTGTCCGAGGTTTCATAAGGAGTTTATACCTTCTTCGGACGGCCTCGTCAAGGGCCATCTTCCGTTTGTTGGCTACCTCGCCCCACACGTGCTTTTTTCAAAAAAAATTTCAGACAACAAAAAATATTTTGAATATCGAAAAGCCAACCATTCCATCGTGTTAAGCACAAAATTCGACTGCGGAAAATACTCACTCAAATTTTTGTACACAACCTATACATGAAGGATAAACAAACGTAAATCACGGAAATGTTCCTTCTGCTAGTAGTTTTTCACAAATGTCGCTGATTTTTGCAAACTGCGACAGTTACGACACTCAACTTTCGGCAAGTACAGCAGACTAACCTAACCGACCTTACATTACAAATGCGCGCGATTTCAATTAACGGTGTGGGAATAAGAAGAACTTGGCTGCCTCACCCCACTGGCTGCCTCGCCCTGTTCTACTCTATATTACTTAAGGCCATGTTATACATGAGTCACGTGACCTAAATTATCGATATTTTTTTTGCAACAACTAACGTCCACGCCGAATGATATATCGAGTTGAAATTTTTGGAAAAGCCTCAGGAAACGTCTACGTTTGTATACAACATTTGCTCAAAATTTAGGAAAAAAAATTTTTGGAAGAAATTAAAACCGGAGCGATATCGGCATTTTTTGTGCAACAACTCATGTCCACACAAAATGAGATATCGAGTTGAAACTTTGGGGAAAGCATCAGGAAACAGCTCGGGAAACAGTAATCTGCGTTTGTACACAAAATTTAGCTCGACATTTTTGGAGAAAAAAATGTAATAAATAAAGAAATTATATTCTTCCTTACCGACCGAGAAGAAAATAAGTTAAACTTCTGCCGTAATGCCCAAATGTGCCGGTCAATATTTGTTATTCCAATAATAACATTTTTTTCTTCCCCAACTCTATGCTTTACCACACACTGTTCTTTTATATTTATTAATATTTTCCCAATTTTTTTCCGCTTTATTTTAACTTTTATTTTTAAATATGGGAAAAAAATATCGATCTCAGAAATGGCTGGGTCACGTGACTAATGTATAACATGGCCTTAAAGTGAACGTTATTTCCAGTAATTCTAAAGAAAAAGAACAATAATCTAACCCCAATGACCTCTTAAAGTTGACCATTCTTGCTTCCTCATGGATAAAGCTTTTTAATGGTAACAATTTCGAAAATTTCGAAAATCTTTTAATTAAACGTTCCTCAATTTAAAAATGGCTAGTAGAATGTTCTAAGCAATCTTAAAACTGACCAAAGGATTTCTAAAAATATTCATTACATTTTTTTAGCACTATATTATTTTTAAAAAATCGGTTTTTTATAGGGAAACTTTTTTCATTTTCATAATTCAAAGTTGATATGGACATTTATATAACTTTAAAATTCTGTTCTTAAAATAATTCAAAGTTCATACAAGAATAGAAAAGACTCCTTGATTCGAGACGTTTTTATTAACCTATTTTCATTTTGTTATTTTGACTTCCTCTATGAGGAAGCGAAAATATTTGCTAATTAATTAAAATGAGGAAGCAAAGTGCTTATCAAATGAGAACCATACAATTCTAAAAACAAACAAAGTGGAAACACCCGAGATCGAATTCACAGCTAGTCCACCTCGTGTTCAGTTATTCAAAATATACTGGAACCTGGAATTAGGAACGGTTTCGGGCATGGCATGCAGTGGCCTTGTTCCTCAGTCTAGGGAATCCAAGCGTAAAAATTCAGGGCCGCATGAACCATTTCTGTTGGATTTTTACGCATGCGACGCAACTAATGCGCTGAGAGATACTAATGTTGTTTGTCACGCATGACTGAGCACTGCTTCTTTTTCGGCCTCGCGGTCCGCTTATCACCAAAATGCTGAGGATATCAATTATTCTAGGAATATCACAAGTCCGGGGTTCTTAATTCCAGATTCCAGTGTAAATCGTTTCTGGATGAAGCAACAGCAGGAAATTTTGCGTGAATATAAAAAACATTAATCGTTTAGCTCCCAAGGTCATGAGCATGGAATTTTTACCCTTTTCATTCGGAAGAATCTGTCTATACTGGAAAATGTACTTGCGACCATATTTAAGCATTTTGGTGGCATATATGGACCTGGAACTATGCATAGATCCATGTATATAGAATTTTTCAGAATGAACGAAAAATTGTAAATAATTGATCGATTTTACATTGTTTCTTCATTATTTATAAAAAGAATTATTGCATGGATCAGTTTTTCAACATTTCAATATTTTATGTTTAAAATACCAAAAAATTATAAACTATTCATCGCGGATGAAACAATGATTGTTAAATGTTGATTATAAAGAAATTAATGAACAAATGACAAGTTCTTAAGTCTTTCGTTTATTTCTTCTTTTCGGTACGGACTCCCTAGTCCCTAGTGGAAAAATCGTCTAGCAGTCTGATGTCGGATCTGGCCCAGGTCTGGCGCCATCTAGACAGCCTAATCTTGACAGTCGAGTATAGGCCAGATCTGGCACTGATTAATTTTCCATAACATACAAATTTCTAAGTCTTAATCAGCGAATTTTTATTCACCATTTTCGAAAAATTAACAGGGTGTCTAAAATTAACAAAATAAGAAATTGACACTATTGAAATAATTTTTCTTTCTTATCGGCATGGCCGTTTAATCCAGCCTAGATACGGTAGTGGTCTGGTCAGTCTTCCATGACATAAAAATTTCTGAGTATCATACAGTCAAATTTGTTTAACCATTTTCGAAAAATTGTCAAGGTGTCTAAATTTATGCAAAGTAATAAATTAATACTATTGAAATAATTGTTTTTTTTCTTATCGTCTTGACAGTCTAGTCCGCGCCAGGTGTGCTACTGGTCAGCCTTCCAGAACATAAAAATGTCTAAGTATTAATCAGTCAAATGTTTTTCTCACTATTTTCGAAAAATTGTCAAGGTGTCTAAAATTATACGAAATAATAAATTAACGCTATTAAATTTTTTTTCTTATCGTCTTGACAGTCTAGTCCGGCCCAGATCTGGCACTGGTCAGCCTTCCATAACAAAAAAATTTCTAAGCATAAGTATCAATTAACCGAATTTTTTTCTCACTACTTTCGAAAAATTGTCAGGGTGTCTAAAATTATGCAAAATGATAAATTAACGCTATTAAAACAATTTTGTTGTTCTTATTGTCTTGCCAGTCTAGTCAGGCTCAGGTTTGGTACAGGTCAGCCTTCCATAACATACAAATTTCTAAGTGTCAAGTGTCAACAGTATAAACATTAGGGTGGAAACAAAATTGACTTTCGAATAGAGGGCATGCCACCTCCCCATTGTCAGGTTCCCGAAAAAAAGTTCCCTGCAATTTTGAACTAAATTAGTTAACATTAAGACCGCAAAGGCAAGAAAAATCCCATTAGAGTAACATATACAAATTTTTTGTTTTCGGAAAAATGATATTTACGTTTGTAAATTTGAAGTTAGCTTTAAACTTCACCTTAAATATTCACCCCCTCCCCCCACCCACTTGTCCAACCCCAACAATATCCCAAAAAACTGAAATTGATCTTTTTGCGCGAAATTGACACTTCTAAGCTCTTTTTGTCCACTTTTTGCCTTAAATTATTGTTATTCGACAAGTAAATTATTTTCAAGAATTTTCAAACTAATATTAAATTGTTTACGCAATTTTCATTAGTTTAAATAATTTTTTCCTACAAACTCATTGAAATGGATTTTTCCACGTTTGATCGGATAATTAGTCATTTATAGTGAAATTGACCTTTGTTTCAAGAATTTCCCCATTATTTAAACAATAATGTATATTATTTACTTGTAACTTTCTTTTAAAGAGAGGTGAAAAACTCTAGTAATTAAACTAGTGTAATTAATGCGGTAATTAGTCACTTTTAAGAGCAAATTTTGTTGTTGAAAGCATTATTGAATTATTTAAACAATTTATTGAAGATTTATTGTCCATTTTTATGGAAATGGAATACAAAAATTTGATATTTTTTCTAAATTCAGTTACGTGTGTCGCTTATTACTAAATATTTGAATGTTATACAACTTCTTAAAATAATTAATTTTTTTTAAACAATTTTTTTATATTGATCATGAAAAATTCAAGAAAAGAAATTCATGAAAAAATTTGCACTGTCAGCTTCCAGTAGACCAATGCTCATCAGTCTGATATTTAAATAATTTGTAAAAAAATTTTAATTTTAACCATAAACGACACACTTAACTAAATTGTTTAAGCAATTGAATAATAATTGCAACATAAAATGTTGCTCTTAAAAATGACAAATTGCAGCATTAATTACATAAAAAGGTAAAATTTGAAACATTTTTTTCCGAACAAAATAGTTTGAACGAATACGAATTTTTTCAAGAATGAGGTATAGTATTGTAGATTTTTAATAACAGGCGACAAAATAAACCAAATAAAAATAAAAGTTTCCAGCCTTCTTTTAAGAAGAAGTTACAAATAAATAATAATTTATTGCTTAAACAATTGGTAAATGCTTGGACAAATAACAGTCTTCCTATCAAGGACTAGTTGCCTGATTAAACGTAAAAAAGAACCTTTCAATGAGTTAAAAGGAAAACAAAATTATTCAAACAAATGGAAAGTGTTTAAACAATTGAAGATTCATTAAAAAATGCATTCAACACATTTCACGTGTCGAGTCAACAAAATTAATGGCAAGGGGGGAAAAATAGAGCCCATATACGTCAATTTTTCGCAAAATGGTCTATTTCAGTTTTTGGGTCATTCTTAGGCCTCCATAAGAGGCTTTGTTGGATACTGCCCTACAAATTATGATAATCTCCTGCAAGCTAAGTTTAAATCAAGAAACGTGAATTTTATGTTATCGAAAACAAAAAATTCCCTATGTTAATGTTATGGGGGTTTCCTGGCCTTTGCGTCCCGGACCTGGAAACCGGGCACGTCCTAATATTAACCGATTCCGTTCAAACTTGAGAGAATTTTTTAGAACGTCTCTCATTCTTAACTGATCTCAGTTATTTTTATTAATTCTCTTATCAATAAAATAAATAAGTTAACGACTTATAATGATTACATGATTTATTAATTTTTATTAGGAATATGTGAACAATTTAAGAATATAATACATTTTAAACAAACAATTAGAAAGAGGAAACTTGGGTAATACATGCTTTGGATCCCTCCCCCACCCCCGAAAAAAAGCCTTACTTAATTAATGGACGCTCCCTTATATCGATTCAGAAACATAAAGTAGCCAATTAAACGGGTAGTTATGCTCCTAATTAACATGTTAAGAAGCGTATCCTTTTTTCTCAGGTTTCTCGGTTTGCCCCTTCTTGGTACCACATTGCCCCACAGCCCACATTGTCACACATTCCCCTAATAGCCAGAACAACTTTAGTAACTAAATCGCTGTCGAGGCCACCTTCTGGTTTGTACAGAGAGAGATTAATATTGAATACGCAACGTATACAACATGCATAGTGCATAGATGTTAATTGTAAAGGGTATATTCTCCTCTCATTAGGACCTCGATACGAATTTATCTGGCGTTTGAAATCGTCGTATGCGCCTCGCGTAGTTGTGGCTATTAGTTAGCGGATCGGTCGGAGGCCAAGCTAATCTCAGGGAACCTTGGGCTTCACCCACACATTGCCTTATCGCCACCTATCACGCTATTGACTCCAACTACTTAACTATAACTATATACTGCTATCAACGTCCATGTGCTACTCGCAACAGCGCAACTGCTTGGTACTTA
>CAKNXH010000181.1:614472-632798 GCA_932178445.1 Andricus quercusramuli
CCCCCCCCCCTCCCTCTTACGTAACTAAAGCCCCTAAGATTTTATATTTTTTAGTCAATATATCAATTATTTTCACTGTAAATGAGGTATTGAAAGATGTTCAGTGATTTAGAAGGATTCCAAGGGATTTAATGAGATTCTCAAGGTTTTAGGGATTTTCTGAGATTTCACGGATTTTCAAGATATACCGAAGGATTTCGAAGAATTTTTAAGGATTTCGCGCGATTTTATGAAACCATTTCCCCAGATTACAAAGGATTTTAAGGGATTTCAAGAGATTTCGAAATATTTCAGAAGAAGTCGCGCTATTTCAAACGATTTAATATAATTTCAAGAGATACCGATGACTTTGATGATTTCATGGGATTTCAAAGGATTTTAAGAGATTTCAAAAGATTTAACAGAATTTCAAAGGGTTTGCGAAAATTATAAAGGATTTTAAATAATTTTAAGGAATTAGATTACACAGCCACACAGAAAAAAATTGTTTTCCAGGCCTGGAGGTAAGACCATGTTTATTATATGTTTTTGGGGTCGCTGAATCCGAATCTGAGGTCCAAAAAATCCAGCACGTCAGGGTTCTTACATCACCTCATAAGACCTCATAATTATTTTTTTAAGTCTGGGGGTCAAACCATATTTACTATATGTTTTTGGGATCGCTGGATCCGAATCCGTGATCTAGAAAACTCCAGGACGTCCGGGTTTTGATTTTCAAAGAAACTCGTGAAATTTATTCATCCGACTTACGTGTGTCTGCCACTCAGAGAAATGTCCACTTGTAACAAAAGGATGTTTCTTGACCTGAATGGAATTTTCTTCCAAATTTGAGGTTCAGAGGATTCGGACCACGGATTCGGATCACCCCAAAAACATATAGTAAACATAGTCTGACCCCCGGACTCGGAACAAAGTTTTATGAGGTTTTTTGAGGTTGTGTCAAAACCCTGACTTACTGGGGGTTTTTGGACCTCAGATTCGGATTCAGTGAGCCTAAAAACAAATAATAAACATGGTCTGACCCCCAGACTTGAAAATCAAATTTATGAGATCTCATGAGGTTATTTAAGAACCCTGACGTGCTTGGGTTTTTTGGGCCTCGAATTCGGATTCAGCGACCCCAAAAAACATATAATAAACATGGTCCGATCCCCGGACTTGGAAAAAGAAAATTTTATGAGATTTTATGAGGTTATGTCAGAACCCTGACGTGCTGGGATTTTTTTTATCTCGGATTCGGATTCAGCGACCCAACAAGCATATAGTAAACATGGTCTGACCTCCAGGCCCGAAAACGATTTTTTTTTTGTGTGGCTGTGTTATCTTTCAAACGATTTTAAAATATGTTATAGGATTTCAGAATATTTGCAAAGATTTTTAAGGATTTTAAGCGACTTTAACGTAACATATTTAAATGGGTTTCGATAATTTACGGGATTTGAAAGGATTTTAAGAAATTTCAAAAGATTCCAAAGTATACTCACGGATTTCAGAAGGATTTAATAGGATTCCTAAAGATTTAACGGAATTTCAAATGAATTACGAATATTATAAAGGATTTTAAAGGCATTTTAATCGCTTTTAAAAGATTTCAATGGATTTTCAGAAAATTTTTAAGGATTTCAAAAGATCTGGAAAGATTTCCCGGGATTATGAAGGATTTCTATGGGGTTTTTAAGCTTTCAAGCGACTTAAAGGATTTTAAAAGATTTCAGGGAATCTTGAAGAATTGTGAGGATTTCTGCAGTTTATAGAGGATTTGAATGGATTTCCAGGGAACTCATTCGATCCAAAGAGATTTCAAAAGATCATGCATGATATTTGTGGAATTCAAAGGATTGCAATGAATTTGTATGTCACTTAAAAAATTGTAATGGATTTAGTAGATTTCATGAAAGGCGATTCTATATTTATTGGACGCATATGCAATATGAAATATTACATAATGAAGAAGACCTCTAGGCTACAATATTCAACCGTTTCGTCTGAAAATTTAAAGATAAATTGACTGGATGAATCTCCAGAGCCTTCTTCAGGAAATTTTGGTTCATTAATTATGTTTAGAGATATTTCACTTTTTATTCCCAATATTTTCAGACTGGATGAAGCCCAAAATTCGATTTATAGTAGTAGTTCGATCAGCCTGTATAATAGTCAGTATGGTCATTAATAAATGAATACATTATTTAATTAATGGTTAGCTACATTGAAACGTGTTTTTTGACTTTATATTGAGGTTGTTTGCTTATTATCCAGAAAAATATAACTAGTAGGGGTGTGCAAAATTGATGCGGGTTGACCCGCAGACCCGCAATCAACCCGACAACCCGCAAAACACGCAAACGCACAATAAATTCACAATTAACTTAAAAACCAGAAAAGCTTCGTACCTTTGATTGACCAAACTAACACTAAAATATTTTGAAAATTTTGAAAAATTTTGGAATTGTATTAAAATTTGTATTTTTTTTTATTTTAGAAATTTATTAACATTTTACAAATTTATTAAATTTTTACAAATTTATTGAAATTTTACAAATGTAGCAAAATTTTCAGAAATTTTGGAAATATATTAAAATGCGGATTGAATGCGGGTTCGGGCTAAATTCGCATTGTCGGGTTGAATGCGGGTTGTCGGGTCGAAGAGCTTCATAAAATCATCATGTGTCACAGATCACACAAAGACACGCAAACTTATTGATAATGACCTAGTAAGATCCATAGGGTAGAGCGGGGTCAAGAGTGCCGCGGGGAAAAACTGCCACACACGATTAAATTTGGAACTTTAATGTCTTACATGTATTTTTTATCAAAAGCCAAGATAATAACTAATTTCGTTTGCGACACAGTTTTATGAAAAGTGAATTATGGCCACATTCGATCCCGCCCTACATACTATTTCTTTCTGTATTATCGTATGTGGCACTTTTTTCACGCGCGCGGTACTTTTTACCCCACTATACACTACTCTTTACTCTTATTACATTCACTTTCCTGCCCTGGCATAACACTTCAGCTTTCTTTATGCCCACACATTTTCTTTTGCAAGCTCTTGTGTTCATATGGCTTTTTATATCTTTTCGACTTAGGGTGCCATTCACGCACTCTCACTATTCTTTCCTCGGTCTGCCCCAGAGTACACTACGTTTTGCTTCACTCAAAAATTCTTCTTTCGTTAGTCATTCTCTTTTCATTCTCTCAACATGTCCAAACCGTCGCAACAAATTTTATTTCATTCTTGTTAAACAGTGTTTCTTCTACGCCACATTATTTGAGAATCCTCTTATTACTTACTTTGTCCATTAGCGTTTTACCGCATGCATTGTGCAGGAACTGCATGCCAGCCCCATTAACTTTATTCTTATCCTTTTCTTGGTAGGTCCAGGTCTCGCTACCGTACAGTACCGTAGGTGCAAGTACAGAATTATATATTACAATTTTAGCTTTATTTGCTTTATTTTTCCTTCTGGTAATGGCTCTTACACTTCCGAAAAGTTTCTTAACCTCGTTTATACGCATGGCTATCTCTCCATCAATCTTACCTTTAGTAGTAAATAAACTACCAGAATGCACGTACTTATCAACTTTTTTTATCCTCTCATCGTTCAAGGCAATATTGCATACTGTTTCCTTACCCTATCCTTCAATTACCGTAATTTTTGTATTCACGTGAATTTTAAGACCCATGTTCTTCATGTTAGTATTCAGTCTGATCAACACTCTCCATAAGCTTTTACCTTCACTGCCCCGAGATCCACATCTTCTTCGTCGAGGAGGGCCGTTCTTAAACAGTTGTCCATGAATATAATAAATAGCGAAGAGGACATAACGCATCCTTGTCTAACGCCTTGCCTAATATTGAATCAGTCACTCAGTTGTCCATTTACCATCTCACTCGCTTCGATACTCTTTCAAGACTTCCCAAAGCTTACTTTTATCCACCTCATCAAATGCTTTTTTCAAGACAACTGATGCGTTTTATGTAATTTTTATGTAATCTGTCTCTAGCTAAATATTTGATCCACGCAAGAACTTCTTCGCATAAATGCACATTGGACCTTCCACATCTTTTCTTCTGTTATCTTAATGACCCTATGAATGAGTGTTTTTGAATATATTTTGGCTATGATATTCAGTAAGCTGATACCTATGTAATTATCGTAGTTACTTTTTATTTCCCTCTCCATTGTTTATCGGGTCGATAATCGCCTTTTTCCACTTATTTAGAACTTCCTCCATCTCGATACATTTTATAAATTCGCACAGACTGTGAGGTATATAATGTATGTATATATATGTTTTCGAAGGGAAATTGACCTTTTCTCAGTTTTTGTAACACAAAATATCAAGGAATTTTATAATAATTTGAATATCCCTCAAAAATCTACTCACAGAAATATCACAAATTACACAGCATTCCAAAGAATTTTGAAATTACTTATTATAGGTATTTCCGAAAACCCAGCAGCTTTTTTTTCAAGATCTGAGAGTCTTGATAATAGTCCGACTATAATTTTTTATTTCCTCCGAAAGCGTTTTGGGTTTTTTTCTCTTCTTCTGCTTTGATTTTACAAATGCTTCCCGCCCATTACCATTATTTCGCTCATGAAACGCCTCAGTATTTAAGAGATCAGGTATCCTTCTTGCGAAAAAACGGATATGAAGCTCTTGATCAACAAGAAGAGGAGCAACATCCTCCAGCGAACATTCCACCCGTTCCAGCAAGACCACCTTTGCAGAAAGTCGATGGGTCTGTCCAACATGTTTCTCAAGTCTGCTGGATTGAGATCGGAGACTGAGGGATTTCTTTTTGCCTGTCAATGTGGCGTTATAGACACCTTAGTTTACCGCGAGCGCATAATGAATGTATCTGTAAGCGATACCAACTGCCGAGCGTGCAAGCAAGAGCCAGAAACACTTGGACATGTTCTCAGTGGATGCTCTAAATATGCACGCTACGAGTACATAGAGAGACACAATGCGGCTCTAAAAGTATTATATTACCATTTTAGGTACTTCTATGGTGTTGATCTATTGCCCGTCTTGCCATACGTCCAGGGGGAACTCGAGTCCGTTGTGGAGAATGATCAGTGTAAGATCTACTGGAATTCCTCATTCTCCACCACTCAACGTATCAGTGCTGCTAAGCCTGATATTGTCCTCCAAGATCTAAAGAACGAAATCATTTACGTGAGTGAATTCTCGGCACCAGCCGATGGTAATATCCCGGCAAAGGAGGGAGAAAAACGGCGAAGTATCAAGCACTTCTTTTCGAGCTGAGTAGGCTGTACCATGGCTATAAAGTCCATCTTATAATTCTCATACTCGGCTGTCTTGGAGGTATGAAAGCTTCATTTATCAGCCAACTCAACAAGATTCTGGCTTGCCAGCGTCAGGCTCATTTCATCGCGAACCGGATGCAAAAGGCTGTTCTTCTGGGATCACTCCATCTAGTCCGTCAACACTGTTCCTCTTAACATTCTACAAAGATAGGTAGCTCTAAAAAAGTATCCAGAGGTGAAACCTTCATCTACAACTGTCCCGTCTGCCACGTAAGGTCATCCGCGGCTAGAGACCTGACTCCAAGGAATAGTGTTGCCCGATGTTATCACGCGTAAATTTCCTGCTCTTGCTTACCTTCCAGGATAGAAGGAGCAGAAGCAGATGACGTACACGTTCCAGTTGCTTCGGGATTGGTTGCTTTAAGGAACCATGATCGTAGATCCCGAAGCCTACAACTTCTCTCATAATAAAAAAAAAATAATAGTATAGTGGTAAGTTCTTCGTTAGTATACTGGTAAGTATCCCCGCCTATCACCCGGGAGACCGGGTTTCGATTCCTTACCGGAGAGCCAATGGCGTAGTGGTGTGGCGACCCGATAGCCCGAGAGCTCCGGCTCTTGCAGTCAGCCACGTTGCATTGGGCTAACTCCCCAATGCAACGAATTATGCTGTTACGTCACCAGTATCGCGCAGTGCGAGATGATCAGGCAGATCTCGCTAATCAAACATAATGAAAGAGAAATTGGTGCGTCTCTACTATGAATGTGCGAAGTTTGAAACCACACGCGAAAAAGGACACAATTTTAGGCCCAAATTTTGCTGCAAAGTATCCTCATATAAAGAAAGTCGCACTCAGGCATCTTATTTCTCAAGTGAAGGACATCAGGACTCATCTACACATCTCAAAAGGCAGAACAATGGAGATTAAACAACAGGTTGATTTAGTGTGGAGAAAAGACGGCAATGAACATCAGTTGGAGGAAGACGCGTCACACGAGCAAGCAGCGGCAAGTGATGTTCTTCCTCAACCTTTTGATGATCCAGCAGCACCACATTCTCCAGAGTGAGATGGCCTAATTCAACCATAGGCAGAAGCAGAGGTTCAGCAATCAAAACAGCGATTAAAATGGACATACCAAATGAACAGAGATGTTCTGCGCCTTTAGTTTTTGGCAGAGAAGAGTGGGCAAAAAAGTGAGGAGAGAACACCATCAAGTCTTCTTGCTTAAGTACTCAGAGCTAGCCACAAGAATAAATGAGCAGAATATAGCAAATCAAAAACGCTCAATATTTGTAAACCGATTGCTTTCTGCTGTTGTAATAGCTGTCATCAAAATGGTAGTGGAACAGCAGCTTCCTATTGATGAACTCCCTCTGGATGATGTGGAAAACAAAGACCTTATTTAAGCTGAAGGCATAGGATAGGTGCTAGGGATAATGAACCTCAAGCACCGGATCCACTAGAACCACATCCAGACATTAATAACGTTGATGTAAACAGCAAAAGCCCGGTAGAACTATAGCACCTTCAAAGCAATTTTGGTCGTGATTGACTACGATTCAGACATATGGGAACGGCGACTCACACTTGCGGCCGCTAGGGTCGCTAGTGCGTCTAGGGATATACACTGCGCATCGTCTGCCATGTTATTCGAATTCTGCAGTGTTGAGGTGTTTCGATGTTTTAGCATTATTCGCATTATTTTTAAAATGCCAGGTATGTGTGTGGCATTCGGGTGCAAAAATGAAGGAGGACATCGATTTCCGATTGATAAAAAACGGAGGAAACAGTGGAAAATAGCCAATAAACGAGAAGGTTTCTGTTCGAGTTCATCATCGCGAGTGTGCTCGTTCCACTTTACTAAAGAAGATTATTGCACCGAAGGCTTTTAATCAGGTTAGTTTTGTTGAAAAATATAAAGAAATGTACAGAGAAACGAGAATTTAGCCTCTTTTGCCAACAAAAATTGAGCGTAACTGTCCTAAATCTTCAAACCATAATACGAAAAATACGTACGCTAACCGTATCCGCGATCAGTCAAATCGCTATTATCCATCGACTCTTCATTTCACCATTTTTGTTAAATGAATTAATTCATGCTTTGTGCAGTCAATTTTCCATATCATATCCAAAAAACATTTATTACACTTTTATATTAATTTTGTTTTTATTTTTGATCATTTTAAGACTGTTGGCTTCAAGCTCATCTAACCTCAAAATTCAAGCGCCTGATATGACCCAATAAATATTACCATTATATGTTTTTCAAATACTAAGAAATATTCCTTTTTTAAATAGAATTGCGTATGCAGAGGGTAAAACTATTCACTTTAATAATTTTTGCATAAAATAAAATTTTCGAATATTTAGGTTAGTTGAGGTTACCATTCGAAATTTTCATTTTACGCAATAATTATTAGAGTAAACAGCTTATTTACCCTATGGATACGCACTTCTATTTAAAAAAGTGGTACCCCTTCGTATTCAAACAATATTTAATGCTCGTATTTATTGAGTGAAATCGCAGGCGATTAAATTTTGAGGATACAGCTTGAGCCGAGAAGCCTTAAGCAACCTGCTATTTAGGGGTGCCACAAAGACCACGAAGTTTCCCATTGATTTAACATGGGAAAAAGTCAGCTTTTTATAAATCTAATATTTAAACGCGATAATATGTTACAAATAATTCCGTGTTTTAGTATATTGTTCAGAATTCGTCAGAGAATGAGAATCAATCATACATTTTGAGGTTGAATAATTTTCAGCCACTCTTATTAGTCCCCAAAGAAAACCCCATAGTGACAAATTTGAATTTTACGTATAATTGCGGTTTATTGACGCTTCTTAAACGTTCTTTAAAAATAGATAATCATTAATCGGGAATTTAGAATACCCAGTAATTTGTTTACTAATATTCAATTGTTTAAACAATTTTAATTTTAGTATTCGGATGTTGATGGTAAAATTGACTTTAGGGTCATAATAAAATAGAAATCAATTTATAATTTTGTTCAAATATTTGTTTTTTTTCAGTTAACTCGCAAAATGAACGTATTTTATAGAATTTATGAGTTATTTAATCAATGATCACAACAAAATAATTTGTTTCAATAATTTTACAATTATTTAAATAATACGTATTTGTTTAAGCATATATTTTACCTAAAAAAAGCAAGAGGAACATTTTATATCACTAAATTCTCGACAAATTTTAATATTTTCAAGTACTAATTTGTTTATTATGAATACTCGTGGATGTATAAAAAATTTAAATTTGTAATTGCGCGCCGATGCCTTAGCGCCTGCGCAAAGGCATATCTCCATACGCACTACTGCCCTCTACGCTGAGCTTCACAAATCGCCGTCCCCATAGATCCAACACAAAGGCATTCTCTGCCCAAGATGTGAATCATAGAGGATCTGCGTGCACTAATAGAATACCTAGACAGCAAACCTATGCATTTGAATGAAACACTAACTGCGTTAGGGCCCGTGCATACTCGAACGCAAAAGCAAACGCGTAGCTGCGTTCCAGTGTGCTAACATGAGATGAAGCTATGCTCGATCCTATGTTAGCGCATAGAACGCAACTACGCGTTTGCTTTTGCGTTCGAGTATAACTGGGCTCTTAGAGGTTTAAACTCTTGTGTATTGTGCAGTTGTGGCCGCCGTTAAAACGTTAGACCACAGAGTCAGGTCTGCAAATGCAGCCTTTGCTGCAGGAAGGGATCGAGATCCATCCAACATGGAAAATCAGGTTGGATATGATTGTCAGCAAAGTAAGGTGCAGATTGGGTCCATTGACTCAATATAAGGAAGGAAATAGAACCAGAAAGCTGATACACCATGTTATTAAAATCATCCATCCTCGGTACATTCAGACATTAACACCAGCAATATTGGATGAGAGTTTAGACTCTCAACAGCAGAGACATGATATGTTCTTACTGCTAGACTGCGTTGCTACAAGAAAAGTAGTGCAAGAAGGCAGCAAAATCGAACCTTTAAGGCAGATGGACGAAGGTTTTACCGTGAACTGAGTGTAAAGCAAAATAACCTGCAAGACATCGAAGTCCCTCAATTGGAAGACATGACTTTGGGGAAAAGTGAACAGAAGCAATTTAGACACTGCGTGGTTCTAACTAGGGGAAGTAAGAGTAAGCAATAACCCTGAAATGGAGCTGACTAACATCATAGATTCAGATATTTCAGCGGTTTTGAAAAAAGCAAGTAACTGGAAAGCTCCAGGTCCGGACATGCTGCACAATTTCTGGTACAATTACTTAAAGAGTGTGCATCCTGCGTTGGCAATGTGTTTTCAGAAGATCATCGAACACTCAGATCTGATGCCAGGATTTATGCTCGAAGGTACTACGTACATGTTGTCTCACAGCTATCATTGCAGATAAGGTATATTCTCACTGAGTTGAGAATAACATCCTTACTGAAGAACAAAAAGGATGTTGTAAAAACTCGCGGGCAGTAAAGATCTAGACACTATAGACGCTATTGCCATGACGCAAGCTCGTAAATATCAAAGAAACTTGCACATGGTGTATCTTGATTACAAGCAAGCTTTTCCTTCCGCACCACATGACTATTTGCTCAAAGTCTTTAAAATTTACAAAATCTGTCTACGCATCACCGACTTTCAAAGTCGTGCGATGATGCTTTGGGGTACGAGAATCAAGTATTTTGATCATGGACAACCAAGGATAACTAGATCAATACGCATTACGACGGGTATCTTTCAAGGTGACTTCTTCAGTGCACTATGGTTCTGTTTAGCGTTGAACCTATTGTACAAAACACTAAACAGCATGTCTGAAGGGTTCAGAAGATATGAAAATGACCCATCTTCTAGACATGTGACCCATCTTCTAGACATGAATGACCTGAAGCCATACGCTAGTTCAGATCAGAGACTGCAGCAAGTGATCGATGTCACAGAGCAGTTTTCCAATGTTATCCACATGGAGTTTGGACTGGCTAAATTCAGCACAGTGCATTTGACCAGAGGAGAATTAGGGACCGCAGAGCTAGAGAATGAGTACGAGAATGACATCGAGGCAATGGCTGAGGGCGAGTCATATAATAAAGAGTCATATGCCTGGGTATTCTCGAATCTAAGGGTATCCAGCGTACGATAGTTAAGAAAAGCCTAACAACTGCCTTCACCACAAGATTCAGTTTGGTTGTGTAGAGTTCTCTTAACTCGGCAAACAAAATCAGCGCAATCAGCACCTGTGACATCTCTATCCTCACATACTCCTTTGGGCTCATCGAATGTACGAACACCGGCCTGAAACGGTTAAACTGAAACATCCGCGTAGAAATGACGAAGCACCGAATGTACCACTGTAATTTGGCGATTGAGAGGTTAGTTCTACTACGACATAAAGGGAGTATGGGCGTTGTAGATGTCAAGAAACTATGTAAGTCAAAAGTTATACAGATGCAAAACCACTTTAACAGCAAGCGAGATTTTGCGCTTTACAACACTATCTGTAGCGGATCTCGATTACACGCTTTTGACTTTGTCCTCAGAGGAGGCCTTGAATATCGGAACAGAAGAATTAGAAACGCAATGGAGACAGAAAGCCACGGCGAGCACCCCAAAACGTTAGATCAATATGAAGTAATGATTGCAAACATGTGTTACATCAAGACGTGGTTGATCGGTGCCGATTATGTGGAGATACCAACGAATCCATGGAGCACATTATTGATAGTTATCGCGTAGTGGCTCAGAAAGAATATACACACAAACATAATGATGTGGCGGGCATTATAAATCGACCCGACATCGTGATGCGTGAGAAAAAAAGTGGAAGAGCTCATATCATCGACATTGGCTTGTCCACTTAACCGGAATTTGCAGGCAACCTATAAAACCAAGATCCATAAGTATAGCGAATTAAGGCATAAAGTAAAGACAATATGGAAGAATGTGAAACATGCTTCTATTCATCGTATTGTGCTTTCGGCTACAGGCAATGTGCACGCCAGATGCAGCCGCTCAGAAGGCGGTTTTATTAAAGACCTGTGCATAGTTTTTTTTAAAGGAGAATTGAGAAATGCATCATGCACTGATCACATTCCAACTTTAGGAACGGATCCTTAAGGAACGTAGGTGAGTGTCGGACTGACCTAAAAAACGGTTTTATCGACTAAACGAACTCGTTTATACCTGCCAACCCATGTTCCCGGAATCCGCTTTCGCATTACTTCAGGAACATGGGTTATAGGCATTTTACGCCGTGCTTCGGCGTCTCTCTAGTGTGTCCAGCTTGGACTCTATTTGGCACCAGACCCAACCATGATGTGCGCATCGTGCTCATTAGTGCGAAAATGTCGTACAACGGGCTCCTCGGCCTTGACATCATGGATGGGGATTTGCTTCACGAGCAGCCCAGAGGAAGCACTGGGGAGTGCTCACGCACTCCGCAGATTTGTGCCCCTCCTTGCCGCACCTGATACATAATTTGGTCCTATCTGGACCCTTGCAGCCCGCTGCTATATGGCCGAAGCCTAAGCAGTGATAGCATCTTGTAGCCTCCGTCTTTTTTCAGACCCTACAGGACATTCAGCCCAACTTTAAATGTCCTGTTCGAATAATCTCGCCACCAGCTCCTCGCTGAGTTCTACGTAGGCCTATAGGTGTCCCCTAAAGGCCCTTTTCGTCATGCTCACCTTCACAGTGGCAGAATCGATACCACCGAAGAGCTTCTAAACTGCCTCTATCACCTCTTCTGCGTCTTTTGTTGTGCCGAGATCCATGACCTCGACTTCCATGCGTGGGACGAGCTCACGCACGGAGTTGCCAACACCAACTGCCTCCCTGATGGCAGAAGACAGCTTTGCCCTGCCATCTGCTGCAGAGCCTACCTCGACGAGAAACTTACCCTTCCTCGTCTTTCGGACACCCCCGATTTTGACACCAAGGATATCCGGTTTCACAAGTACCTCGGCGTAGCTCGAACCCTGAGCCGGTTTTATTAGGACCGCATCGGATCGAACTCGCTTCTGCGGTTCCTTCTTCCCGCTGATTTTGGGTGCAGGAGTGGACGCTTATGCATCTCCCCGCTTCGTAATTGAGGACTCTGCTGCAGTCGTGCAAGGTCTCGGTTTCTTTGACGCCGGTCTTTGTGCACTTGCCTAGACGGGGCTCATAGAAGGCTTCCTCTCTCGCTTCCCAGTTTGGGAGTGGCAGCCTCCATAGTTTCTTCGGTTTGAATCCCGCTTTGGCTTGTGTCTTTGTTCAGATTGGCCTTATTCATATACTTCTTTCCGATGCTTTTTCCAACGTATTTTATAGCATCTTTGTAAGAACAATCAGCGAAGCCTATAGAGTATTCCAGCATGTCCACTGCACGCCGCGCCTCACCCAGTCCTTCCCTAATTGGCATAAACATATTCCGCTTCGTATCGCAGAAATCCTGCATCCGCTTCAACACACCCTTCAGATCCTCCAGGGCTTTTAGACTCTAGGAATGTATCCTCATTAATATGTTCAGCCTCGCATTCGTCTTTGGACTGGGTTCAAGCTTCTCCACCACGTTCAAATCAACTCCCAACTCCTCGCACACGCTTCTGTTAAAATTATATATATATTCGCTATTTTATTCCCACGAGTAGCTAGGGAACTATAGGTCCACCCTCGCAGAGCTCTGCATGCGGGTGTAAGATCTGATTACTCTAGGAGGCGACATGGTATCCTAGAGACACCGTTTGGAACACCATACCCTGGTGCCATTCAGTCTTCGGTACGGTTGTTAATGCCTTGACCTAGGGGGTTTTTCTTCGTTACCACACCTGGACCATTGTCCGCGACTGCTTTCTGAGTTTTTTAACCGTATTCAGCAGAAACTCTCGGTACAGGGCCCCCCTATCCGCAACCCGGGGACGCGCCCGGTAGCCTGTTCAAAGGCACCGGTACCTGTGCATAGTAAGAAACTTCTTAGACCAGACATGCCCAACTTGGGGAAATTTCCTCCGGGAACACATGTTCCGAGTTCCCTACTCTTTCTCCTAGAGAGCGGGAATGGTGGTAGACACATGCGCGTGGTAGACGTGTACGCCACAGAGGAGAGATTCTCGCAAGCGTTTACCACCACTCCCGCTCTCTAGGAGAAAGAGTAGGGAACTCGGAACATGTGTTCCCGGAGGAAATTTCCCCGAGTTGGGCATGCCTGTCCTAGACCATCAGCAAGCAAGCGACTAAACACCTATGGAGAGGCAGATGACAGCTCTAAGAAAGCAGCCAGAGGCGAATATTGTCACCTTCATCGCTTGCGGCCGCTGCGTAAGGACAACAGCGTTAAAAGACAATCTCCAACACAGTAAATGCCAGAGACATTATTCATCTGAAGTTGGATAAAAACGCTGCAAACAAATAAAACTACAATTATCCGGCGGCAGGTAATGTTTATCACCAGGCGGTTAAAAATTATCCGTCGTCGGATAATTATAGTTGTCGATTGCTTGCAACGTTTCTATCCAACTTCAGATAAGTAATATTCCTGTGTTTAACTGTGGCTGTAACTCATTTCGCGGATAGTGGGATAAAAAACCAGGCTTTGCCCATTATGTTAAATTAGGCATACTGCTCTTATTAGATCATTTGATTGCATTACATAAATGGGTCCGTGACTGATGATATATACCGGGACATCCCCATGCAAACTGTTAAAACAATCCAATTCATAACAAAAACGCCTTCGACATATTGTGCTATAATAATCTGAAGCCTGAGAGGAAAATAAGCTTCCTAATTTTTATTTAAAACATATACCGTGATCCTAATTTTGTATCTACCACAACATAATTGCAAAATATTTCAAACATTGTATTAAATTAATTTACATCATTCCCATCTCATCAGGCACTTGACTTAGTCCGTAGCTGATGATGAAAAACCTAGACGAGACTTTTTTTCTTTTTCCAATTTTTTTGCACAATTAACCTTTTTCAAGTTATAGCGTTATAAGCAATTAAATTTGCACTAATATTCACATATTTGGATATAGATATCTCAGCACCTATTTTTAAGACACGCACGAACTCCACACGGGGAAATGAAATTTTCTCATCGAACCTAAAAACGGTTAATTGTACAAAAAGTGTAGAAGTAAAGAAATGTTTTATTGGTTCAAACTTTATAAAAAACATTTCACAAAATTTTATTTTTCATAAATGATGTACTTGTTAAGAAAAAACTTCTTTAAACAATTAACGATCAGGTTCTCAGAAGTATTAGTGGTGGCCGTGGGATAAAGTGGCAACATCGACGTTCTTTCTTTATTCGTTCGCTGCTTGTATTGGCAAAACGACAGATAAATTCATTCCAAGCGGAACTGGCGAAAAGTGAACGTGCTGATCTCAATAGAACGTATTACTTAGGTTATCGAACCCAAGACATGTCAATGGATTTCTTCACTTCACTAATAAAAAATGCTCCTGAGAAACAAGTCGTTTTTGAAACCCCTGGTTTCTTTAATATAAATTTATTTTTAATGCTCAGAATTAAATCATTCTAAATTTTACTCAATTTATTTCTATACACTCAATGTTTGCGAAACTTTAATACCTAAAATTTAAATAAATGTGTTTTCTACTTTTTATCTTTTAAATTCGCATCATTAAAAAAATACTTCAGTGAAACCTAAATCTTGAAATTTTAGTGGTTTTTAAATTTTAGTGCCTTCTATATTTGGACTCACCAGATGTCGAGAGCGAATAAATTTGTGTTCTTGATATTTCGTAGATTCCGACTAAAAAAATATTTTCTGTGCATCCTACTGATTCAGCGTTTTAGAATGTTTATTACTCATTAAAATAACCTTTGTTATTTTTTTGTTCAGGATTATTTGAAATATGAGGTTTATAAACTTATTATCACTTTTTCTGCTTCTTTTTTTTTTTATCCCAAGCTTGCAAAATCCTCGTGCCAAAATATCTCATTGAAAAACTAAAAAATTGAAAAAATATATATTTTGCTTGGCATGCTATAAACTTTTTTTCTTTTTCTGTTAAAATAATATTGGCAACATTTCTGTGATTTACATGTAAGTACCTGTCGAAACTTAATATTTTTTAAATTAAAAAAATTGTTATCAAAAGTTCTGTGAAATTTTCAATATCTTTAAAACAATTCTATAAAGATGGAAGAAAGTTTAATTATTAATTCCTTTGAAATGTAGGGAAATTTCTACTATTTTTCGTTCAAAGTTAATTCTTTTGAATTGAAAAATAGTCTACTATTGTAGTTTTCGTTCAGAATTCATCTCTTTTGATTAAAAATCTAATATTTGTTTCAAGATTGAATAGTTTTATTTAAAATTCGTTTTTTAAGTTGAAAATCAATTTTCTTAACTAAAAATTTAACTTAATTCATTTTGTCTGGCAATATCCATCGTTTCTAGATGAAAATTCAACTATTTAATTTGTTTCATTGAGAATTCATTTTTTTAGTTGAAAATTCAACTGCTCGGTAAAAAGTTTAATTTTATTAGTAAAAATTCATTTTATTGGTTTTAGATTGAACTATTTTGTTCAAATTTCGTTTTTTATTTTGGGTCAAAAATCATCATTTTTCCATGGTTTTTAACATGCAGAATGATACTTTGAAAGCCCCCTCCCCCCTGGATATATCACGTATTTTGTGAATGACCCCTGTCAAACATTAATCTCTTTGGTTAAATCTTCAATTTTTTGTTGCATATTCCGTGTTTTTTTTTTCTTAGAAACATATATTGTTGTAAATTCCTTTTTTTATAGAAAAACTACTTGTTTGAAAGTAAAATTACTTTATTAAAAATTCTTTTTATTAGTTTTACATCTCTTTGGTTTAAAATTGAACTATTTTGTTGAAAATCGTTGTTTTTTTTTTGGTTTGTTGAAAATCCATCTCAGTTTAAAATTCAACTATTTCGTTGAAAATTAAGGTTTTTGTTAAAAATTCAACTGTTTTATAGAAAATTGGTCTTTTTGGCTTAAAATTCGTCTTTTTGGGTTTAAAAGTCAACTATTTTCTAAAACATTCGAGTTTTTCGTTTGAAAACTCAACTCATTCGTCAAAAATTCTTCTCTTCTGGTAGAAAATGAATTTTTTCTGGCTGAAAATTCAACTATTTTGTTGAAAATGCAATATATTTCGACTTAAATCTTACGCGTTTCATATCGAATTCGATGTAGCGCCTATACATTAATTTTATTCAGCAGAATTTATTCCCCTATAATTCACTTATTTTCGTGTAAAAACACGCTATTTCCCCTGTTTTGAGAGCATTTCTGGTTTTTAAGTCTGTCTTCTTTTAGGTGTTTATCAAATGAAATAGAAGACACCATTTTTTCTCACAAAGGTTGGGGGGGCAAGGGGGGGGGGGGGGTATTCGTATTTTTGACGTCACGTTAACGGTTTATGTGATGATCTCTCATGAAGAAGAGGCAGATTTTTATTGTCAGAAAGTAAATAATTTTAAATATTCTTTTGAGACGTTGATACTCAAATTTAGTCAACATTTGACTTTGAACATAACTTGTCACCTTTCTGGAAATAGGGCTCTTTTTCATTCTGAAATTTTCAATTTGAATTATGCTTGTATTCCAAGTTAAATAAAAGTCTGAAAGCCCTAATTACCTGATTAAGTTTAAAGAGAGGAAAAAACTAATTAAGTTGGGATAAACTCAGCACGTTTCGAAACGTTTATAATTTATAAACGTTTTATTTACTTATTTTTGAGTACTGAGAGCTCAAATAAGACGATGTAATATGAAACGAACGAGTTGAACCAGCTCCAAACTAGGCAGACGAGCAAGCCTAATATCGAAGTTCTAAGCTGACACACCCTATAATGTCGATCCATATACCACTCGGCGCATGGAGGGAACATTTAATAAATAGACTAAAAGTCTTCAAACTTGTACTCACATATCACTCAATGTCGCTTGTAATATTTTTCTTACATAAATATTTTCATATAACGACAAATGTAACTAACAGTTATTCTTTATCTCGACCGTTTCGAAATGTAACTTTTTTACATCCTCATCTTAATGAGAAGATATTGGTTTTATGTAAAATTTAACTCAGTCGGTTTGCATCAAATCTCCACGTCTTGAGACCCCCTGAGCCAAAAAAAAACTGTAGTAAAAAAAAAGTCTGTAGTCTGTAGTCTGTAGTCTGTCTTTAGGCGCGATGAATTTTGAAAAAATAATCAGATAGGACAAGCCCATTAGTCAGCTATTTTGGATGGAAATTGAAAAAGTTAGAACATTTTCAAAATTATTGACACCATTTTTTTCAAGATTTAAAAATTCTATGTACGGCTATTCGTATTATTAAAAATTCGAACAATTTATCTTCACGACTTTTTTCGGTTAAAAGAAAATTATCAGAGTTATACCATTTTCGAAATTCAAAAAAACAACGGAAAATGAAAATTGTAAGCCAAACAACGCGCGCTCTGAAAAAAGTCATAAAAAGAAATGAAAGAATTTTGTCTTGAAACATTGAAAATTCAAATTTTGACCCCACGAAACATAATAACAAAATTCCATTTTGCGGTCAAACTACCGAAGATACGGAAAAAGATGAATATATAAGAATTATCCATCCAAAAGGATCTACATTTTTTTATAGGGCGCGTAGTTTTTGTTTTATTCTTAAAAAATAATATTACAAATAAAAAAATTGAATTTTTGGACAAATGACACAAGTTACGAAAGAAATACATAGACGAAAGTTGTTCAATCAAAAAGAGCTACAAATTTGCTATATAATTTTTTACAGGATGCTTGGTTTTTGTCTTAATCGCAAAAAATAACATTAAAAATAAATTAATTAAATTTTTGGAGATCTATAAATTTGTTCCTAATCATTTTTTGCTGGAACGCGTAGTTTTTGTTTCAATCGTAAAAAATAACATTAACAATACAAAAATTAAAATTTGGGAAAAACAACACAAGATACGAAAAAAATTAATGAACAAAAGCTGTCTACTCAAAAAATATCTATACATTTTTTATCAATCATATTTCC
>CAKNXH010000182.1:4134-14584 GCA_932178445.1 Andricus quercusramuli
TCAGAAATAATTTTTTACAATGTTTGAGTAGTACGTGGATGGTTTTCAATATATTATGAGCATCAGGTTTTTAAAAATAAAAAAAAGACTACATTAATTAACACGATATTTTTCATTTTTGGAATATTCATTTTATTTTTCAACCTAATGCTCAGAATATATTGAAAACCATCCAAGTACTACTTGAACATGTTAAAACATAATTATTTCTGAAAAATAATAATAAATTTAGAAACTGGTATTTTTAACATTTCAAATAAGCGCGCGAACGGCAGCCAATGAAGCACCTCATGCATCGCTTGCGCAGTAGCGCAAGGTGCCCGCGTTGGGAGCACTGAGCAGAGCCCGCAAGCTAGCATTTGAGTAGTGAGGATGCGTCTACGAAAAGCACCCCCTCCACTTACCACTGCACCTATAGGCGCGAGACAGTGGAGCTCACGGACACGTCGCGTACAACTGTAGTGGTAAGTGGTGGGGCTAGCTTTCGTAGGTCTCTCGTTCGGGTCTCCACGTACACTTATCATGCCTCTGTTTGTAGCTTAATAACAAGAAAAGTAATTAACTTAAAAAATTTCTGATTATTGAAAATGAAAGTGTAGCTCAGAAACTATCGATTGGCGTAAGAAAATAAAAATCTATTTTTTCCGCATTAGGTCCCTTTTTCGCGGACGGTCACATTTGTTTGCTTGTATCAGCTCGCACGGTGACGAGTTGAACCGTCTCAAACGCTTTCATAAATCTCAATATGTTATTAATTTATTTATATATAAATTAACCCAAAATGGTCCAACAATATGCTTCATTAAAAATTATTATAAATTTCTAAAAAGTTTTAAAAAGTTAGGAAAAATCAGTTACAATTTTCGAACTTTTCTGTCACAGCTACGCGTATACATAAACTCAATTTCCTGCTAACATATGTTACAAAAATTTTACTTCATATTTATTTTCTTCTGTCTTCGTATGTAATAATGTCTACTCCTTCAGTTTGAAAACTGTAGAATTAAATTTCGTGTTGCACCCTGAACAACATTTTTTGCGAAATACGTGCGATGATAACAAAAATATGTTCTAACTGTTCGAAAGTGAAAAGCAAAATTTTTGGATATAGTCGATATCTGAATGTAAGATATTTCAGTGCATCATTGATTTAGTATTATATTATATTGTACTTACGAACAGAATTTCCAAGTATTATGCACACAAACAGAAACAGAATGAGAGTGAAAACTGTCATCTTTCTAGAAACAGAACCTTCGACTGATCTTAAACTGGCTGTACTTTTATATATGCTATCCTACACGACATATTAACAAATAGTGTTACCACATTATTGCAGTGGAGTGTCGTTCTTTCCTGAGATTAAAAGTCTATTCACTATGCGTGAAAATGTTAGATATTCAGAATATAGACTCGATCTACACCTTGCCAAAAATTTACATAAATTCCAAAAATGTTGAAAATATTTTTGAAAATTGGTTATACGGGGTTGTTGTAGACACTTGCTGATTATTCCTAAATTCAGTGTGAAAATTACAGAAATCAAAATGATAGATGTTGCATGATGATGTAATAATGAAGAATTTTGAAAATGTTTTCTGAAATGAAGGGCTGATAGTCAAACTAAAAAAAAAAGAGTCGGAGCAAAAGCAATTTGATTTTTTGCGACACCGAAAAAAATCAGGTCACGCGCTACGGCCAAAAGTGGGTTGGTGATTTAACTCTTCTTTGCACGTAGTGTGTGGTTTGATTCGCTGTCAGAAACACGATTATGGACCTTTTTCTTTTCAAAAATGACATGAAGTTTTTGAAGATTTCAATACTACCTGTAAAGAATTATTTAAAAATAAATTTTAAAAAATCGAAACAAGATTAAAACTCTTTCGTTAATATGATTTAAAGATTTTTCACTTGAAAATAACTAAGTTAGTGAAAATTATTTATTTATTCATTACTTGAAATTTTCAAAATACCATTTTCCATTGAAAAAGTCAGAACCAAAACCTCAAATAAGAAAAATTAAATAATATGGAATTCCTAAAGCTTGTTCGTTTTAGTCATTAATATATCATTTTTCATATCAAATATCCGTTTTTTTCGAGAACGCATAAATATATGCTCAAATTGTTTAAACTTGCTATCTTCCTTAAATTGTGAAAGCTTTCAGATATTCTCAACAACTGCTAATTTTTTCTTAATAATAATAATTTTTGTCAAAAGCTTCAAAATTTGAACGAAATCTGATAAGTGGTTAGATCTTTTCAAAAATTCATGATTTTTCTTTTGTCATATCGTTTTCGTTCAAAAAACCCAAGTCTGTAACCTTAAATTTTTACGTCTTGCATGATTTTATCAATACTGGACGATTTTCGTATAAAAATCCCAACTTTCAAACTGGTACTACATATTTTCTCAACACATGATGACTTTCCTCATGAAATATCCATTTCCGTCAAGAAAGTTCAATTTATGATTTTTCTGCAAGTAGAAAGATGGAAAGATAGAAATTGTGGTATAGAAAAAGATAGAACTATTCTACCTTGGGTTAAACGCATCTCAGGGTACCATGGTACCTGACTAGGCCTAGCGACCCTTTTCTATTGTGCGGTGCTCCGCATCGAGGGAGCTGGAACTCGAAGCTGGACGAAGCGTTGTGGTGCTCAACCGTAGGCTTCTGTGTATGTACGCGCGAGGGTACTTTTAAAATTTAAATGGCTCTGTTCCCACCTCTATTTCCACTGGAGGCTACTGACTGTGTACGTTGCGGTGGTAATGCATAGTATGTAACCCAGTAGGCCTAGTCCACTTGTCAATTAAGCATGCGATGTTTTTTTTTTATTTTTATCATTTGATTTTATTTTTTTATATTTTTTTTATAAATAATACGTACACTCATTGTATGAAATATGTAATCAAAGCCCATCTTTTATGATTAGAAGTTTTCTTTCACATTTGATCAATTGAGTATATTATATAACATAAATATATACGTAGTTATTTACATATAAACTTCGATCGTATATAGTCATACTATAATTTATATTTTCAAGACCAATATATACTGCAAATTTATATCAAAATCAATGAACCAAACAATACCCCAGGCGGAAAAATTCTATATAGTTTATACATAATGTATTATGTATAGGCACTATATAATAAATTATATATATTTTATACATAATCGGCGATTCACAATTTATATAATAAGAACATAATATTTCTTCATATAATTACCTTCTTGGACACGATTTAAGTATGTCATTGAGTCCGGACGGTATAAAGGTGTTCAATATCGGTACTCCTCCGGAAGTGACAACGACCCGGGTGTACCTTATCATGCACCAGGTTGTTAAAAGCATCGTCTACAGGAATTTTCTCAAAATTTAAAGTTCGTTGATGAAAAGATCGAATTCAAATGTAGTTGCGCAGACCCTGGTGTACCTGACCATGCACCAGATTGCTGAAAGCATCTTCTACAGGAATTTTCTCAACATTTAAACTTCGATGATAAACAAATCAAATTCTAATGTAGTTGCGCCGACCCTGGTGTACCTGATCATGCACCAGGTTGCTAAAAGCATCGTCTACAGGAATTTTCTCAACATTTAAATTTCGATGATAAACGGATCAAATTCCAATGTGATCAGCACGTTAAAATACTTACGTATACGGACTTTCAAATTAATCGGAGGTAAGCGCTTTTCGGAACTCCGCCCATTCATTCAATTAGTTATTTAATTATTTATTTATTTAATTAATTATTTATCTATTCAATTATTCAATTATTTATTCAATTATTAATACATTTATTCATTCAATTATTCATCATTTAATTATTCATTTAATTATTTATTTGATTATTCATTAATTTATCTAACGTACGTTACTTTGCAATTACAGTTAGCCAACGATAATGTTACGTACTTTGCATTACCACCGCAACGTACACAGTCAGTAGCCTCCAGTGGAAATAGAGGTGAGAACAGAGCCATTTAAATTTTAAATGTACCCTCGCGCGTACATACACAGAAGCCTACGGTTGAGCACCACAACGCTTCGTCCAGCTTCGAGTTCAAGCTCCCTCGAGGCGGAGCACCGCACAATAGAAAAGGGTCGCTAGGCCTAGTCAGGTACCATGGTACCCTGAGATGCGTTTAACCCTTCTACCTTTCGTAATCAAGGACCCTTATCCATCTCTTTGCTGCATTCTACCTCTTTCATAAAAATTCGAACAAATTTGAGAAAAATGAGAATTTTCAACAATCTTCAAATGACAATAAATCAATAGGCTCCAAATTAATTATGCACATTTAAGATCTCCACGCATTCTTGTTTCAAGCATGGAAAAATTATACATGATGAAAAAGACAATGAAAAAGTTTCAATTTTAAGAACTGACACAATGTGAACTTGAAATTGTCTTTGATTTTTAACTGGAAGTTCCTAAAATTCCAAATTTGTAATCGGAATCACCGAAATTTGAAAAAATATCCTGTTAAGTCAGTTTTCATTTGACTACTATCTGTTTCAAAAATCCTGTCCCCTCTACAAATCATTGAATATCTCAATCAAAAAAAAAATCGCTTAAAAAAAAAAGGAAAAACATCTTGCCAATCTTCATTTCATTACGAATAAGTACAATACTGTTTTACTGCGATGCGCTCATAAGTCTTCAAATCTTTCACATTTCTCAACAAATTGTTAGAAATCTTCATAAACTTTCTCACAGGTTCTAAATATTATTCAAAATTATTCGAATTTTTTCGACATTTTTTTAAATTCGGCAAAACTGAAAGAATTACCTTCAGAACTACTAGATTTTTCTTCGGCAATTCTTTAAATCTTTTTACATTCTTGAGAATATTTCTATATGTTCTGCCAGAATTAGTTTGTCAAAATAAGAAATTATTTAAAATTTGTCCAGAAATTCTAAAAAACAGTGTTATCACGAATCTTATCAGAATTTTTTACAAGCTTGAAAATTTACATTTTGTTTTAAATTTTTTGGAATATTTTCAAATTTTTCCAAACTTTCTAAACATTTTTTGAAAGCTTTGAAGTATCTCCTAAAACTATTCTATTTTTTCGCAAAAATTCATGATACATCTTCCATGAAAGATTCCAAGCAAAATTATTTTCAAGGAAAGCAGCTGATCAAATAAAACGCACGTGGCGAAGATCTGATTGCTTCATGTTAATTTGATTACATTCATACACAATCAATGACAAGGAAATAAAAAAGAAAGTAAATCTGGAATGACTAATAAATAAAAATCACAGAGAGAAGTTGCGTAATTGTTTGCTTTTTACTAGATTCTGTGATAAATTAAAAGCGATCGCTGTGAAAAAACGTTCACGTCTGATAATCATGATTCAAGAAATAAAGAAATAAAACTTGAAAAATATCCGTATCATATTTTTAATTTAGAAAATTAAGAAAATTTCGAACTAGGTATTTGAATTCGTTAAGTTGTGAGAATTCTACACACAAGAAAAATTTCACTGGGAAAAAGAGGGATTTTCAATCCAAAAGTACGAATTTCCAAAAGAGCAGCTGAAGTCTCGTACACAAAAAAAACATTACTTTTCAACGAAATCGTCGAATATTGGAAAAAATAATGTAATTTTTAGCAATATTGTTGCCTTTTTAACGAAATAGTTGAATCTTTGAAATAAAATAGACGAGTTTTCTATTATTTCTATTTTTTGTCACGCAAAAAATGGTTTGAATAATTTTCAAACGCGTGTTGAATTCGCGTGTGTATGTCATGCCTAGGGATTGCGTATAATGCCTGGATTATATACTTTGCCTGTAACATATGCACACACATATATACAAAACGGTGTTTTTGGGTTTATTTGAAAAACGGAAAAGGCTACAGTATATCATCAGGAGAAAAAATTCAAATTTAAATTTTGTATAAGAATGTGTACTTCTTAAGTTAACTTCAAAATTTCTTTCACAGATCTCCAAGGACGAAACCGGTTAAAAAAACAATTTATTTGCAGTTATGTAATTAAATTTAGATTTTTTTTCTAAATCATGACAATTTTTCCTTAGTTCAAAAAATTAACATATACTTACGACCCTGAATAATATTTTGACCATAGGGGACTACTCCGCGGCCTGGTCGTGGTGTAGCTATACCTGTAAAATATAATATAGGAACTTTTATACATGAATTTTATTAGTGAAACCCAAAGATTTGCTATTTGTCCAAACTGAAGATGACTCAAATGTAATCTCAAACTCTGTTAATATCAACCGTGGTACCAAATTTCAACGAAGTAAATATATTTTATTTAGATTAGTATTTTTAGAGCATTGTGTTATTTTGACTTTTTTTTGTCCATTAACATGATTGAAAATATAGGATTTTTGCTCATGCGTCTTCAGAATGAGTTAATTGAAAGAAGTGAAAAAAGTAATAAATTATCTGTAAGTATATTTTTGTCGCGTATAATTTATTTTAAAGAAATTGTTCATGAATGACTTTTTGCCGATTGTCTATTCCCCGGCACCCCTTCGATATCAATCGAAAAAGACTCATGAAGAAATTTCATAAAATGCTCATCTTGCGCTCTATTATTTTCTGTTATTGAAACTCAATCCGTCATTTTGATTTCTCATCTTTTGACATCAAATTAGAGATTAGCGACATTGAAAACCACTTTGTACCAAGTTTTATATAGATGCGAAGGAAAATAATTTTTTTGTCGCTTTTATTGGGTTTTGGCTTACTGTGAGTGATCCAGTTGTGGGTTCTGTCTTTATAAAGATAAGCCTCAATAGGTGCAGTAATTTTTTTAGAGATTATTTTTGAATGATTTTTGAATCCACGCAAAACAAGCACCTATGAGGAATGTGGAAAATGCACTGTACTTTTATAAAAAACCCTGCAGACAAAAAAAATCAAGAAACCATAGACAAACAAAAAATTTCAAGCACAATTCATACGTTCAGAAGAATATTATTTAAGTTATCAAAATTTACCATAAAAGGTTACCGGTGAATGACTCAACATTTCAATAAATTCCCGGAAAGGCCCCCAAATTACCATAAATTTCCATTTGCTACATATTATCATCAAGAAAAAGATGGGCAATTGATTTTCTTATAAAAATATGTGATGTTTTATTCAACAATCAAAACTTCTTTCAAAGGTCTCCAGCGCCAACACCGTTCAGCGAGAACAATTTACTGACTGTCTAGATATGAAATATGGATCTTTATTGAGTCGCAGCAATTTGTTGTTAGTTTAAAAAATTATAATATACTAACGTCGAGCTCCGGAATTTGAACCTAGATGGCTAGCGGTTGAAGCTTGGTTACTAGAAGATGAAGCATAGTCCTCGGTATGTTCTCTGCTTGCTGATATGCGAGATAGCAGTGGAACCTCCTCAACACCTTCATCTTTAAGATAATATAGCAATTTTCATTCAAGAATTTTGAAATCGGCAACTCTGAAACCCTCCTGATACCACACGCAGGACAAGGATATGCGAAATCAACAACACGATCGGTATAATTATGGACAAGAGGACATTTTAGAAGATCTTAAAAGGAGTTCAGTTAAATCTACTCATTTTCTGTAGATTTCACCTGACTTCTGTAAAATGTACATGTGTATGGAACACGCCGAATGCAGTACATTTTACTAGGCATGATTTACGAGATTAGGCAAAATGCACAGGAAATTAGTAGATTCAACTGAAGGTCTTGTAAAATCTACTAACAAGTCATGTTATCTCTAAACTCGAAATAAGCCACACTGCAAAGCTACCCTGGTACCAAGTTTTATGCAGCTGCGATGAGAAATCGAATTTTTGCCAATTTTATTGGATTTTGGAACACTGTGCTGCCGCTACCCAGGTGGCACCAGGACTGGTGGCAGAAATCGTGTTGAGAAACATAAATCCCTCAATCAAATTATATATGATGATCCTAGTCCAGACAACTGGTAGTTTTCTTCCCGGAAATTTCCACATGGAATGTTTCTAATGGGAAAGTTTCGTTAAGGGGTTCCTTTCAACATATCAAAAATGCTAGAACAGATCAATAGCCAAACCGGTTTTTTTTCAAAAACAGTTCCAAAAGTTACTCTTGTGTGAACGGATAATTTCCATTGCATTCTATAGCAAAATGTCCAAGAGAAAAAAGAAAGGGGACAAAATTATGAGAAACTTTGTTCAAGAAATAATCCCCTACCTTCCGTAGCTTTCGAGTTAAGATGTATTGAAAAAAACCCACTTTTTTGGATTTTTAGCAAAAAATCATTAAGTTAAAAAAAACACTGTATACCTTCGCACCTAATTACTACACGGAAAAGTGTTTCAAAAGTGAGTGAAGTTAGACTCAATTTTCTGTGATTTCAAGAAAAGAACATTATCTAATCTATAATAGGTCATAAGTTATCGCCCCTCAAAGTTCGCCATTTTTTTACCGTCAAAAAAGTGGATTTCAGTTTTTTCAAAATAAATCGAGTCAGGTTTAGTTTGCATTGATGATGCCTGGGATGAGATAGAGTCCATAAGATTCTATGTTGGAATTTTTTGGGAATTTCGCTAATTTTTCCGACGGAATTCCTGGACTGTCCTTATAATGTTGACACATTAGAAGACTCTCCGGAGGAACCCTTGAGATGTGAAGGTGAATTTAAATTACTTCAACTGCCGTTTACGCAATTTTCCCGAATTTCAGCATTACAATTAACTCCGTTAACAACATTTTCAACAATCAGTTGACACCTTCCAACAATTTTTTGGCAGATATGACAAGTTCGTATGCAATTTAGTCAAGAACAACCACAACATTTTAGAAATTGAATTGGAATCCGCGATACACGTGAATAAAGATTCGAACAGTTTTTGTCGCTTTACTCGACTTCGTCCATGTTGCATTTTATTTTGGATTTTCGAGTTTACTTCAGAAAGGTTGATAAGCTACATTTTTTTTAATTGAAAAAGGTGCACAATTAAACTTTCCACAAGAATATGTACTTTTTTAGTTTAAATTAAAAAATTATTTCAAAGGTCTCCAGGGGCGAACGCCGCTCAGCGAGAGCAATTCAGTGGCGGTTAAGAAATAAAATTTAGATTTTTTTCTGAGTACCAGCAATTTTGCATCAATTCAAAAAAATCATGATATACTCACATGGATTAATGGAACTTGGTGGAGCCTGGGAGCCGTATCGGTTGACGTTTTCTTGCATCTCCTCAATGATCCTCAGCATCTCAGCCTGTTCTGGTGTTTGATTAGCATGTCTTCCAGGCCGCTGCTGGTTTGATGGTGGACGTCGATGTGAACGATTATCACTTCCATCTGCAAGACGTAATATAGGAATTTTTATCAGAAATTTTTTTCAACTAACCCTAAAAATTTGCTATTGATCCAAAATAAAGAGAGGCCAAATGTAATCCCGAAGTCAGTTGATATTATAAGAACGAACGTCTGGTAAGCATTAATAAAAATTCTAGAAGCTGATACAAATTTGAGAAATTTATGAAATTTTCAGAAATTTATGAACTTTTCAGAAATTCATGAAATTTTTTATAACTTTAGACATTGATGAAAATTTTAGAAGGACCCCGCACCAAATACATGGTAAAAAAGGTCCGAGTGGAATTTTCAAATTTTATGATATTTTTTAGTTTATGCTCTCTTAATAAAAAAATGCTGATGGCAAAAACTCAAATTATGAACAGCATTTGCGCTATGATGACTTAAAAGACAGATTTCGGTACATATTTTCACCTGTGGATTGGAATATATCACAGAATTTTTTTCCACCCTTTGCATTGCTCAAATGCAAGTTTATGTAAAGAAATAATTGCACGGACGAGCAATACGATATGGTCGCGTTGGAAATGATACGCGCTAAGCGTTCAGGTGATGCGGTAAAGGCTTAGGTAACGCATAAAGCGTTCATATAATAGCACGAAACTTAAATTAGCAACAATATAAGAAATACTTGAACTATTTTTTCAATCCTGAGTAGTTTCGTTTCAAACAAAAAAAGGTGAATGTTCAATAAAAAATGTTATAGTTTATATGTCAATCAGAAAAGATTTCAATTTCCGATAAAAGACAGCTGAGTTCATTGAAAAAGCCGAATTTCTATGACTCCTGGATAGAGAGAGAAGTCTGCTGAGAATTCAGGGAATTTGATTAATTATTAGAAGAAAGATGAATTAATTTTTGAAAACAGAGTCACTGAAAGTCTTCTACGTAATTTTCATGAATGAGTATTTCAAAAACCGAGGGAGCCTTTGTGAATACGGTTTTATAGAAATCCAACAAGAGTCACTGAAAAACTGTTACTGCACAGTGAACGTTTTTCATAGCGCCCCGCATGTTGCGCTTTTTGCTCCTCATACCTCTGTTGCGTTGTTTACATAGTTGTTGAGGATAGGCGCATGATAGTGCAAGACGCAAATTGGTGTTTGA
>CAKNXH010000182.1:14594-61804 GCA_932178445.1 Andricus quercusramuli
TCCCCATTATTTCAACATTTTGTTCACCCACCTCCCAACCCTTACAATAGTGCTATTGCTCGAGATTTAATTTTGTAGGAGAATATTGATTAAATCAGGAATTTTCTTTGATCAGGAAGTGACACGGGATTTATTTTCTGATCGATATTATTTTTGAATTCTTAGTTATAATAGAGAAAGTTATTCAATCGCATTAAATTAAACTTTATATCATATTGCATAATACGAGATTCAATGATATTATTTGGAAAGCCTCTGACATGGTTTGGTTTCAATTATAATTTTAGAGCTCAAGCGCTTCTATTTATGAATATTGTTCAATTGTAAAGACTACTTCTCAAATGGGGACAGAATTGGAAGGGCTTTTCGGAATCCTTTACCCTGATACATTGAATTTTGAAAAATTAAATTCAAAATAAGCCCAAATTAAAATTTCACTTTGACCTCCAACATTAAAACTTGCTTGTTAGTTTCTTGGACTTTTTAATTTCCAAGAATTTCGTTGTATCTGAAATATGAAACCATCTTCATGCTTATAATCCTTTTTCATTCAAAATAAGTGATTTATGTGAATCTCCAATAATAATATTGGTTAAACTTTATATCTATTCAATGTCGACAGAAAATCCAAATGGACTGATTCCATAGCTTGCTCACTATAAAAACCGAGACCTTTTCTGTATACGGAACGAAAATCAACGACGTGTTAAAATACTGCGTGCACTTTTGGAGTAACTGAAATTTTTAAATCCAAGTAACTTGTTCTGAATTTCTAAATGGATTGTTCATATTCTGCATGTAGTACACTTCCAAAACAATGTTCAACAACATTCTTGAAACTACTCAATGCAGCAACGTATTTTAGATGTTCTAGATTACTTTTCACTCTGAGAACATCAATTTTACTCAGCAAAATTTTGCAAGAATTTCCATTGAAGCCTGTACCACCGTGCATAACTTATCGTTTAACATTGCTCTCTTTAAGCCATTCGTTCGTTACTTTCTCACATTCTACTGCCATTTTATCAATCTGTGTGTTGAAAAAACCGAGCATCAAATGCAATTCGGGTGGTGGAATAATATCCAAAATTTTAGTATTTCCATCGTCAGAAAATATTGCTGGGTGTATGCAACTTTTTAAATCCTTGGCGTTGTACACTACATTTTACTACTTTCAATGCATGCAGATTAAGCAAGAACAATTTACTTGACACACTATTCATCGATGCGACACTCGATGTTATTAGTTCGATAAAACGAATGATACTACATTTTATAATGAAAAAGCATGCAAAAGGACACGAGCGCAACTTTTCAAGTGTATTGTGTATGTTAACGGCGATACCACGCTGAAAACACCAGTTCCCGTAAGATCACTGAAGTTAAGCAGCGTTGGGCGCGGTTAGTACTTGGATGGGTGACCGTCCGGGAATACTGCGTGGTGTTGGCCCGTCGTGGGTGTGGTGGACCCATACTGGTAGTATTTATCTACCTAGAAACACTACCCGAATCGGGTAGTGAGGCAATGGACTTTCGAGTTCGAACTGCTAATCAATTTTTTTTTTATTGTGTATGTTTTGACTTTTCACCTATACGTATATATTTTCTGTCAGTAAATAAACTCTTTGGCACGATGGATCATCCTTTAAGAAATTCTTAAATGCACCAGTTGAAGTAGTATAAGGTAGCGTGTTTCAAGTTTTATAGCGATAAAATATTTATATGTCTATTATAAAAGTACATCAATCTTATTTATGTCGTAATAATGTATCTATCTGAGTCTATCTGAGTAATAGCTAATTGGCATCGAATACGTTTTGGATACGTAGTGCTCTTTCGGGCATTAAATGCATTGCAGGTAACCTGATTTCCCATTACACGCAAGATTTACTATTCTGAATACGTTTCTGAACTACCTGAAAGACTCTGGTAAAATCTTACAATTTTATACATGTATTTTTCTACTGCCAAAGTTCGACGTTTGGATTTCCTTTCTGAAGGCGCTTTTCTTTTTGTGTTAATTTGTACCTCATAAACACTTGCAAACTTGAGTTAATTACACCTCTGCTATTTCTCTGGAATTTTATTAGGATGTCTAATACATATGCTCAATCACAATCAGCCTCTTCTGAGCCTCAGACACGTTTCTGTAAAACTTGTAGTAAGGTTATAAAAAAACTTCCAAAAGCTCGAATTTGCACATCATGTAAGGAAGCCTTTCATGCTGAATGCTGTGACTTCTACGAGCTTGAGCAAAGGAAGGGAGGTGTCTTGCTGGTATGCAGTGGTTGCCGTCATAGTTTTGCCGATGTAAGTAACGTTCCAGGTTCTTCAATATCAGTTAAGGAAGTCCAGTTCACTACAGATAGTGAGGAAGAAGCGGAAGTCCCACCCACAAGCCGCTTGAATGAAACTCTCTTAGTTCAGTCTGAGTCTCCGAAAGGGGATCCCAAACATAAATCAACCAGGATGGGGCCTGACGATCCCTCTCACCTGGTGAAGGAGATTTCAGATCCTGTCCCACAATTGATTCTCTCTAAGTTGAGTCTAATTACTAACAGACTAGGACGAGTGGAAGCCAACGGTACACAGATGAGTCAGGATATGCAAGCTCACACGGAGACAATAGCAAGATGTGATCTCTAGGTCTCGACACTGAATTCCAACTATGAAGCACTTTCGTCGGATTTGAAAAAACTAACGGACCAAAATGCCCCCTTGCTAACTCAGAAGGATACGGCAAAATCGCAAATCGCAGATCTTCAATCCCTTCAAAATCAGATGTCAACGGATTTCAAAGATTGTAGAGAGGAACTTGACAATCTTAAACGTACCTAAGAAAAACGTCTATCAAATTTGGAATAATCTGATAGGGATAAAGAGGTAATCATCTCAGGGTTCCCTCCATCACCACAAGAAAATCTACCCGAGGTAGTGGACTCTATATGCAAACTATTGAAATCAAGGGCAAATAAGTCAACATTGATGAAGTTTTCAGGCTTCCTGCGAATAAGAAAAATCACTCAAACACGATCATAGTGAGATTCTCTTCAGCCAGACTGAGAAATGATATGATCTCAGCTAAAATAGGTTACAAAAAATCTATTAGGGTGATTGACATAAATGACAAGTTGACAGATGGTGACATTCAAATCAACCAAAATCATCCATAGGACCACTACAAACTTCTGAGAAAGATCAAGGACAAAATAGGTTCTGGTAAACTCCCTGAAAGGGCATCTACTGCATCTACTTCCAAATGACGTTCAACATCACCAGGCGTAAGTTTGAAAATTACTCCTCGCAGTTATTCTGAATCTGCTCGCCGTCCACCTCTGTACACTGTAGGTATGTCAACTACTCTCTCTCACTCGCTCACCAATTCGATAGATGCCTCAAGTAATATATCAAACGACCAGGAAGTTTCTTCTGGGGAAACCTCAACCTTTGCTTCTTATACAGATAATTTTATAGCTACTTTTACGGCTACCTCAGGAGTTCCTTCTGGAGAAAATACTTCTCTATCAGACAGTAGCACATATATAAGGCCAATCCGTGTGGCGCATATAAACACTAGATCCCTTTTACCTAAAGTCAGTGATGCAGCTGATATTATACACCTTTACGATTTGGATATTCTCGCAGTATCCAAGTCGTGGTTGCAGCCCAACATTCCTGATTCAGCAGTAGTTATTAAGGGATATAATGTAATCTCTGTTTAATTCTGGTTAACTTGAAGAAATCTCGACTTGCCATTATGGCGATGAAAAAAAGTCACAGTACGGGCCCCTCTTGGGACGGTACTCTGGAAGATGCGTTAGTTCGCGGAACCTGTGAATCTGATCACACCATCTGTCTGGGCGATTTCAATGTGAATGTAACTGAGGCCGGGAGAAATTATAATCTCTCGCGCCCTTTTTGTTTAAATCAGATTATTGATGTCCCAACAAGAGCAAATGCGATCTTAGATCTTCTCTTTGTCAGCAGAAACCTGCACATCAGCGACTCAGGTGTTATTGCATTACCAAAAAAGTTTGATCACGACATGATCTTTTGTAATATTAATTTGGAATCTAAAAATAGATGAGCTATTTTTCGAGTGGGTAGGGACTTTAAGCGAGTGGATCAGCAGGCATTTAATGAAGTAGCGAACCTGACGGACTGGAATAGCGTCTTAAATTGTAATTCCGTAGACGAAAAGGTTGAACGCTTCTCTTTCCTAGTCTTAGAACTAATTAATCAGTTTTGCCCGATCCGACGCTTTCGAATAGCTAGAACAAAACCACCATATTTCTCGAATTCAGTGAAAAAGATTTCCAGAGCTAGGGATAGGGCTCGCTGCAAATGGCGTAGGACTAACTCGGAATCTAGTAGCGCTAAATTTGTGTACATTCGGAACTTAGCCACGTATGCCCTAAGAAGCGAAAAGAAGGGTTATCTCTCGCCATTCCCGGATAGGAGCTCCTCTAAACATGTTTGGGAAAAAATTAATCTAGCGGGGGTATGGTCTGGACAGCAACAACATTCATGGGGTAAATTGATACCGGACCCTTCCGGGATTAATGATTTTTACATCGACACCATCCCACCGGCAGAGGCCTCAGAATCTCTGGTCCAGGACTTACGAGATTTAGCAAACAAATTTGAGTCAGTCTCTGATAACAAACTAGTATTTCGGCAGATCGACTTAGGCCATCTTTATAATTCTATGAAGTCAATCACTTCCACAGCAACTGGATCAGATGGCATTAACAGCTCATTAATTTATTTGTGTCTGCCCTCATGTCTCCCAGCTCTATTAGATATAATGAACAACTCCTTAAAAGTACACATATTTGTTCAATTGATTCCGCCAATTCTAGTTATAATTAAAAGTTTAATTTTAAGTTATTCTAAGTTAGTTTGTAGAAGGATAGGTTGGAAAGCAGCTTGATCTGAACCTCTGCCTTTTATGTTCCTATTGTTCATCTGTTTTTGTGTATTAAATTTTTATGTAGACTGGGTTCATTATAAAGATCTATTATTATTAATATTGTTATTATCATTATCTTGGAATATATGTTGGCATACACGTGGAGCTCATGGGTACACGAGAATATTAATCTCTGTAACATATGTTACGAAATTTTAACTTCACATTCATTTTATTCTGTCTCCGTAAATGAAAATGTGGCCTGCTCCAATTTGAAGACTGTAGAATTAAATGGTTTGCCACACCCTGAACCCAATTGTTTGCGAAATACGTACAATGATAACAAAAATATGTTTTAACTGTTCAAAAGTGAAATAAACTTTGTTGTATATAGTCGATATCTGGATGTAAGATATTTCAACGTATTATTGATTTAGTATCATGTTACATTCTACTTACGAACAGAATTGCCAAGTATTATGAACACGAACAAAAAGAAATTAAAAGTGCAAACTCTCATCTTTCTTGAAATGAGAATTTCGACTAATCTGGAAATGGATGTACTTGTATATATAATAGCCTGCACGTCACATTGACAAATAGTACTACTACATTCTTGCCGTGAGGCTTCGTTTTTTCCTTACTTGCAAAGTCTATTTACTATCCTTGAAAATATTATATATTTGGGATGTAGACTCTATCTACACATGCCAATTGGAAACAAGCGACACATTGCCAAAGAAGTTACACAAATTCCGAAACTTTTGTCCATATTTTTGTAAATTGGTACTACGGAGTTGTAGTAGACACTTGCTGATTATTCCGAAATTCAGTGTGAAAATTGTGGAATTCAAATTAATAGATGCTGCATGACGATACAATAATGAAGGATTTTGACAAATTTTTCTGGAAATAGGATCTGATAGCAAAACTCGTAATAAACAAAAAGTGTCGAAGCAAAAGGCCACGTTAAACTTGGTTAACGCCGTTATTCTGCCTGGTGGCAGAAATCTGTGAATGGCTGCCAGAAACCCGACTATGGCCCTTTTTTCTTTTCAAAAATGACTCAATATTCCAGGCTTCTGCAAATTTTGATACGCACTGTAAAAAAAATCTTCAAACATTACAGTTAGCATATTGGATTATTTTTCGAGGTTCTATAGATCATCGGGTCATTTTCTCGAGTTTTTGGGGGCCCCATTGAATCTGTAATTTTGATTTTGAAAGTTCAGAATATAGATTCGTTCTCAACTGCCTGCAAAACACCTGTAAACGTTTCTTTCTGCTAAGAAATTTTTTCAGTTTCCTGTTCGGCATTTTGAAGTATTTTTTTGTTTTAATTTGGAATTTAAATTTCAAATTAGCAACTTGGAAAACTCAATTAAGGTAAATGTTATGCAGATCGGATCATTTTCAGGGTATCATAGGAAAACCCTTATGCAGTCTATCCGTTACCGTCTGTTTCCATATAAAAACATCACCATTTAGGCCTTCTGATTAAAAATTTTCCAAAATTGAAGATTTGGCTCAAAGCCAGCGTGCCAGATCAGAAATTTTCTAGAAAAGAGAGAAAAATTATTTTTTAAATCCTAGAATTAATGTTAACAAAATTAATCACAAATTTAACTCAAAACCAACATACGGAATTGCAAATTTAAAAAAAAAGGAGAAGAATCTTAACCATACCCGTTCCAATAAAATCTCAAGTAAGGATTTGTATAACTCAAGTAAATATTGAAAAGTCGCAGCAAGATGAAAACTATTTCATTAATATAATTTTGAGATTTTTCGCTTCAAAATAACTGCATGGTTGAGGATTATTTATTTATTCATTGATTGATAATTTCAGAATACCATTTTTCATTGAAAAAGTCACAACCAAAACCTAAAATAACATAAAGATATTCTCAAATTGTTTACGTTTGTTAGCTTGCCTGAAAAATTTCTGATTTGTTCTCAAAAATACCAATTTTCTTTGACACAATGTGAATAAAAACTCAAATTTCAAAAGCTTTTAGATATTCTCATCGAACTGTTGATTTTTTCTCAATGAAAATGAATCTTTCGAAAAGCTTCAAAATTTGAACAAAACCTAAGAAGTAGTTAGATCTTCTTAAAAAGTAATGAATTTTCTTTTAGCATATCGTTTTCGTTCAAATTACACAAACCTGTAATATTACATTCTTAGAATCTGCATGATTTCTTCAATGCTGTATGATTTTCCTTTTCAGGAATTCTACGATTCTAAACTTCCTCCAAAAGTTTCAAATAGAACTTCTTAATTTCAAGGGTATAATTGTTCAACCTACAATTTGGATATTTCCAATTTATAAAGTTTCCAATTCAAAATGTTTGAATTTCAAAAAATCTTATTTTTATTATTAGTAAATTAGTAAATTTTCAAATCTGCCTAAATTTTAACAGTTTAAATATAACATCTTAATTTAAGTGCCCAAACATTAAAAACTGTGAGAAAAAATTCATTTTGAATTTACAATTGTTAGGTTGCGAAGTTTTCTATTAAAAAGTGTACGCATTTCACGAATTCTCATTTTCAATTAGCAAATGAAAATATTTTTAATTATAAATGATTATTAATTTGCAACGTTTCCATCTAAGTTATCCATCAGAAAAATCAGATTCAAATTATTTTTTTTTTTTTTAATTTCGACGCTATGAAATTTTAATTAGGAACAACATAAGAATTTGATCAACTTTTTTCCGATCTTGAATAGTTTAATTTTAAAACAAAAAGGATGAATTGTCAATGAAAAATGTAATAGTTGATATTCCAATCAAAAGAGATTTTAATTTTCAATAGAAGACAGTTAAGTTCTTTGAAAAAAGATACGAATTTCCACCAAAATACTTGAATCCTTAACTAGAACAGATTAATTTTTAACCAGCCACACATTTCTTAACTGGTTTATATTAGTCCTAAGATTTTGGAAAATCTTTCCACATGAAAAAAATTGTCTTAAAATCTCTCACGTTCTTCAAAAAATTGTTAGGAATCCTTTGAAACTTCTTCAATTGTTCTAAACATTATTTGAAATCATTCGAATTATTCCAATCTTTTTTTAATTCTGCGAAACTGAAAAAATTGCCTCCAAATTTTCCAGACACTTCTTTAGCATTTTTGACCTTTTATTATTATTGCTAAACGCTATTATATAATTTTTGATGAATGGATTTGATTTTTTTTTGTTAAAAATATTAATTAAGAAAGATTCCAAGAAAATAATTTTTAATAAAAGCAGCTGAACAAATAAAACACAGTTGTTGCAGATATGATTGCTTCATATTACTTCTGATGTCATTCATATTCACTAAGTAACAAGGCAATAAAGAAATTCTAGTATATATATTTGATATTTACGGAGTATTCTATGATTATTTTAAAGTTATCATTATAGCCTTAAAGGACGTTCACGTCTGATAATCATGATTTAAGAAATAATTAAATAAAATTGAAAAACATCCGAATTATGTTTCCAATTTATAAAACTAAGAAAATTTTGTACTAGTTATTTGAATCTATCATGTTATAAGTTCTCTAGCTAAAAAGATTAATTTTTAATGCGAAACAGAGAGTACAGACGTATCGAAAAGTACGAACTTTCAAAAAAGCAATTGAAAAATAGGATTATGACGTATTTTTGATAAACGATGGTTACATCATTAACCTAAATTGAAATAAAGTTTTCAAATTCAAGGCTTGCATATATGGATCTCTTGTATAATCCTTAATCTGTTATTAATTCATTAATATAGAAATTAACACTAAATGGTCCAGAAATATGCTTTATTAAGAATTATAATACATTTTTTTTAAATTTAGGAAAATTTAGTTATAAAGTTCATGATCCTTAGTCTCAGCTACAGAATTTTCTGATACCTTGTGTTTAAAAATGCCAGAACTTGCACGAACAAGATTTTACGCTTCGAATAAAGGAAGTTTTGCGCTGTTAAACGGAAAAAAAGTTCATTAAACTTCCTTGAACTATTTCAAGAGTCGGGGATCAGAGCGAACCTTGAACAAATTTTCTATATTCTGTATAACTTTCAGGATTTAATTTAGAACAAACCTAGAATAACTCTACGAGAATTCTGTAAACTTCATATTGAACTCCGATTTAAAAAAGTTTAATAAAATCTATAGAGAAATTCATGAAAGAATGCTAAAAACTTTCGTAGAAATCACAATTGAGGTATTGAAAGTTTGTAATCACATAATTTTAATTATAAGGTGTGAGTATCTCAATTCAGTCAAATGTATAGAAAAATTCTTCAAATATGTTGAAAAATCTCATAGAAATTCGATTCGAAGTATTTAGTGTTTGTGAACTACTTCAATATAAGATCTATAGACTTCAGTCGACGATCAGGATGCACCGGAACGTGCACCAGGTCATGTGGCACATATTCTACGAGAACTGTTTTAAAATTCAAATTGTGTCAACATCCGTAATAATTAACAGTGGTCAGTCGACGATCCGGGTGCACCGAGACGCGCACCAGGTAGTTTAGCACGTATTCTACGAGAACTTTTTAAAAGTTTGAATTGTTTCAACCACCAAATTAACTACCGTCGACTTACCATTGGTAGTTATTTTGGCTATTGACACAATTTAAATTTTTGAAAAGTTCTTGTAGAATACGTGCTAAGCGACCTGGTGCACGTTCCGGTGTATCCTGATCGTCGACTCACCATTGGAAGTTATTTTGGTAGATAAACCTCAAGATTTCTAAAGAAATCATCAAGTCAAGCTTTCTTCGATCGTTTTTTCATATTAAGAAAATATGAGAGAAAACAAAGTTTTCATATTTTTGTTTCTGTCTAACGATCCATTCAGAAAAAATAAAAAAAGTTAATCGAGTCAAAATTCCTTTTTATTGACGTTTCGGCCTCATCTGTGGGCCTTCATCAGAAACAAACATCTTAAAGAATAATCGGAGTCAATCATAAATATACGTCGAAGCGAATGACCACATTTTAAAATTTTGTGAACTCGGCTATCATTCAGAAGTTTTAAAAGTCATTATGAAGTTTGTAAAAAAAGTATTGGGAAATTATAAAGTCCAAGGAACATTCCCAATATGTTCAAAAAGGTTCACATTTTAATTACAAAATGTGCACCTTTTTGAACATATTGGGAAAGTTCCTTGGACTTTATAGTTTCCCAATACTTTTTTTACAAACTTCATAATGATTTTTAAAACTTCAGAATGTTATCAGAGTTCACAAAATTTTAAAATGTCGGCAAACTCATCATTATCGAGCCTTATGAGCCCGAGGCAAGCTTCAGGATTTTCCACCGGGATCTTGTGGAGCCTTGCTGTTTCCGGAATGTTTTTCGATTCCTCGCCGTCTTATAGATGTCTCAGTCCGAAGGCAATTTAGTTCTATTTTCCTTATTGCACAGCATTCTTGTCTTTTTACGGAGTCTGTCCAGGTGGATATTCCACCCTTCTGCTCCCTTCCTAGTCTTAATTGTGCTTGTAGGGCAATTGTTCTCATATGATGTTTTCGGAGCTCTTCGCAGAAAATCTGCGGCGTGCTCCAACTCATCAATGGTACCATGGATTGTGGGGAATTCCGCAAGCCTTCCTTCGATTTCCTCTTCATATGAGTCCCAAGGAGTATTTCTGGGGTTTCTAATCTTAGAAAACACCGCTTTTCATAGGGTTAATCGAAACACAATCTGTTTGTGATCCAAAAGAGACTCCTCATCGGAGACTCTTCAAACCACTAGCCTGCTCCTCTGTATACCTGAACATAGAGTCAAATCGAGAACCTCACTCCTGTTTTTAGTCTTGAAAGTTGGAGTATCAACCCGATTCAGAATCTACAGCTCTGTGCTCGCTATGTATTCAATTAAATCTCTCCCTCTGTCACACCGTGTGGTGAGAGTCAGCATCACAGCCCAACAGCAGAGGAATCTTATTCTCCTGACAATAACGAATAAGAGCCTCCAACTCTCTGGAAGGCGGAGGTCCCACGGCATCACCACGGAAATAAGCCGAGGCAAGACATACCTTTATCCTTCCTCTGCGACTGTCCCTGAGTTTTTTTTAAATTTAATTTAAGAATTTTTTCACAATGATATTTCTCGCAACAAAGTGCAAGATCAAATTTAAATCAACCATTAATGCTTAAAATATATATATATGAGAAACTTTACAGAAAAAGTTATTACTTATAAGCTTTTTGATGAAAAAGGTAGTGATCCTTTCAACGAAAAGATTATCAAGGAAAACAATAAAACATTTGGTATATTCAATAAAATACTATGAGCTAGTTAACACTGCCCTAATACAAATTACATAGATCCTTTTAGAGTCGTGGAAAATGTGGCCCATTGCACAAATTTCCACAAACTTCAGTAAGTCAAGTTTTCAAGAGTTTGTACATACAATCCAGCCAAATTTAAAAAACTGTTAATCTGGTATGAATGCACTATTTATTCGGTATAACTAACGAGACTGCATCGAACAAGCTTCAATGAAGTCTACCATTTGTGAAAAATGAAACAATCGCCACTATCTCGCAATAACTTTTATAAACTTAAATTATTGAATGTAGAATTACAACAACAACAAAAATTTCAATAAACCAGTTAATTCCTCACCCAAAACCAGGGTCCTTTTTTCATGAAATCAAGTTTTCAAATTTTTTTTCCGAAAACAACTTTGTTAGTTGCCAAAGCTTATCAATTAATAAAAAATATTTACACACATACATCATAATTAAAAACCTATCTTCTTCAAGCTGAAGTAGAGGTAAAAACTGTTAAATTTAAGTGAATTTTCCGGTATTTATGGAAGCGCACGTAACCAAAAATGTATGAAAAATCATATCTCTCATCAATGTATAAGTACTGGTAATACCTGTAGATTATCAAATTTTTCATCCGTGGATAATTTTACAGAAATTTCCGTACCAAACAGATTTCATGTCTGATCTTATTTAAAGGCGCAAAATGAAAATAAAACTATGGTTAGTATTAATAATAATATTAAAACGAAAGAAATCTACCTGCATTTTAACATTACGTTCATTATATTACACTTACTGGTTAAAACAATTAAACCCATGCAGGAAAGGAACAGAATGATCTCCGCTGATGTAGGTCAGATTCAGCAACGAAAAATTCAGAAATAATGCTTGAAGATTGTTCTCAACGTTATCTGTGAATATTTTGAAGTTATTCACTTATATATTAAACAAGCGGCTGATCTTCCCATATCTCACTTCCTGTTTCCAGCATTCCACTCTCCACTCTTCACTTTGCACCAGCCATGATTTCTCGTAGTGAATCACGTTTAAAAATTCAACTGCAACAGGCTGTTTATTTTGCATCTTACAGTTTTTTATTTCAGCAAGACTTCTCACCCATTGAATCTTCAGATATTTCCGCGTCTGGATTCACCGACATTCAGCGATACATATTCCTTCCGGTGTGACGCTAATAATCTCCCTCTCTCGAATTTTTCTCCAGATTCAAATCCCTTCTCAAAGAGTTTTTCAGGCTACGGCCTTGCGTAGAACAAATATTTTCGATGACTCCAGCTAAATTGGAAAGAGCGAACACGCTCCTAGTCGAAATTTCGACATTATCTCTAAGCCATACTCTCAGGTTATTTTTTGTCTCTTCAAAACTGCAACAATTAATTTCTTGAAAACAACCTTCACCTGTTAAAATTAACCCTTAAAAAATCTGCGTCTAGAACGCGCGTCTGTTAGATCTCGCACTTTGCACTTGATAATATAATTATCTCCTGCTTTGCACTCGGTTCAGTCCAAAGTGCGAATTTTTCTACATCAAGTTCGATTCTAGTATATCGAATGTATATTATATTTATTCATGTACCTCGGTCTGGAATTGCTCGTTCAGATATTACAAAATAAAGTACAAATTTTATTTTTCATGATGACTTTAATACCGTACCGATTCAATCAACTTATATGATTACAATTCATAATATGCATTGGTTTTGAAACATACGGATTTTAATTGTCTTGATTTCAAAATTAAAAAAGTGCGCAGCCCAGAAAAAAAAATCATTTTGTTCGTTAACATTTTATTGCACCTTGTGTCGTTTTTTCCAAAAATTAATTTTTTCACTTTCAATTTTATTTTTTTTCAGTTTGAACAAAAAATACGCATCCTACCTATTTGAAGATCTTCTCAAAAATTTGAAACACAATGTAGATTTTGTAGCTTTTTATGGATTTGAAAAGGATTCAAGGTAATAAAACGTTTGAAATGAATTGATTATATTTTCGCTTATAAATGCTGCAAACTTCAGTTACATGAGTTGGAATTGAATTACCTCTTTCATTTACGCCAATAATAATGTGGCAAATATATATTCAAGCATAAAGTGCTCTAATCAAGGGAGCGCATATTTTCATGGATGGAAATCATATCTCTAAAGTCTGAAAATAAAAATAGATAAATATAATAAATATATGTAAAATATAGAGTCGAAAGTAAAATTAAGTAAGAGTCGTTGACAGAAAATAACAGTTTTATTCGATAAAATGGTTGTCCAATGCAAAAGTCTAATCAAGCACATTTTGATGAGACAGTTTTCTTCATGGATGTATGTATGTACACCATTAAGCCATTTCCCTTCCGGGGTAGGCGTGACACTACCCGATTCGGGTAGTGTTTCTAGGTGGATAGTTTCTTGTAGTAAATAACTACAAGTGTGGGCTCACCACACCCAGGAGCCAACAACAAGCAGTAGTATTCCCGAATGGTCACCCATCCAAGTACTAACCGCGCCCAACACTGCTTAACTTCAGTGATCTAACGAGAACTGGTTTTTTCAGCGTCGTATACATACATTTATAACATTGATAGTTCCTTATAATCAGGGTTGCCGTTCTTTTAGAACCCAATTAGGAAGACGATGACTGGGGTTCCAAACTTTTAGCGACCCATGAATTCTTCTATAATTATCGTCCATATATACATCAATTACAGTGAGTGCACTAATCGGAAGATTTGTATTTGGCCAATCAGTTGATAGTATTGCATAATAAATGTTATTGTTATTTATTAAGAAAAGCATGTCAAATGGATGCTCAGGCTCTTGCTGATCAGACAGATCGTGACGTTGGAGGTTTGCAGAGAAATCTTTCTTATGCGTTAGTCGCCGCGAATGCCACCAGCCAGGATTAACAACTACCATATAGAAGCGCTCTGGTCCGAAAGGTGGTGGTTCACGATCTCTGGATGCCCAATCTGCATGTTCGTCCTCAGGCTGTTCATGAAGTAATCCATATTCAATATATTTTCTACCGCGAATCTTCACAGATATTATGCTTCCTGCAGCAATGTCGTCGTAATGTTCGTTTAGTAGAGGTACGTCTACGCCACGTTCCACTGCATCTAGTTTATTTCGAAAAAAAGAGATTTAAGAATTTTGTTCACCCTAGCAAAATATCCTTGAGCAAGTATCGTAAAATTCGTCTCAGCAGCTCCTTTTTTCTGTAAATTTCTTGCAATAGAGCACAGAAAAAACTTAGGGTAAATAGTGTTGCAGGTAGTTCCGTATTTTTACCTGTTTGTATTGGTAAAACACAAATATTACCCTCGATGGGCAGAAACTGTCTTTTGTTCTCATTAAAGTTGTCAGCACCGTCTTGAAAATTGGAAAGCCACTAGCTTTGAATCGCTGAAGTGAAGTTAGCTGATGGTTGGTGTAACAGGCAAATCGGATAAGTGCGGCTTCATAAAGGCTGTTTTACCGAATCGTTAGAATTGTCAAAAGTTCAATATGACATTTACAAGGCCTTCAGGGTAAACATTGAGAATTACTCCCGAACGTAGGTAAACGCAGAATAATACCCTAGATGTGCGGATAAAGTTTACCCACACGGGGTAATTTTTGTTGCAGGTAATCTTTACCCCGAATTCCGGGTAAAGCTTACTCTTAGTTTTTTCTGTGAGTGCAAGAACAAATTGAAATAAACCAATAATGCTTGAAATATATAATCTTTATCTTACCCTCTTTTATATTATAAAGTAGAAATATACATATTATTTTTCAACCACTACTTGTCGTCCCCTGGAGTGTGAGCAACTATACACCACAATGTAGGGCTGGCTCGCTCACTTTTAAAAAAAGTGAAGAAAAAAGTTTTCAAGAGTCTTAAAAAAATCTGCACGTTACGCGCAGTTCGCTTCGCTCGCAGTTTTGAGCGCATCTTTTAGATCTCGCGCTTTGCGATCGATAATATATATTCACCTCGCACTGCGCGCTCAGCTTTTGTACTTCCTCCCCATTTGTGAACGGATCTTTTGAAATTAAAGGTCAAAGGCTTCGACAACTGCCATTTGTTGATTGTGAATTCTCTTATGTTGAATGATTACAAATTTATAATATGCATTGGCATTGAAACATATTTATTTTTATTGTCTTGTTTTTATAATTAAAAAAGTGCGCATCATAGAACTCAACAGGTGTTGGGTGTGTGCTATTAGAGAAGAGATTATTTTTAACGAAAATAAAGCAAGGTAAAATGGATGAATTGTATGAATAATTTATGTTTTTCTGTCAATGTGTAGCTTTCATCTTGTTTTAATGAAAATTCAAAATATTCAAAAATCAATTATAAGAGAAAATTGAAAAATATTTCAAAACATTCAGAATAATTATAGAAGAGAAGAAGCTTCTCTTCAATGTTGAAAGTTTTCGAGAGAATAAAGAAATTTCCTAAGATTCCTAAGAAGATTTTTCATTTTTTTTTTTCAATCAATTATAACAGAATGTTTAAAAAGGTATAAAAAATTACCAAAATTGTGGAAAAAGAATTGGGGAGATTTTAAGGCAATTTTTTTCATTTTTAACACTCATAACAAAGATTTTATTTATTTTGGAAGATAATTCGAAACTTCAGAAGTTTTAAAAAGATTGATGGAAAATTTTATATTTTTGAAGATTTTAAAGAATTTAAAAGAAATTGCATATTCTTGAGGATTGTGAAAAAAAGAACCCTTTTAAGAATTTTGGATTCTTCTATGAAAAATAAATTTCAAAGAAAAATTGTAAAACATTCCCAAACATTTGAAATAGTTATCGAAAAAAGAAGCTTCAAATGAACTTTGAGAAGTTTCAAGAGAATGACAATTTCCTGAATTTGGCAGGGTTAAAAAAAATTAGGTAAAAACGTAACTCTTTGAAAAAATATTTAGAAGGTTTAGAAGTTTTGAAATGGTTTACTATCACTTTTAAATTTCAAATGATATGAAAAGTGTAAAACTACATGCAGATTTTGGAAGATCGCAAAAAAATAAGCTTTTTAAGAATGACTTCGACTAGGTTAAAGAGATAATATTCAGAATTTTTGAAAAGATTGAGGACATTAGGCTGACCCTTCTGAAATATTTTTTATAGGTCAGTTTAAAGAAAAGCAATTATTGACTGCAATTATTAAATTTGATGCAAAAATCAGTATAATCTTCTAGGTTTTAGGAAAGATCGGGTTTTACATAGAAAAATTAATTAAAATTATATTAAATATGTTTGAAAAAGTTGCAAAGATGAATGGCATTCGTTCACGCTTTTGATCAAATATTTCAAAAATGACATTCATAAATTTAGTTGTTGAAAGTTGGCCTTGGGAGTAGATGGCAAAAATATTTTTTCCCAAACATTAGAAGTGAAACATGATAACGTCTTGCAATTATTTATCATCATGCTCATATCTCAAAAGAATTTTTCTTGCAGAGAAACTAGCCTCTAGGTAATTAACGAAGTGAATTTTCCACCACATTTTTTTTGTCCTTTCGGTTGACAATTTTTGGACTAGGAATTCCCGAAAAACTGTTTTTGAATGCTTTCAAGCGCAGACTTTAAGAATATTATGAATGATACAATTAATTTATAAATGTTTCTAATCATTATTGATAAAAGAGAATTTAGAAATATTTTTGAAAAATTCAAAAGATTTCGGAAGTTCATAAACAAAAATATGGAAAATTTTATTGACTTGTTTAAAATATTACTTGAAAATGATCCTGGGAAAAATTATTTTTGATAAAAACAGCTCATCAAATGAAACACAGTAGGCAAGGTCTGATTGCTTCATATTAATTTCACTTCATTGATATTAACTTAATAACAAGGCAATAGAAAAATCAAAATAAATCTTAAGTAACTAAGAAATGAAATCCTCAGACAAAAATGGCGAAACTTTTTGGTATTTACAGAGTTTCTGTAACAATATTTTATTTAATGGGTTATTGAAGCCTTGAAGAAGAGCCCACATCTGGTGAACATGATTGAAATATACATAATTAATAAATAAAGTTTTCGGAAGGACCATACTATTTTTTTAAGAATGTTCGACAGAACAGTTCAATTCTGAACAAAATCGTCAAATTTTCAAAAAAGTAGTTTTATTTTTTTAATAATTGAGTTTTCAACTAGAATTATGAATCAACAAAGAACAAAAAAAAATCAATTTTATCAAAGAAGTTCAATTACCAACCAAGTAGTTCAATTGTTAATAAAAAAATTAGCAATTCTTAAGAAAAAATAGAATACCGAATGGGTATATATAGTTAAAGTTTTTATAAAATTGTTGAACTGTTAGCCAAACTAAAAAGACGAATTTTCAAGAAGATAGTTCAATTTTCAACAAAAATTGAATAGTTTGATCGGCAGTTGAAAAAATTGTTTTCAAACTCCAAAGAAGGAATTAAAGAAATAGGTAATTTGAAGAATTAGTTGAATTCTTAAATAAAAAAGATAAATTTGTTTCCAAAAATAGAATAATCAAATTTGCGGTGAAAAACAATCAATTTTCACCGGAAAAAAACAACTAATTTTCAAAAAAATACTCAAATCTTCAAACAAATAGTAAAATATTTAAGTTTTTCGCATTAGAGCAAAAGTGATGAATTTTCATTCAGTCAAGATTTGTCAGTTGAGAGAAATAAAGATTACAACCAAATTACGAATTTTCAAACTAGAAACCCTCATTTTCTAGAAAACAATTAAATTTTAAACACAAAAATAGGAATTTCTATTAAAAAATGCGGTTTTCAATTCAGTTGTGGAATTTTGAAGATATTTGAATGTTTAATAGAAAAATACAAATTTACAAAAATCTGTGTTTCCACAAAAATATTTAAAGTTTCTATTGAAAAGTTGAATTTTTGGCAAACAACTAATTTTAACCGAATAACCTAATTTTTTGTAATATTGTTAAATTTTCAAGCTGAGCATATGAGTTTTGTACAAAACAGTTGAATTTTAAATTACAACTTCTATGGTTTCTCAGTATTTTATTAGGAATGCAAGTATTTAGTAAATGTTATAAAATCTATGTGGCATTTTTTAGAAAATCAAATCTGGATTGTTTTGAAAAATACCGAATAATTCAAATAGAGAAATGTGAGCGACTGAAAAATCGTAAAACATACTTATTCGATTATTTGAAATATTTAATAATTCGATAATGGACATTTACTAATGGGTAACAACTCCGTATTTGCAAGTTATTGCTTCACAGTGGAAAAATAAAACTTATCTACACACTGAATCTGCGTCACCTTACATCATTGACACAAAACTGTTCTGCTTTAAAAACACCTGGAGTAAAGATTAAAACATTTGATATTTGTGGATTGAAAATTTTAAATAATGATTTCTATCTTATAACTATTTGAAATTAACATATAGTTTTAAGAACGCATTATTTAAATTTATGAAATATTAAATTTTTGTACGTGGAAAAACAATTTTTTAAAAACATCTATATGAAAATTCAATAATTTTTTATGGCTTTCATCTTGAAAGAAAATTTTTTTTAAATATCTTCCATTTGCTATTTTTGAATAAGTAGAACATTTTTTTTGTGATGGCTTCAGTTTTGATTGAGCTCGATCGCGACCCAGACTGAATGCCAAAAGTCAATATTTAAATTGAAAAAAAAAACTTTCAATACACAATATATACTTATACAAAATACTTCTCAAGAATTTATAAACGATTTGGTCCTGATTTCATTTTGTTAGGATTTCATCTTTCAACCAAAGGTCTCGTAACTTTTCTAGTCTTTTCAGCGTGAACGAGGTCCAGCTGATCTGTCTGAAGAATTTTGTCTCGTAGTAGGTATCCTTACAAGGCTTTAAAATGAAGATTGCCTCAATCTTCCTTCATGCTACCGGCGCATGTTTCATTGCTGAGCATGCTTGAAAAATGCTGCAAAATGTACTCACTAAGGACTGAAATCCTCCTTGCATTAATGCAGGCAATATTTTATCATCTCCGGCATCTTTGAATGATTTGAACTGTTTGAACTACCTATCTTTTTTTTAATAAGTGATGATACGACAAGCTGCTTATCAGTATGACATGCTGGCTTGAAAGTTGGTCCTTTTGAGGAGTACAACTGATGGGCCGCCTTCTCATTCGTGTAATCCAACTCGAAACTCAGTAAATGTACCCTCATTAGGTGCTCAAGAGTTTAATTATTCATTTCAACAATTTCACCCTCAGGCAATAATTATGCCTTGAACTGACATGATTAGTGTCCCCTTGAGGATTTCTGAAGTTCCAGCAGTGTCAGGTATACTCTTGATTTCCTGACAATAGTTCTTCCAGTAGTCCACCAGGATGCATCTCTGCCTGTTTTCTGAATACGAAGAGAACAATTGCCCTCCAACGCTTCGTTCATATCTTTCTGTAGGATGCCGATAGCAAATTATATTTATTCGATAGATTCAATTCTGCCCGATATAGCACCGATTAAACATATCTGTCTATGATCCCATATGGACGTATCCGATGATGCAAGTAATTTCTTAAACACTTCGCCAATACTTATCGAACACGAGGTCAAACCAGATATCTCGCGAAATCTAGATATCACGCAGGTAGGCGTATTACCCCGATTTGATGAAATTACATCAGTGTTAAGATGTAAATTAATAAAGAATCACCCCTGCGGTTGGTGTCCTTACTAACCCAAGTCGAATTATGTGCGCCAGCTGCACATCTGATGAGCAATGGCCATCCTTTAACGGAACAGTAGTTCAACCGATTGCGCCATTCATTAGATGGTGGATCCTGGGATTGAAATAGTAGGTACGATAAGCAAATCGACATAGGTTGGCGCCTGCCCCCTAACTGGTGCTCAATCTCTATTGCCACAAAGTCCCTAGAAAAAATCTTTGGTAATCCAATAAATTTAATATCTCTTCTGACATAAATTGCTGCCGCTGTTATTACTCAATCCTCTAAGTTCTCCCTTGTAAGCCAAAGGTTCCTGTGTTTGGGCAAAAGCCATTTGCTCCGCTATCAAGCGTCTGCTTAAGATAGCAGACGCTGCTTCAGAAATATCCGTAAATCTTCTGACGTTTGTAACATTGGATCTTCAAAGAATCTTCGCATTTATCCAGCCCATGTAGAGGCCTGCTGTCGATCTTCCTCAAGCTCTTGGCTACTTCTGGCTCTGCAGTTATCACCAGTTGTGCAGCTTGACTATCTTTTACCATCAATATGCTTCCACCCTCTCGTGTTTATGATTGGATTTTGGATTGCTATCTTTTTGAGTACTGCTGTTGGTTCCATGGATACACTGGGATTCCAAGCTGGCAGTTGTACTGGGTTTGGTTCTCCTTTACTCTGGATCACTTCGATCTTCGACTTCGATCAACATATGAAGATGGTGACGGGTTGGCCTCATCGAAATTCTTTTCTACTGCCGCTCTAATTGCCTGGCTGTAAGAGACTGTTCCTAGCATCTTCGGACAAAGTAGCTTTTCCTGGTTTTTCCGTTCACTTATAGATACCGAAGTATGTTCTAGAGCTCTGCCTGAATGTTTTGTTTTTGGTTATTTTAAAAGAACTTCTTTTGTTCCTGAGAGTAGCTGGGAAAATAAAAGACCCGCCCCTTGCAGAGCCCCATGTGCACAGTTAAGAGTGACTACTCAGGGAGGTCGTCCAGTGTCCCCGAAAAGCCGTTAGTATTTGAAAAATTATACTTATTTACACGCTTAATCCTATTTTACCTTATTTTATTAACATACGAATTTTCTGATTTGAAAGCTAAGGTAAACCTAAGGTAAAAATTAAGGCATTTAATTTGTGTCGATTTAAAATTAAAAATAACAATTTATATCTTGCTACTAATCGGAACAATCCTTTAATTTAAATACATTTTACTTCACCCAGGTTCAAAATTGTGCGATGCAAAATAGAAAATTCTTGAAAAGAAATATATTTTTTTGGACCAAACGCTATCTCTATCAAGACTTCACTTTATAATCATTTAAATTTCCAGCTGAAATAATGTATAAAATGTTATAAATAATATTGGGCATTCTCATTCTTACCCTTTCGAATCCTTGAAAACATTTTGAATCCAAATTATGGTTAATTCCGAGAAATATATTTACTTATCGAGAAGAAAAATATATTTCTTGTATTCGTAATTTTCCAGAGATTTTACATCCATAACTACTACCCATTAAACGCTTTGAGTGCGTGCAATTATTCAATTTTAGGGGAAAAACAATTTGATTGAAAATTAAATTTTTCAGTGAATATTTATTTCAAAATTCAATCTGCTTACTTGTTCTTAAGGTTTTATCTGAATAATTTTCTTGAGATTCTTGTGGAACTTGAAAGAGATTTTTAAATATCTCAGATAGGTCTAATCAAAATTAAAGCAAAGTTAAGCTCCATCAAATGAGTGAACTTTGAACGAAAAAAGATTGATTCTTGACGAAAGATTTCAAAACTTCTAAATATGTTTTATTGTTTTTAAATTATTCGAGTTTTTCCCCAATTTTTTTATAAATTTTGCGAACTGGAAAAACTTGTTTCTAAATTTTTCAGATACTTTTTTGGCAATTTTGTAAATCTTTTCAAATGTTTGGGAATATTTTGAAATATTCTTTAAAAATTAGTTTGTCAAAATAAGAAATAATTTCAAATGATTCCGTGAATCTTCTGATAATTCGTTGTTATTTCGAATACTTTTAGACTCCTTCAATGATGTCAAAATTTTATTTTGAAATCATGAAATATCTATATTTTGTTCTACATTATTTTTTAAGCATTCTTAACATTTCTAAGTCTTTTAAATATCTTTTCAAATGGTCGGAAGTTTTTCTGATTTTTTCACAATTTTTGAAATCTTGTTGAATATTTAGAAATGTTTTTTAAAGAGCTCGAAAATCATCAAAAATCTTCATTTCATTTAATTTCCTGAAATTTTTTGCAAGTTTCGAATTATTTTTGACAATCTTCGAAAATTTCTGAATACACCTTTTAAGATGATTAGAATTTTTCTCAAAATTATTCATTAAACTTCGAAAATTAAAAACGTGGCCTGAAAGTCTTCAAAATTCTTTCTTCTTTAAATCTTTGCAATCTCTTAAAATATCTAGGAGTGTTTTGAAATATTCTTTAAGAATTAATTTCTTAAAATAAAAAATCATTTGAAATTTTGCCAACAATCATTTGAATATTTCTGAGTATCTTAAAACTTTTCGAAATTCGTGAAATGTTTTGTTGGGTAATGTAGGCTATTTTTAAAATTCACAATATTTCCTCATCATTGTTTCAATAATAAGCAATTACCAATTAGTGGTTTTCGACTACTGAATTAATACATATTTCAAGTTATCGAAAAAGTAATGGTTCACTAATCTTTAGTTTCTCACATTTCTCTAGTTGAAGTAGTAGAATTATTACGTAGGTTTGAAACCGTTTGCATTAGTTTTTCCTGTGTGATGTAAAACATTTTTTTTTTTTTTTTGGAAATCCAGTACTTTTTAAAACAAATTCAGGTAAATAATTTTTTTCTTCCAATTATAACGAGGCGTTTTACGTTCTTTCAAGATTCGCAAAGAAAAACGCAAAAAATTGTGAATGATACTGGCGACCGGTTTTTTGAAAATCCAACATCTTAGTGTTTTGTTCAATATGTTTGATGCTGTGAACAGTCCGAAGCTTTATCAAGGCAAATTACACGTCGTGCAATTTTGTCCTCTTTGATGAAAAAAATGAAGTTTTTAACTCATGAGGTGTGCCGTTTGTCAGTAGGTTCTTAAATTTCTTAGAAAATACCCATAAAACGTGAAGGTTCAAAATAAAAATTCAACTGTCTTATAGATAGCTTCTCTTTTAGCTTGATAATTTAACAATTTGACAGGGAATTCAACTATTTAGTTAAAAATTGATTTTCGGTAGCAAATCTAACTGTTTTATAGAAAATGTAACTTTTTTCAAGTTCCTTTTGTTTTAATTCACTGAAAATTCAACTCTTTTGCAGAAAAATCATCTTTTTCGTGAGAAAATTGATCTGTTTGATAAATATTTGATCTTTCTTCGTTAAAAATGCATTATATTTTCCGTTAAGGAGCTATATTTTTTGACTGAATATTCGACTTTTTGGTTGGAACTTAAACCTCTTTGCTAAAAATTTGTTTATTGTTTTTGAAGATTCATCGTGATGTAAATGTAGAACAAATAGACCATTCCTGCATGAGATTGTCACTTTTCATCTCAATATTTTCTCTAGTTTTTCAAATGCCGGTCATAACGTGGGCCGGCTCATTAAGTCTAGGGCCGCTTTTATGGTTGTGGGAGCCCCACGGTTGCTATTCGAGTGGTTACCAGGGACTGGCTTCTAAAAAAAAAAAAAAAAAAAAAAAAAAAAAAAAAAAAAAAAAAAAAAAGCTCATCGAAGTAGGAGTCGGTGGAGAAGCCGCCCGGTATGCAATGCTTGTGTAGCTTAAATTCGTAATTAATAAAGACGGGGGGGGGGGGTGGGCCGGTCTGGTGTATATTTCCCGGGCCGCTTTTTCATCCCAATCCGGCCCTGGCGAATGTTTAAATTAGTGATTTCATTTCACAAGTAAAGCATCTAAATACCGACTTTACTTTCTGTCTCATTCGCCCCTCTTCGCCATTTTTATAAAGAAATCCATATTTCCCCTGTATTTGAAAACTTTCTTGATAGAACCCAATCAGGAAATCCAACTAATTCTTGTCAAAAGTTAATTCTTTTCAATTGGCATGTCTACTATTACATTTATGTTTCAGAATTCACCTATTTCGGTTCAAAAATCTACTACTTGGTTTATGATTCAGTAATTTTTCTGAAAAATCCTTGTTCTTTAGTTAAATATTAAGTTTTTATACTGTTACATTTCACAAAAAAAAAACTAAGAATAAAATTTGTTGCAGGAAATTTTTTAGAGCAATAAAGTTTTGTTCAGCCAACTTCGCGCCTTTCAAAATACATGTGTTTGTCATAGAATAAAAAAGAAAGTTTAACCGATATTTGTGTAGAGTTTATCCTCTGAAGTTAATTTTTGTTGCAGAGAATCTTTCGTCGGAAATCGATGTAAAGTTTATCTTCTGTTTTTTCTATGTTTGCATGTAAATAGAGAAACGTCTGTTAACCATAGAAAAATACTGGTCTCACTTATTTACTAAACTTGAAAATAATAATTAAAAATTTGTGAACAGTGAACATGGATAGGTATACATTATGAGAGAACGATTTGTAAAAAAGTGAATATCATCTAAATGTATGTAATATTTTATTTCGTTGTTACATAATTGCTTTTAGTAATTTACAGGAGTGATTATATTTTCGCTAATTAGTACTGCAAACTTTAGTTACATGAGTTGGAATTGAATTACCTCTTTCATTTACGCCAATGATAATGTGGCAAATATATAATCAAGCATAAAGTACTCTAATCAAGAAAGCGCATATTTTCACAGATGGAAATCATGTCGCTATGCCTGAACATATTTAATACATAAACATAATGAATATATAAAAAATTTATAAGACATTAAAGTAAAATTAAGCAAGAATCATTGACAAAAAATAAAAGTTTTATTCGATAAAATTTTCGTCCATTTAAAAATTCTAATCAAGCACATTTGGATCAGACAATTTTCTTCATCGATAGTTCCTTATAATCAGGATGGTGCGTAACTCGGCAAGTCTAGAACCCAATGCGGAAGACGATGGAGGGGGTTCCAAGGCTTCAGCACTCCATGCCTTATTTCATAGTTATAGTCATTAATTTTATCCATTACATGGACTGTACTAACTTCAGCATCCGCGCTTGGCGCTGTAGGTGATAGCATTGCGTAATACAGGTGCTGACCGCGGAGGGGTTTTATGAAAAGCATGGACCTTGGATAAGCAGGATCTTGATCACACATGATGAAATCTGGGATAAATGTAGCAAATTCCTTTATCAACGTTTCTCCCTGAGGAGGCCGTTGATGATCAACAATTCTTACGTAAGCGCGATCATATCCGAAAGGTGGAAATGCGTGAGGATCAACTACCCATCTATCCCACGCGGTACTAGGCTTTACATAAAGAAATCCATACTCAACATAGGCTCTGCTACGCATCTTCACAGAAATCAAACTTCCATGACCAATGTTGTCGAAATGTTCGGATGGTATAGATGGGTGCTCTACCTGAGCCGTTGCATCTAGATTATTCAGAGAAAAAAAAAGAGATTTAAGTATTCTTTCCACACTGGGAAAATATGTGTTAGCCATTATCGTAAAATTGTTGTGTAATGTTTCTCTAACCATCTTTCATATTATGAAGTACAAAAATATACATATTATTCACAAAACACTAATTGAAACCCTCGGAGCGTGAGCAGCTTAATTCACATCAAAATGTAGGGATGAATAGCCCACTTTCGAAAAAATCAAAAAGAAAAGTTCTGGAGGGGACAAATTTACAGAAAAAGTTATTACTTATAAGCTTTCTGATGAACGGGGTATTGATTATTTTAACGAAAAGATTATCAAGGAGAACAATTATACATTTGTTGGAATGAAAATATCTATCACCCTCCATATTTAGTTTGAAGATTTATTTTTCTTTTTGATCACTGGGGTTAATAATAAAAGCCCAAAAATATTTTGCGACGTTTCGTCAGCTTGGTTCGCTGACCTATCCAGGCTAAAATTTTATCAAACACCAAGATATAAAAACAGTACAAAAAAAATATTGTTGTTGTTTAGAATAAATTTCTTCAATATGATGGAAAAAACTTGGTGTGTTTCGTCGTTTGATATCCGTGTTAGATCCAAGACTTGTATTATTGGAATGGAAATATCTATCACCCTCCATATTTAGTTTGACGTTTCGTCAGCAAACCAATCTGACGAAACTTCGCAAAATATTTTTGGACTTTTATTATTAACCCCAGTGATCAACAAGAAAAATAAATCATCAAACTAAATATGGAGGGTGATAGATATTTTCATTCCAATAATACAAGTCTTGGATCTAACACGGACTTTACACGACGAAACACACCAAGTTTTTTCCATCATATTGAACAAATTTATTCCAAACAACAACAATATTTTTTTTGTACTGTTTTTATATATTGGTGTTTCATAAAATTTTAGCCTGAAGAGGTCAGCAAACCAAGCTGACGAAACGTCACAAAATATTTTTGGACTTTTATTATTAACCCCAGTGATCAACAAGAAAAATAAATCTTCAAATTATACATTTGGTATATTCAATAAGATACGATGAGCTAGGTTATACCGCCCTAAAAAATTACATAGATCCTGTTAGAGTCGCGGAAATTGTGAAACGTTTTGACACACTATCTACCCAACTTTAAAAAACTGTAGACCTGACAGGAGTAAACTATTTATTCGCTATAACTAACGAAACTGCATTGAACAAGCTTTAACTGAATTCTAGCATTTCCGGATAATGAAGCAGACGCCATTATTATTAAATACCATTGACGAACTCATGTTATTAAACAATATGAAGGAATTCAGAGCGAAGAATATAATACAAGACTTTCCATCGGAACTGAATTAACTTTTTATCAAACTATTGGAATTACCGGAAGAAAAAAATTTGCAAAAAAACAGTAAATCCTTAACAAAAACCAGGGTCTTTTTCTTTTCATAAAATCAATTTTTCACATTTTTTTTGGAAACAAAGGAAGACAAAAAATAATTTTCCAATCAATGCTTGCATATCAAAAAAAGTTCACTAGAGCCATGAAAAATAAATGTAGCCGAAAAATAGGTCCGTCCATTCAGCGCCGCCACCAAGGCAAAATGAAAAATGAGAAACCCAATATTGTTTGCTTTTTTTTGTGCAAATTTTATGCGAAAAAGAATTTGTTTGTTTCTTAAACTTCCGAGACAAGGGTGGCGACACTGGTACGACGTCCTCAACGCCACCACCTATGAAAACTCTTTAAAAATTATCTTAAAGAAATAAAAGAGTAGGGGAGATTTTTCTTTTTTTTCTCTCTGAAGAAATACAATGCGTGTCTCGAAAAACTACCGTCAAGCCATACATCAAAGAGAATTTCCAGATAAATGTCAACAATGAGAATTTTTAAAGTATCAAAGTACCCAAAAAATTTTTAAGGATAATTCTAACTGTTGATATTGCTTCCAGAAATCTTTCTAGAGTACCCCTATTATCATTCTTCTATTTTTTTCGTTGGCGATTGCTTTCAGAGTACATATTCGCGTCACTACGTGGCAAAGTACTGTACTTCAGTTTGCTATTATCTTGTTTCTTTTTTCACTAGCCTCAGGAGAGCTGTCGAAAGTAATGCCAATAGTCATGAATGCAATTAAAAATTTTTCGGTAACTTTGATACTTTCAAAATTGTCATTTTTGACATTTATCTGGAAATTATTTTTGAAACCACCCCTTGGTCTAATTGTAAAACTTTAGTTGACAGGAATGGCTAAGGAAGGTTGCCTGAAGTGGTGTCAGTAGTCAGAAATGAAATGAAAAATTGTTTGGTAACTTTCATACTTTCGAAATTGTCATTTTTGACATTTATCTGTAAATTATTTGCGAAACCACCCCGAGGTCTACTTTCAATGTTTTGGATAGTAGGGATGCCTCAGAAATGTTGCCTGAAGTGATGTCATTAGTCAGAAATGAATTTTAAATTTTTTGTGGACTTTGGTACTTTGAAAATACTCATTTTTGGCATTTATCTAGAAATTCTTTTTGAAACTACCCCTAGGTCCAATTTAAAATTCAGCAGATAATATGCGTGCCTGAGAGAAGCTTTCGAAAGTAATGTCAATAGTCAGAAATGCAATAAAAATTTGTTGGGAATTTTGATACTTTCAAAATTGTCATTCTTGAAATTTATGTGGGATTTTTTTTTTTTGAAAACCACCCTCAGGTCCAATTTCAAAACTTTGGATGATAGAGATGGCTCAGGAAGCATGCCTGAAGTGATGTCAATAGTCAGAAATGCAATTTAAAATTTTGGACAATGTGATGCTTTCAAAATTGTCATTTTTGACATTTACCTGGAATTTATTTTTGAAACCACTCCTATGTATAATTTTAATGCTTTGGATAATAGAGGTGCCTCAGGAAGGTTGCCTGAAGTGGTGTCAATAATCAGAAATTACTTTCCGCCTATTCACTTTTTCAATCAAGACGATGAGAGCTACAATTTGACAAAGTTTTATCAAAATCGATTGGGAAAGTTTTTATGCACATTTTTTGCCTATTCCTTTACGTGAAAGGGTAGATTTTGGAATAAATTAAAAAAAGGTGTCCATTTTTAAGTGTTAAGTAATTAATTTAATGTTCTAGATCATTTTTATGACTTAGTGGTCGTTTTTTCTAGACGTATTATATATCATCGGAGAGTGAAAAAAGCAAAAAATCTCTGCCAACTGCGTTTTCTGGATATTATTATTATTTTTTATGCACTTTATATAAGTATATGTAAGTTCTACCACATTAATTTACGTGGAAGGATAGTTTTTGGGGAAATGATAAAAGGGGTGAAATTTTAAGTGTAAAACAATTAATTAAGAGTTCTGAATCCCCTTTACGTCATTCAAGGTTGTTCTTACACTTTTAAAAACATTTTCGTTCACGAGGGGAAAGCATGTATGACTCTGGGGTCGTTTTTTTGGACACGTATTATATATTTTTGAAGAGCAAAAAAAAAATTCCGATAATCGCTTATTTAATTATAATAATTTATAGTGAGTTTTCATAGGTGGCATTGCTGAGTGGACGTCGTGCTAGTGCCGCCACCCTTATCTTAGAAATTTAAAGAGAGAAAAAAAATTTCGAGCATAAAGTTTTCAAAAAAGAACAAAAAATATGGCGTTCCTCATTTTTCATTTTACCCTGGTGGCAGCGCTGAGTGGACGGACCTACGTCGGAAATTACGTGTCGCGTCCCACGCGTGTAAATATTTAATCATCAATTCCAGGTAGCTTTTTATGCATTAATCCCATTTTTTTTTTGATAGCATACACTCGTAAAAATATGTAAAGAAAAACAAAAGTGGATATTTTTTCTAAGTTTACACATTTGTTTTTGGAAAATACGAAAATTCATTACATTTTTTTTAATGCTTTTGTGAACTACATCTTATTAATAATAATAAGAAAAGTAAATTTTTCTATCTTTAAAATCACCAAAGTAATGACATTCGAAATAATGCAAAACTTTCTAAATGGAGTATATTATTACACAAAATCCAAATTTGATTCTCTTTAAAATTGGTTTAATGATAGTTTTCAATTTTCTTCAAAAGTCCTGTAATTATAAAAATGGAATCTGTCTTAGTTTTCGAGAAATGATCAAAAATATATAGTTTCTTTTGTTTGTTTGTGCAAATACGAATCAAAGCTTATTTTTCAAATATAACCCTTGTGAATTCTTGGCGCTAATCATTTTTTTTTAGTTTTTTGTTCAAATACAATTAATTATGTTACAATTTTTCGAATTTATTTTCAGTTTTTTAATTGGAGTGAGATATTAGTTAGTTGAACTGAAAAAACATAATCGTTAAAACAATTAAGCATTATTTTTAATAATATCGTCTTTGATTAATGCTAGAATGTTTCGGGTTTTCCTGAAATATTCTACGTTTTTTCCACTTTTTGATTAGTGTGTGGTAATAATGGATGCACGCATGGCCGTCAGAATTAAGACTATTAGGTCGAAATTATTCCCTGAACATTCGTCAAGAAAATATCTGAAATTTACAAAAAATTAATAAAAAGTTCTTATTGTTCACATTTTTTTCGAAAATGCAGATATTCCTATTTAAAACCTATGTTAATTTCAAAAACCCTTAGGCACGGGTCAGCGTTGCCAGATTTGAAAAAAAAAATAGGTTTTCTTTTCCCTAAAAGAAACGAATATTGGGGGAAAGGAAGATCGAGCGTCGAGAATCGGAAGTCAAATTTTTACAGGTATGAATGAAATATGTATGTAGGTGATTCTGATACCAATCTGAATTCAACTGTTAAAATCATATTAATTAAGAATTTTAGAATTATTCAAAAAATTCTGTGAATTAACAAAGTTCAAAATATTCATTATTACAAAATTATTCTATGAAAAGATGGAGAATAAAGATTTCTTACATTAAAATTGAAGTTGAAATTTGTTTGAAAACTACATTTTAAAAAAATCTTAAATTATTGTTAAGTACCTGTACCGATTGGAAAGAATCATGGGTTTAGTGTCTCTATTTAAAAAATTTTAAGATTCAAATAGTCTCGAAGTTCACTTTACCTTGAAAATCTTTTTTTACAATAATGTAGAAATAGATTCATAATCAAAAATAAAATTCAATGACCATCTAACTTTTCGGCTCTTTAGAGACAAAAATAACATAATGAAAAAAGAGGGAAAAAGAGGAAAAGTCAACCAAAAACCACCTCTCACTTTTTCCTTTTTCCGTCCTTTTTATACTACGGGGGAACCAACATGTTTCAAGGTCAATTTAAACCTCCTCTTCAGGGAATTATTTATTGGATAACTAAAGGTATGAGTAAATTCATATACCTATAAAAATTCTATATTAATTATACTTCCTATGAAATATGAATTAATTGAGGAAATAATTGCCTTCAAAGAAAATAAATTATTTTAAATCATTTAGTTAAAGAAAATACTTTAACATAATTGATAACTTCATCACAAACTCTATTTTAACTAGAGAGATCCCTTCTCAATTTGATAACTTCTTTTTCCTATCTCCCTTCAAAAACACTTCATTAATTTCTCTATTTTTAAAAAAAAAATGTTTTTCATTTATTTATTTATTTTCTTAAAACAAAACTTCTTTGTTAATTCTCGACAAGTCAAACTATCAAATTAATGCTATCATAATCAATATTATTTTTTATAAAAAACAAAAATATTTTAATTATTTTGTTATAAAATTATTTTAACTCATCTGTATTTGGGTCCTATTTTAAAATCCACTGTTTTGCTTCATTGTTCTGTTGTCTTGTTTTGGAAAGCATCATTCAAAACAATTTTTTATTTTTTTAATTTTAAAAAAACATTTTCAAAAAAATTTTTCAAACAGAAAATTCTTCGTTAATTCTCGACAAGTCAAACAATCAAATTAATGCTATCATAATCAATATTATTTTTTTAAAAACAAAAATATTTTAATTATTTTGTTATAAGATTATTTTAACTCATCTGTATTTTGGTCCTATGTTGAATCCATCGTTTTGCTTAATTGTTCTGTTGTCTTGTTTTGGAAAGCACCATTCAAAAAAAAATTTAATTTTTTCAATTTTTAAAAAACATTTTAAATTGTTCTAACACCTTTTTAAACTTTTAAATTTAAAAAAAAATTTTAATTTAAAAATACTCAATATTTAAAGTTATTTTTCTCAAATCAAAATAGAGAACGAAAATACGATGCGAAATATATAGAGTCGCAACGAATACTCAGGTTTAGTTTAGATTGAAACTCACAGACTTTGTCAAATTCTCAGAAAGAGCCATTAGAAAAAGAAAGAAAGAGAGGGAGAGAAAGAAAAAGGAGAACAAGAGAAAACAAAAGAAAGACAATAAAGGGAAATATGAATAAGTCAAGTTTGGTGTAAAAACACAAAAATTTGTTTAAAAAATTGAGTAATTGATTGTTTTTAGTGGAAAAATAAATTAGTACAAAGAAACTACTTTAACCAATTAATAACTCTATCCCAAAATTTATTATATCTTGAGAGGTCCTTCTTCAAATTGATAGCTTTGTTACCTTCTCTCTTTATAAACAACATTTCCATAAATTCTCTCTTTTTCTGGTTTTTTTCATGATAAAGAATTTTAATATCATTCCAATAAAAATCATGACCATGTGCAATCATATGTTTAGACAGAACAGAGTGATACCTGGAACTTCTATGAAAATTATTCTCGTGTTCACCCTTTCTAAGTCTAAGTGCCCTTTTCGTCTGCCCTATATAACTCGCATTGCAAACGTTACAGTTTATTTTGTAAATAACACATGTTTTGTCTAGCTTTTCATATCTATCTTTTCCCAATTTTACTATAATATTGCTCTTAAAAGGAACTCTGTAAATAGTGTGTAGACCTAATCTTCCTAACATTGATTTCAATATCTTCGAAATTTTACCAAAGGATGGAAGAACAACAGTGTTAAATGTATTATAGTCTTCTCTGTGTTTTATAATTTGATCCTTATTTTTGTTTTTGATGTAATTAATTCTATTTTGCGTGTGTTTTTCAATGAATTCAAAAGGGTAATGGTTGAGAAATAGAATTCGTTTGCATAGATCAATATTTTTCTCATGGAAAATTGGTTCTGATAATTTAAGAGCTCTATCGATCAGATTTTTTATGATTCCTATCTTAATCTGAATAGAATGATTAGAAAGAAAACTAAGTGTTCTACCTGAACAAATCTTTTTACAATGCCAGTCAGTTATAATCTGTCTTTCTTCTGTTTTTATTAAAGTCAAATCTAGAAAATTTAATTTTCCTTCAGTTTCAATTTCAACTGTGAATTGTAATCTTGGATGTATACTATGGAAAACATTAAGAAGAGTGTTAACGTTATTTTTATGTACACTGAATACTGAATCGTCAACATATCTTGCATAGAAATCAATATTAAAATCTATTTTTTGAAAAACCTCATTCTCTAAGTCTTCCATAACAATCTCAGCCAAAATAGGTGATAAAACTGATCCAATAGGAGTTCCAAATTTTTGTTTATAATAATTATTATTAAATTTGAAATAAACTGAATGAAAAACATACTTTATAGCATCAAGAAAATGTTTTTGCGGAATTTTAGTATTAGTTTCAATCAAATTCCAACGTTTTTGTATGGCTATTTCTACTCTTTCGTAAGGAATATTTGGAAACATAGCAACTACATCAAAAGAGACAAATATGTGTTCTAACGGAATTTTTACTTTTTCAATTAGTTTTAAGAAACTATGACTGTTTTTAATTAATGTATTAGAGATTCCAATTGATTTTTTGTTAGATGGTCATTGAATTTTATTTTTGATTATGAATCTTTTTCTACATTATTGTAAAAAAAGATTTTAAAGGTAAAGTGAACTTCGAGACTATTTCAATCTTGAAATATGTACTTTTCAAGTTGAAATTCGGAACTTGTTTCACAGATCTCAAAGGGCGAAAGCCATTTAGCAAAAACATTTCATTTGCAGTTATGAAATTAAGTTTTGATTTTTCTTCTGAATCATGACAATTTTTCTTAGTTCAAAAAATTAACATATACTTACGATCCTGATTAATATTTTGACCATGGGGGACTACTGCGCGCGCAGTTCGTGGTGTACCTATACCTGCAAAATATAATATAGGGACTTTTATTTATGAATTTTGTTGAAGAACCACAAAGATTAGCTATTTGTTCAAACTGAAGATAACTCAATGTATTTCCAAAGTCAGTTAATATCAACCGAGGTACTAAATTTCGATAAAATGAATATATTTTAAGAATAAAGACATTCTGGGTTATATATTTCAAAAGCATTATGTTATTTTGACTTTTTTTGTCTATCAACATGATTGAAAATATAGGATTTTTGCTCATGCGTCTTCAGAATGAGTCTATTGAAAAAGGTAAAAAAAGTTATAAATTATATGTAATTATATTTTTGTCGCGTATAAGTTATTTAAAAAAAATTGCATGAACGGTTTTCTGCAGATTGTCCATTCCCCGGCATCCCTTCGATATCAAAAAAGAGCAAGACAAAGTTTTGTCTCGTAGAAAGTGTATTTCAATTAAAATTTGCACGATTTTGCGCTTTTCTATATGCTGCAGCGAAACTTGTAATTAAAATTTTTAACTCTGAGAGGTACATATTGAAATAACATATAATACCTCGAAATAACTGTGAAGAGACAATAAATTAATCTCTGAATTAAGAAGAAACTATTGAAAACAAATTTTTCTCTCCGTAATTTTCTATCAAAATTTATAGCGCGTAAAAAGTCAACCGAAAAAGACTCATGAAGAAATCTCATAAAATGCTCATCTTGCGCTCTATCATTTCATGTTACGGAAACTATATTCTTAACATTTTTGTAGGCTAATCTAGTATCTTTGTAGGGCTCAGTTTTATCATTTTCCAAAACAAATATCCTCTATATTGGATCTGTCATTATGATTCATTATCTTTTGACATCAAATTCGAAGTTAGCGACTCCAAAAACCCCTTTGTACCTAGTTTTATATAAATGCGAAGAAAAATCAATTTTTCGCCTCTTTTATGGGATTCTAGCTCACTATCAGTGATCCAGTTGGGTGTTCTGGCTTCGTAAAGATAGGCCTCAATAGATGCAGTATTTTTTCAAAGATTACTTTTCAGTGATTTTCAAATCTACGCAAAATAAGCGCCTACGAGGAATGTAGGACATGCACTGTATTTTTAAAAACAACGCAGAAAAAACTAAGAATAAAATTTGTTGCAGGAAATTTTTTATAGCGATAAAGTTTTGTCCAGCCAACTTCGCGTCTTTCAAAGTACATGTGTTTGTCATGGAAAAACAAAACAAAGTTTAACCGATATTTGTGTAAAGTTTATCCTGTGAAGTTAATTTTTGTTGCAGAGAATCTTTCGTCGGAAATCGATGTAAAGTTTATCTTCCGTTTTTTCTGTGATACATTTTCGTAAATGCCTCTAAATTACCATATGTTTTCACTTCTCACATATTATCATCAAACAAAAAAAAAATGCGCAATTAATTTTCTTATAAAAATATGTACTTTTTAATATAAAATTCAAAACTTCTTTTGAAGGTCTCCCGGTGACAACGCCGTTTAGCGAGATCAATTTATTGGCAGTAAATGACTGAAATATGGAGTTTTTTCCGAGTCCCAACAATTTTTTGTTACTTTAATAAATTATAATATACTAACGTCGAGCTCTAGCGCTTGAACCTGGTGTGCTAGAAGTTGAAGCAAAGTCGTTGGTATGTCCTGGTCTCGTTGTTATTCGATTTAGCCCTGGCATCGTCACAGGACCTTCATCTGTAAGATATAATATAGGGATTTTCATTAAAGAATTTTGAAATCGGCGTCTCTAAAACCACTCTTATACCATACAATGAGCCGAATGCATTACATTGAAAAAATAGTTGGTTGGGACAACTAATAAAGTAGTAGGGCCAACTACTTTAGTTTGTATGCCGCTGCTACTTAACTGGTTGGGGCTACTACTTTTATTCGCAAGATTGGCAGTAGTTGTCTTTATTACTTCAATTGTTGTCGCGAAAACTTTAGATGGTACATACTACTTTCAGGTAGTAAGCCTTACCACTTCAATTAGTAAGTCTTACTATTAAATTAGTTAGTCTTACAAATAAGTTAGCTGATCTCACTACACTATTACTGGATCGTGGACTATTGCGAAGTTAGAACTTCTCTATAATGAAATTATAGTACATTGTACTATAATTTCTCTATAGTTCTCTCTAATTGTAGTGTGAAAAGTTGTCAAAATGGTCTAAAACGATGAAGAACAAAAAATGTCATCTTAGTGAGAAAAAGAAACTTATTATCAACGAGTTGTAAAATTTCAAGTTCTACTTTATGAACACTTATCCGATTCAAATAAACGCGCCAGTATATTAACCAATCAGCGCAGACTTGAGAGCCAACCCACGCTGTTTCACCTGACCGATACAAAATGGCATCGTTTCCGTAAGCGCAGTAAACATATGTGATGAAACTGATATAGCTCTATAAAACAAACATTAACTCTTTTATTTTTGTTTTTTACATTACTGGCTGGTTGTTGAAAAAAAAATTTTTTATCTTTTATTTTGTTTTGTCATAAGTTGTTCTTATCTCTGTTATGCTTTATTTGGACAGTTTTAATTAATTCATTCGATTGTTTGTTGTTTTAGGCATAAATTGCATTTCCTTTTTTTTCTATTTGTTTTTGGCATAGGTTGTTATGTCTGAATAGTTTTATTAATATTTTAGTTTGCGGGCTGTTTCAATTCATTTAGACTAGTTTCTTCGGGGAAATCATTAACCAGCATGAATATGGAATCAATTGCCCAAAACTCGGACTTTTATGTTTGCCCAGTTTTGAGTAGTTTTCTAATGTTGTACGTTTCCATGAGTTATCTTAATATATTTAGATTCGTATCGCCGAGGGAAATTAGCAACTGGGATGAATATTCAATCCCGAATTTTAAATTGTAACAAGCTGTAGACTAAATTGAATTTAATTTTCTACGAATTCTGAAATTGAACCTCAAAAATCGGATTTCAGGGAATCCCTATACAAGAGATTTTATATCAAACCAATTTAAACAAGTTGTCACATAACTCTCATAAATCCAAATTCTTAAAGTTATCATAACTAAGGTTATAGACCTTATTCTATCTCTCTTTAAATTGTACAGCCCTTGGCCTGGAAATAAAGGGGATCTCGGTGCCAGCATGACCCCAATGTTTCGTTTCTGTAACCCACTTGTCTGATGTCTAGTTTTAATCTTAGTATTAGGTGTTTTAATTATATATTTTATCGGGTTACCCGCCCTTCACTCTAGCTGAGAACACTCTTAGAACTGTTTTGTGCGGGATCTTGTTGGAAGAACTTTGTTTAGGAATATGGATACACCTTCTGCGTTTGGAAGGTTCTTTTATTTGTATAGCGAAGAATTTTTTTCGGAATTCGTACTTCAGAGTAGTTATCGTCCATTAAGGGACTTGTCAAAAATGGAAGGCCAAGTCTAATGTATTAGATTTGCAAATTGGAACGCGCAAAGTGTTCTACGCAGGGATAGAAGAACGGAAGTAGAGGCATTACTGCATGAGAATGACCTTGACATTCTTTGTATCTCTGAAACTTGGCTAACGAGGGACGTTGTATGGGAGATTAAAGGCTACCTAACCTATAGATCCGATAGAAGGGATGGTTGTGGTGGGGGCGGTGCCCTCATTTTGGTTAATGATTGTTTTGCTGTTGATAGATTGGAATTTGAGGGCCCCTGGGAAGAGGAAGCTGATGTTGTTGGTATAACGGTGTCCTCTTCTCTAGGTGGGATAGCAGTTGCTTCGGCTTATGTCCCACCTGAGGCAAGGATACGGAGTGACACTTGGGAAGCCCTTATTAGGCTCATGGAAGGGCGGGGAAAGGTGTTACTCTGTGGGGACTTTAACGCTCACTCCCCAATGTGGGGTGATCTTAGTTCCAACTTCCTGGGTAACCAGCTCTCTACTGCCATCTATGATGCTGGCTTGGTCCCTCTGAATGACTCGTAGCCCACCTTCATACCAGTGCCGGGTCGTTTGTCCAATAATCTTGGCTTGATATTTTACTCGCCCTCCATGGCCCCGATCATAACTACCAGGGTTGGTTTTGACACCTATAACTCCGATCATCTGCCGGTCCTTGGGAAACTTGATGCCTCCCTGACTATGATCTCCACTCACTCGAACAGGTTCAACGTAGAATCACTGGATTGGTTCCTGTTTCGTAGATAGGTGGATGAGGAGATCCCGACACTCTCCCTGGCTTTGCTTGATGGGGATCTTCCGACTAGGGTCTATGACAGGTTTGTGAACACTGTTTTTGCTGCCCTGGAGTTGAATGGTGCCTTCAGGGCAAGCAATCGCCAAACTGGCAGGAAGAGGGAGCCACTCTGGTGGAATAGAGAATGTAAGGTGGTGGACAATGAGGTCAAGGTATGTCTTCGAGAAATCAAATACCAATCTTTCAGATCCTTTTGCGAATCTCTCGACCCTGCCGGGGGTCTAGCCAAGATATGGCGTACTGTTAGGGCTCTGGCCTCTCGTACCTCTTCCCCGCATACAAATGTGGTAACTGATCCGGAATCCCCGGATATTAGGGAATTACAAGACGAATTCGTTCGTCCAGACATCCCGCTAGCCTCGGTGGAGCCGATCTTAAATCCAGATGAGACGGATCCAATGAACCAGACCTTCTCTTGGGGTGAATTTCAGTCTGCTCTCTCTACGTGCAAAATGAAATCAGCACCAGGGATTGATGGTATAACCTACGAAATTATTAATGGGCTCTCTGATTATTTGCAAAGATTTCTGCATGAATTGTTCAATGCCATGTTTAGGGAGTCATCTTACTCGGAGACATGGAGAGATACCAGGGTCCATTTTATACCTAAGGCTGGTGGGAAAGGGTTTCGGCCAATCTCACTAACGTCGATGCTCTGCAAATTATTTGAGAAGTTGACGCAGAGAAGCCTCGAATATTTGACAGAGAGTAGGGACTGGTTACCGGATTTCCAATAAGGCTTTAGGAGAGGCAGATCCTCCACGGATTGTGTGGCAGCGGTTGTAACCGACATATTGGCATGTTTCGGCAGGGGAAAGTCAACGGTGGCCTTGGCCCTGGACTTTCAATGCTTTCAATGCAGTCCTCCCAGGAGAGCTTACCGGAGAGCTGAGGGATCTTGAGGTTCCGGGAAGGATCTTTAACTTTGTCTCGTTTCTTGTCTCCAAAAGGAACTTGATATTTAATACGGATGGCACTGATGGAAGAGTCTCGGGTGTTGGTGTTTCTCAGGGAGGAGTTCTCTCCCCACTGCTCTTTAGTCTGGTGTTAAGGAGAATCAAGGAATGTCTCCAGTTTGGGGTTAAGATCTCAATGTACGCCGATGACGTCTTCCTTTACGTGACCTCCGAAGTGATTCAAGATGCCCAAGCTCTATTGCTGCGTACAATTGGAAATTTGTCGCCATGGTTGAGGAGAGTGAGACTTTCAATCTCCATCCCGAAATGTCAGCTATGCGTTTTCTCAAGGTACAGAGATAGACTTGATGACGTGACCTTGAACTTTGAGGGAGCAGATATTGGAAATCAACCCTCTCTCAAATATCTGGGCGTTTGGCTCGATAGACGAATGACTTGGACGATCCACATTAAAAACATAGCAGCTAAGGGTTCGAGGGCAGTTAACATCATGCGGGTTATTTCCAGAGTTACTTGGGGAGCATCTCCTACTCTTCTTCTCATAGTGGACAAAGGTTTAATCAGGGCCTGTCTGGAGTGGGGTGCTCCACTTTTCTTGGGGGCGAGCCAGACAGCCTTGAAAATGCTTGATCAGGTTCAATATGCCTCGTTGAGGGTGGCACTGGGGTGCGTAAGTTCAACTCCCATCTCTATCCTATTGCCAGAGGCTGGGGAGACTCCTCTGTCGCTAAGGAGGGCTCTTCTAGCGAACAGATTCATTCTGAGGAACTTTCGGTGGAGCCTCTTACCGATAGGCTAACAGTTTTTGCTTCAAGGACTCTGTCCAAGAGGTTCAGGATTCAGCCGCAGCGTTGTGGAGTAATAATTGCCCTTAACAACATGATTTCATTCATCCGAGCCTTGAATACCACGATTAGGCCTTCTTATTTCGATGAGGATTGGATTGACCTGGTTGCGCACCTGGATATTGACCTTGAGTCTTGCCTTGCCCTCAGGGAAGCGGCGTATCCAGACACACTGTTCGAGGATTTTGCAGGGACGAGATACCCTGGGGCGACTCGGATATTCACTGATGGCTCGGTGAACCCTGTTTCAGGAGCTGTGGGTTGTGGTTTCTTCATCCCGGCTGGGAACCTGAGATACGGCGTTAGATTGAGGGACTACTCGACTCCCTTGACGGCCGAATTACAGGGTCTCTTCCATGCCCTCATCCGAGTGTTGGGGGAGAAGTGGAGGGATGTGGTATTATTTACAGATTCCCAGGCAGCACTCAGGGCTATCCGTTTAATTTTAATGATCTAATTTTTAATCCCACTGTAGAATCGGTGGCTGAGGTGGGCCGTTTTTTTTGGGGGAATGAAAATCTAATATTATAACTTCAACTGGGTAATGTCCTGCTTGGGCGGTCCCTCCCCTCCAGTCCAGACGGACTGTCATTGGGACGCCATTTTGGTTTGATTGACACATCCTAAACAGTAGTGGGTCTTTGTTGGCAGGACGGGACGCACGACGGTTGGTCAGGAAAGAAGATATCTGTGTGAGGGATTATTGGCATTTACTGGATTACCTGGTTCTTATTGGACTATTGATAATCACGAATTTGAAACTTCGTATTTTGATTGGAACATGGCTACCTGATTCAAGACGCCACAAAGAAAGAAAGAAAGAAAGAAAGAAAGATATAGATATATAAAGAACAAGTGGCTTATTTTCGTGATATTTTGTTTAAAATGTGAAAACTAATAGATACAAAAATATAGACTTCACACTACCAAATTTTTACCAAATGAGAATTAAATTGAGGCGAAGATCCTTCAAGGCTTATCTTCAAATGTTTTTGAGGTTAAGTTATACATATTTTATGTAATTTTTCAAGTATGCCATACAAAGTGAATTGTTTTTCTTTTACTGTAGATAAAAAATATACTTCAATCTTGAACAATGTGTATTATTATGAAATACCGCCTAACTATGCGAATCTTTTAAAGAAATGTTTTCCAGGGATAAAAAAAGATTTTTGAACAGAACTCGTGTTGCGACACACAGATCCCTTGAGCAAATTAAATATGACTATCCTCATAATGTTGACACTTCGGAAGGCTCTTCGGAGGAACCCTGGGTATATAAGGTTTAAATTATTTTTTTCCGCTATATTTTCATTTAATGGATTTAAAAAAATTATTCGAAAAATGGTACACCGTTTGTTTATTCGTATTCTGAATTATTGAAAACATTCGATTTTATCATGCACTATTTGTAATATCTATACCATTCATACTTTGCCTAATTCTCACAGAAAAAACTGAAGTTAAATTTTGTTGCATGTAAAATGATCAGCTGCTACAGATTACATGCTATTTGGCGAAAGTTTATCTTACGATGGAATAAAAGCTGTCATCTCCTACGTCCTTTGCAGCAATGGAAAAACGGAAAAGTATACGTGAAAAGCTATAAATCAGGACACTAGATTTAGAGCAACTTTTTACTTACCTAATTGTTATTTTAGAAATAATTAGACTTTATATATACTTCCTGCCACAGTCGGTATTGTAGGTTAGGAACAAAACCAAAAAGTAGGAATCGAATTAAGTTGGAACATTCAGTGGCGGATCTAGGTATTTGAATTCAAAGTAATAATATTTGAAAAAAAATTTGAAGGACTGAAAAATCCTGGAAAATAAAATTCCAGACTCCTTCAAATTCCCGAATTGGGAAATTCCCGAATAATAAAATTTCCGAATATGTCATAAAATTTCTGATTAATAAAATTCCCGAATAATGAAATTCCCGAATTGGAAAATTCCCGAACAGTTTATGATATCACCAAAATGGATAATTCCCAATACTTTATAATATTACCGAATTTAAAACTTACCGACAGAAAATTGCCAAATTATAAAATATTCGAACTAGAAAATTTCCAAATTTAAACAAATATAATAATGAAATATTTTTATCAAGAACAAAATTATTTTTAATGTTCAAAGTTTCTAAAATTATTGGTTAACTTTCAAATAACGATAATCAAAAAAAATATATTTCTGGATGAAAATTGTCTTCAAATATTGTTATTTTAAATTCATAGAATAAGTTTAGAAACTTTGAAGAAGAAAAATAGTTTTTCTTAGAAAAATATTTGATTATAGTATTTTTAAGAAATAAATAATATTGATTGAAAAACAATTTTTTTATTGTTTCAGGAGTTTTATAATGCAAGAATTTTCCAGTTCGTATATTTTATAATTTGGTAATTTTCTAGCGGGAATTTTCCATTTCGGTAAGATCATAAACTGTTTGGGAATTTTTTATTCGGCAAATTCATTATTAGGGAATTATATTGTTCGGAAATTTTATTTTTTAGAATTTTTCAATCGTCCAAAAATTTCATCCAAAAATATATTTTTTCAATAATTTTTATTTTGAATTCAAACAATAATTTTAGAAACTTTGATCAGAAAAAAATATTTTTTCTATACAAATATTTGATGATTGTATTTTTAATAAATAATATTCATTGAAAACCATTTTTCCATTGTTTCGGGAGTTTTATAATTCAGGAATTTTCCAGTTCGGATATCTTATAATTCGGCAATTTTCTATCGGGAATTTTTAAATTGGGGAATATTATAAACTGTCGGGAATTTCCTATTTTGTTAATATCATGAGCTGTTCGGAAATTCTTTATTCGGGAATTTTCCATTTAGGGAAGTTTATTACATATTCAAAAATTGTATTATTCGGGAAATTCCCAAATCGGGAATTTGAAAGAGTCATGAATTTTATTTTCTAGAATTTTTCAGTGGTCCAAAAATTTTCATCTAAAAATATATTTTTTCAATAATTGTTGTTTAAGATTCACGCAGTAATTTCAGAAATTTTAAACATTACAATTTTTTTGACAAAAATATTTGATCATTGTATTTTTAATGAAGAAATAATATTCATGAAAAATTTTTTTCATTTGTCTAAATTCGGGAATTTTATAATTGGGGAATTTTCTAGTTATTTGAATATTCTAGAATTCGGCAATTTCATGTCGGGAATTTTATTATTCGGTAATTTTAGAGTCTCGAGAATTTGTCAGTCTTCGCGATTTTTCAAGACAAGTGTAATTGGATATTATTTTTCATTTCGTGAAAGCTATTTAATTAAATAATAAAACCATTACACATACTTTATGGATTTTATAATTTAATTGAATAATTTTCAGAAAATAAAGAATAATATCCAAATACGCTCATGGTGAAAAACCATTTTTTTCTGAGTTTTTAAAAAATAAAAGTTTTGTCCCAATGCTTGCAGATATCTTTGATTTCACCTACCTAACCTTAAATACCTGATAGAATATACTTAAATTTCCATCAATGTTGTCTTAATATAAAATGTTATCTACATTAAAAAATTAAGATTTTCAATTTACATTCAATATTCTTGATAAATATTTATTGAATAACTTTTTTCAATAAAATTGTACGACTCAGGGTGCCCTCGTACGTAACAAAAATTCTGAGTTCAAAAAATTATTCAAAAAATGAAATGTTAAATAATAATAATTTGAAGCACGAAATAAGGTCGATAGGAGTGTAGTTGTTCAGAAATCATTTTTGAGCTTTAAAATTTTACTTCGTAAAAAGGCTTTTATATTGAACTGCAATACCGACGGATCTCGAAACTTTCAGAACGGAAATTCATATCTCATAACTTGTGAATTATGGTTAAGATCATAGTAAATATGGCGACTTTTTCGAATGTTGTCGATTGCTTTATTGTCAGTCATCAAAAATATATAACCATTCGTCCGCGATAAGTGCAATTATTTTTAAAATAGAATGGTAATAAGTGCAATGTTTTCAAAAATCTCGTGTCCTGATTTCCAGACCAATTCCATTCATACTTTACGCTGTCCTTTGCACTGCTGTGAACTACATAGCAGAAGACGCTTTTTAACTGACAAACAAGTGACAAATTATTCCGAGATGGTTTAAAAACACGGAATTATCTTAATTTCATGTAAAGTTTATTTTACAAGTTTAAATTTTCTTGCAGCGAAACTTTCGTCGGAAATCGATGTAAAGTTTATCTTCTGTTTTTTCTGTGCTTTCACCATGAACGGCGTTCTCTCAAATTACGGTAGGCCTGTTTCTGTGGTCTGTTATTTGAAGAGAGCCGTAGCTGCCATCTACGGCATTTTCCCGAATTTCAGCATTACAATTAACAACATGTCCAACAAGTAATTAACATCTTTCAACAATTTTTTGGCAAATTTCACAAGTTCGTAAGCAAATAATAGTCAAGATCAACCAACGAATTTGAGAAATTGATTTAGAATCCGTGATACACGTGAATAAAGATTCGGACAGTTTTTTTCGATTTTCTCGGCTTCGTTCATTTTACATTTTTTCGGGGTTTTCGGGTTTAAGTCGAAAACGTGGGAAAGCTGCATTTTTCTTTTAATGAAAAAAGATGCGCAATTGAACTTTCTATAAAAATATGTACTTTTTTAGTTGAAATTAGAAACTTGTTTCAAAGGTCTCCAGGGGCCAACGCCATTCACCGAGAGCAATTTAATGGCGGTTAAGAAATAAAATTAAGATTTTCCTCTGAGTACCAGCAATTTGGGTCAGTTGAAAAACATTATGATATACTAACTTTGATAGTTAGAACTTTGTGGAGCCTCGTTGCCGAGTTGGCCGATTTGTTGTTGTATCTCCGCAAGGAGCCTCAGCATCTCAGCCTCTTCTGGTGTTTGATTAGCTTGTCTTGCACGCTGCCGCTCTCTTGTTTCTCGATTTCGACGTTGGTGATCATCACTTCCATCTATGAGATATATAGATTTACATGAAAGAATTTTGTCAACGAACCCCAAAAATTTGCCATCGGTCCAAATTAAGGAGATGCCAAATGTAATCCCAAAGTCAGTTGATATTAAAAAAAAAAAAAAACGAAGATTACAAATTTCGATGAAGTAAATATATTTTGTGTATCTTTTGAAATACTAATCGAATAGGATTATGTTTTGTCACACGTTTCAAGGGACTAAAAGAAAAGGTCGAGTTTTTGAACGAGCATTTTTGACCAACAGTTCTGGTTTCAACCACCAAAACAAATATACTAAAACAATGAAAATGAAAAATGAAAGTTATATTGAAAAAAAATTGACGTTTCCAGTGTATAAAATTTTTTTCAACTAAAATGAAAAAATAGGTATTACCCAATATTTTGTGATTATGTAAGCATATAAGAATGTAGATAAATCTTATCAAATTCTGTTGAACTCATTTATTTTCAGAATTTATTTTCTAAATCTGAAGGCTGTTTCTACTCGTCAGAAAAATAATCATAATTTTAAAATGTGCTTTCGAAGGTGGCTTTTTTTTAAATGCAAAAAGCTAGATCTAAGAAGCATATAGGAAAAGATTTTTAACCAAAAAAAGGCAAATTTTACCGACCGAGATGAATTTTCACACTTTTTTTCAACTGACTTATAATATTCCAAAGATATTGAAAAATCTCTTCACATAAAAAAATGGTGTTAAAATATTTCGAATTTTTCAACAAATTATTAGAAATCTTTTAGAACTTTTTCACTGGTTCTCAATATTATTTGAAATTATTCGAATTTTTCCAAAATTTTTTCAATTCAGCAAAACTGAAAAAATGTCCTTTAAATCTTCCAGATTCTACTTTGGCATATTTGCAAATCTTTTCTCATGTTTGAAAATATTTTTATATATTCTCTTAAAATTAGTTTTTAAAATAAGAAATTATTAAAAAATTCCCGAGAATCTCAGAAAAGAATTTGTTATCACGGATCTTTTATATTTCTTTGAACGTTTAAAAATATTCAAAATTGTACATTATGTTTTAAACTTTCATAAACACTTTGAAATTTTTAATTTTTTTTAATTTCGAAAGCTTCGAAGTAACTTTTAAAATTATTCAAATTTTTTCCAAAAATGTATGATAAACCTTTCAGAATTAAAAAATGCCCTAAAATCTTGAAAATATTTTTTTTAAATACGAGTATTGGTAATCTCAAAATAACTCAAAATTTAAAATAAAAAAAATATATATTCTGAAATATATAAAAGTTTTTCGAAAATTATTTGAAATACTGTAAAATTAAAAAAAAAGTTATCTGGAAAGTTTATAAATTATAGCGTGTTGACAAAGTATTAAGAACTAAAGTTCTTAGATATTTTTACTTTCTAATTATTCCCCAATTACATAGAAAAATGTACATTGCCAAATATAAGGGTAATTTAGTAAGCAGTTCCAGGAAAAATTGTTTTCAACAAAAGCAGCTGATCAAATAAATCACGGCCAAGACCTGATTGCTTCATATGAATTTGATTTCATTCATAGTTAATCAATAACAAGGCAATAAAAAAATCAGAGTAAATCTTGGAAGACGAGGAAATGAAAATCTCACTTGAAAAACGTCCGAATTATATTTCTAATTTAGAAAATTAGGAAAATTTGGCACTAGGTATTCAAATTCGTTAAGTGATAGGACTTCTAAAAAAAAAGATGAATTTTCAATTGGAAAAAGACGCATTTTCTATCAAAAACTACGAGCTTCCAACAGAGCAGTTGACGCTTCATAATAAAAAAAAAAGATTACTTTTTAACAAAATCGTTAAATATTGGACAAAATAATTTAATTTTTAGCAAATTAGTTGAATTAATAAACATGTAGGTAAATATTTTATTGAAAAAGTGAATTTTCAAATAGATAATAGAATTCTAAAAAAAATCAATTATCAGTCAAATAGTTGATATATCAACAATGAAAAGATTTGAATTTTTGATGAAAAACAGTCGAGTTTAACCAAAAAGATAAGTTTTTAAAGATGAATCTGATAGCTTATATTTTAGGCAAAATATATTTAAATTTTTAATCCGCAGCAATTTGACACAACTGAAAAGTAGAACTTTTAAAAAACAGTTCAGTTTTTAACTCGAAAATAGAATTTTTCAACAGAAAACTGAATTTTCTACTAAATAGGTGAATTATTGTCAACTAAATACATTTAATTCTTCCAGGTTATTGAATTACCAAACCATAAGAGGATTTTCCAGAAAATAGTTGAATTATTAACCGGGAAACATACATTTTTAACATAAAGTTGAATTTTCAACAAAAAAGAATAAATTTTCATTTATTTATTATTTAATAAATAAATTAATAATAAAAATTTGATTTAATTCATTTATTATTCAATCTAATGAAATTTCAGCCCAAAAAGATGAATTTGTAAAAACATAGTTGAATTTTCAACTAAGAAATCCGTTCAGCGCAGATTAACTTGAAAATGAGCCCAAGAATTCAAACAAATGTTGATTATTTCCCGAGTTTGATCAATTTCTCGGAAGCGTGGAAATTTGAAGATTTTTGAATAACTTTTTTTAAAAATTGACATTGTGCCTACAATTTGAACTCATCAGATGAAGAATTTTATCGAATTTCGCGGTATTACGAGAAAAAAAAATTTATGAGAAGATTATAA
>CAKNXH010000182.1:66804-110825 GCA_932178445.1 Andricus quercusramuli
TTATAATCTTCTCATAAATTTTTTTTTCTCGTAATACCGCGAAATTCAATAAAATTCTTCATCTGATGAGTTCAAATTGTAGGCACAATGTCAATTTTTAAAAAAAGTTATTCAAAAATCTTCAAATTTCCACGCTTCCGAGAAATTGATCAAACTTTTTTAACAAAAAAATATTTAGATTTCCTTATAAGAAAAAAAATAGTGATAATAATGTTCAATTTATGTCTCCATCTAGTCTGAAAAGACGTTAAAAATCTCTGTTATTCTCTGATGATAATACAGATTTCTTGCAAGTTTTTCTTATTGTTATTGTGCATGCAGCCACGTCATAAATTTTCATAAATTTATAAAAATTTGAGAAAATGAAAACTTGAGAAATTTATTAATTTTATGAAATTTTATGAAATTTCTGGAAGTTTGTAAAAAGTTATGAAAAATTATTAAATTTGTGGAAATTTATAGTGAGTTACTGAAATTCATAGAAATGTATTGTAATTTCACGGTAACTTTTTAAAAAAGTGTTTGCTGTAATTGCGATCCGTAGCGCAATACGCGTAATACGCCATAGCGTAATATAATGAAGAGAAAGTTTCAGGTGCAGCGACAGAAGGAAAAAGATTATCATAAAAAAATCCTGGAATATATATTATCATACACATGGGGATCGTGGATACACGTCAATATAAATCTTTGTAACATATGTTGGGAAAATTTTTAGTTCAAGTTGCAATGATTAAAAAAAATCTTTTTTACATAGCATGAAAGGAAATTGTTGCCAAAATAGTTTTACAAATTTCCTATTCAATCTATACTTGTACCCATAAACTCAATTTCCTGCTAACGCATGTTACAAAAATTGTACTTCACATTTATTTTCTTCCGTCTCCGTATCTAAGAATGTGGCCTCGTTCAGTTTAAAAACTATAAAATAAAATGTTTTGCCGCACCCTGAACAACATTTTTTTGTAAAATACGTAAAATGATAATAAAAACATATAATTCAACTGTTCTAAAGTGAAATGCGAATTTTTGGATATAGTAAATATCTGGATGTAAGATATTTTAATGTATGATTGATTTAGTATTACATTATTTTCTACTTACGAACAGAATTAGCAAGTAATACGAGCACGACGAAAAGCATGATGAAAGTGACAAATCTCATCTTTCTAGAAACAGGAACATCCACTGATTTTGAACTGTTTGTACCTGTATATATATGTATAATATGTGTGGCCTGCACGTCACATTGACAAATATTATTACTACATTCTGGCCCTGAAGTTTCGTTTTTCCCTTACATGAAAAGTCTATTTACTATCCTTCAAAATATTAGATATTCGGGATGAGAACTCGTTGTACACATATCAATTGGAGACAAGCGACACGTTACCGACGAATTTACATAAATGCTAACAATTTTGTCCATATTTTTGAAAATTGTTACTTCGGAGATGAAGACACTTCCCGTGCAGAAATTTCGAAAGTCTAGTGGGGCCCTGACTAGTTTTCCCTATCTCTAGTCGGGCTCTTGCGAGGAAAACTAGTGGGGACCCCATCTAGAACGTAACGCTTTGGCCATGGGGATCCTACTAGGTTTGCTAGTAGGGTCCTAGGGGGGTTAGCCCGCCTACAACCCTATTGAAAAGAAGGGCTTCTACGGGGCCGCTACAGGGCCCCTGTGTCCGATTTAAGTTATTGGGATGAATAATATTCTGCACTAACATTCTAATTTAGAGTATTTTACAATTGATTCAATATTAATAATAATTTAATATGATAATATAATATCCTTAGAACCGCACACTGGGTCTGAGAGACCCAGCGAGAAAGTGCTCAAACTGTCATCATCCAAAATTGGTCAAGGGTCTCAGAGACCCAAGTGTGTAAGGTCTATAAATACACTTTTTGAAAATGATATGCTCAAAGTCTTTTTCTTTCGATCTTCCATATGCCCTCTTCCAACCCTCTAATTAACTTTTGCAATTAAACAAAACATGGGAATGTGGCTTTTTCCGTTGTAAAGTACAATTTTTGAACACCTCTTCTAGTTTTTTTTACAAACAATTGAGTTTTTTGTATCTAAAAATTATTCAAAATGACCCAATAATGCTGAGCTCTATTCTGAAGATCCTAATAAACATTTATAAAAAAAAGTGTAAATTGGATCAACAGGGGCGTCACAATGATCGCGCGAATGTGCTCGGGTCTCACGGACCCATGTATACGGTTCGTGTGAGTTTAATATGTGTGTTCAAGATTTTTCACTTCAAAATAACTGTATTGTTAAAGATTATTCATTCATGCATTGATTGCAATTTTTGAAATACCATTTTCAATCGAAAAAGTCACAACCAAAACCTCAAATAATAAAAATTTGATAATCTCAAGATTTTAAAGCTTACTAAATTTAGTCATCAATGCGTGATTTTTCATAGGAAATGATATGATCCACCTACATTGCTGAGCTGGAACATAAGATGTGAATTGTTTTTTTTTTTTTTTCAATTTTGTCGCAAAACTGAAAAAATTGCCTTCAAATTTTCCAGAACTGCTTTGGTATTCTTGCAAGTCTTTTTAAATGTTTGAAAATTGGTGAACGATACGAATCCTATTATATTCTATAAAAGCTTGAAAATTCTCAAAAAATTACATTTTTGTTTAACATTTTTTAAATGATTTCAAATTTCCGATTATTTCAGAATTGAAAAATGCCTCAAAATCTTGAAGACTTTTTTTTAAATTTTGGTGATTGTTTGAAATATTTCAAAATCTGTTTGAATATTCTCAAAAAAGCTACTTGACCAACATGAAAAATAATTTGGATTTTTGCTAGGAATTTTAGGAAAACTTTTCATTATCCTGAAACCTATAAAATTTCTCAAAAAACTTTTTTTCCAAAATGTTGGAAAAATTACAAGAAAAAAAATGCATTTTCTGCATTAAATAACAGTTTTCCAAAAATTTTTTGGAATATCGAGAAATTTAGGGAATTCCGTATGTGAAAAGTTGATGGATTACAGTGTGGTAAAAAAATATTAGGAACTAAAGTTCTTAGATATTTTTGTATTGTATTTAATCTTCAATTACATCGAGAAATGTACGGAGCCAAATATAAGGGCTAATTTAGCAAACAGTGAAAAATGTTATCTGAAAAATGAGACACATAAAATCGAAAAGTATTGAATAATTTCGGGGATATTTTCCGAAAATTGTCAAAAAAATTCCCTTTTTTCGAGTATGTTTTTAAAATCTACAGAATGAAAACAAATCGAATTATACCGATATTGACGTTTGCATAATTTCATTATAACCTTTTATTATAGTTGCTGAACGTTATGATATCATTTTCTATGAATGGATTTGCCTTTTTCTGATAAAAATATTAATTAAGGAAGATTCTGGGAAAAATGATTTTCAACAAAAGCAGCTGATCAAATAAAACGCAGTTGGCGGAGATATGATTGTTCCATAGTACTTTTGATGTTATTCATATTCACTCAATAACAAGGCAATAAAAAATTTACAGTAAATCCTAAATGAGAAGAAAATTAAAATCTTATCGACAAATGGCGTGATTATTTGATATTGACAGAGATTCTATGATAAATTTGAAGTAATTATTATAGCCTTAGAGAAACGCTCACGTCTGATAATCATGATTCAAGAAATAATAAAATAAAATTGAGGAATATCCGCTTTATATTTCTAATTTAGAAAATGAAAGAAATTTTGTACTAGTTATTCAAATTCATTGAGTTATATGTCCTCTACCAAAAAAGATAAATTTTCAATGCGGAAAAACTTAGACAACGGATTCGTTTTTAGGACACCAAAATCTTCGGGGACACATAGTCCGGTCTTCGGGTACAAATTTTGTCAGCCTGTTTAATTAAAGTAATGAAATTCTATTTGATATTTTGTCGTTAAAAATTCATCGTATCATGATTTGCTCTTCTTGATATCAGATATTAGAAACAGTTTACCGAAAAAAAATATTTCACAATTTCTCGTTTGCAGAGTGAACAATTCTATCGGGTGCGTTAAAAAATTTTCTGTGTTTGATAAAAGAACCTGAACGTGTAATATTTTTAGCCTTATCGAAACAACAGCAAGGCTACATATTAAGAGGAAAACAAGAATTATTTAGAAAATTTATCTTATTTTTCTTACTTTATTGCCTTTATTGACATTATGAATAATCTTTCCCCTAATAGCACACACCAATTCAATTCACACAAATTCAGCCAAAATCAAACTCTAGAAAATCGTATTTTTTTAAGAAGGCATCGTTAAAAATAGTATAATTCAAACCAAATTCGAAGAAAAATGGTATTTTTTAGTACTTCAATTTGAGAATAAACGATTTAGATCCCTTGAAAATTCTTTGGAATATTTTAAAATGCCCCAAAACATTGAAAGGCCTTCGAAGAATTTTAAAAGCACTTAAAACTTTTTATTGCCCTTGAAACTCCCTTAGATGTTTTAAGAAACATTCAAGTTCAAAAATTTGGTTGGAGAGTCTTTTTTTTTGGTAAAAAATGTAACTGTTTTGTTGAAATTTCAACTGTTCCATAGAAAACCCACTTGTTTTGACATTCAATTTTTTGGTTGAAAATTTTTCTTTTCGCGGTTCAAAATTCAAGTATCTTCGTAAAGAATTTACTTCTTGTTTAGAACTTATATTTTCATACTGTCAGGTTGAAATCGTGCTTTAAAATATGCTTTTAAAAAAACCGGTGAAAAACTGTCGGTACTGGTAATTTTTTTTTTACCGCTGGCTACAATTTTTATTTTTCATTTTTGAGGTTACGGGTTTTGTATACAAAACCATATAAATAGTTCAATGCTCGAAGGATGCGAACCAATTTTGAATGAGTTTTTTATAATTCAACTATTTAAAATTTCATTTCATCGTTTTTGAACGATAAAGTTTGAATCATAATTCTGTATTTTGCAATTTAGATGTAAACTTTACCAATTTGTAGAAATTTCAGTGTTTGGACAATTGAATTAAAATCTAAATAGCTTAGCCAACTCAAATTTCTAAAAATGATTAAAAAATGTTCACAATCACCCAATAATGTTCAATAGATTATCATAAATAACCGAAAGTTTCCCAAAATTTTGACAATATTATGTATAGGTACTCTAAATTTCCAAAAGTTTCGAAAATTTTCAAATTTTCTGAAACAAATAAGTGTCTTCCCACCCCCTGTGGGACCTTGGGGAGGGAAAGGTATGTAACCTATATTATTTATGTAGCAATATCGAAACTATTCTTTGTTGTTCGAAATTCATATTTTTCAGACTTAATTCAACTGTTTTGTAGAAAATTTTTATTCTTCGATTGAAAATTTATCCGTTGTGGTAGAATTGAACGAAGTCTGAATTTATCCTTATTTCTTGAATTATGATTATGAGACGTGGACTTTTCTTCAAGGCTATAATGACGCAATCATTTTAAATTTGTCGCTTTTGTTTGAAAATTCAACCTTCTTGTTTGAAAATTCCTTCTTTTTGTAAAAAAATGTATCATTTTGGCTTGAAACTTTAACAATTTGTTGGATTTTTATTCATCTTTCCATAAAAACATCTCCTCAGATTGGAAATACGCTTTTAGGTTTGAAAATTCATCTCTTTCAGTAGAATTTTTTTTTGTTAAAAAAACAACTGAAAAATAAGAAATTTTGTATAAAATTCGACTTTATGGTTTCAAAATTAAACAATTTGGACGAAAATTTTACTATTTTATTAAAAAATTGTCTTTTTTGATAGAAAATTAATATTCTTAATGTATGTATATTTGAACTCTCCCTTTTACGGGTTCGAGGGCCTCCGCTCCCTGTACATATGTTTACATTTCATCCTTAGTCTAACTTACTCGCTACTTATTTTCTAATGCATCGCCTTATCTAATAACAAATGTTAGTACTACTATTTTTAAACTACAGACAATGAGCGATCTTCCCGGGCTTCCGTTTTCTGTCACCATCAAATTCATTTAGACCGATTTGAAAATTTACTCGTTAGTTTCCTTTAAACAGGATTACCCGTTTGGCTCTGCCCTGATCCCTTGCTTTCTCTTATTTCTTCCAGTTTGTTCATCCACATCACTCCCTGTCCATTACCATCCAAAATCCATCTTACACATTCATCCACACTCAACTGTCCATCTTCCTCTCCTGTACACCTCTCTAACACATGTGCCCATGAATCCACTTCGTACCCACATACTCTGCACAGATTGTCCTCTTCATCCATCCAATATCTACAAGCTCTCACTCCTTCTCCCATTCTAAACCGTATCACCCTATTCCATTTGTCTTCCTTTTTCATCTTTTGCAAATATTCTGGTTCCGTCACCCCTTTGACCATCATATACCATCTATTGTACTTCGAATCCATAATCTTTCTCCATTTCTCTTCTCCTTGTCTTACTAATAGCTCTAATTCAATGTTCTGCCAATCCAGAACCCCTTCCTGTATATCACAAACACTCCTCATTTTTTTCCTTTCTTCCTCCCATTTTGAATTTCCCAAATCGCCTCTCGTCTCCTTGTTCCGAACTTCGTCCAAGCATACTTGGGCTATTCTGCTCCTCTCCCCCCTTTTCAGCTTCTCTTCAAACCTCCAGGCTCTCTTAATTTGTCCAGTTACCATTTTTTCCCTTCCTAGTTCTTCCCTCAACATGTATCCTGGACAACTCCAACTAACCCCCATTACCCATCTCAGAAATCTCTCATGTATGCTTTCCCCTTTCCTATGTTCCTTCAATCCCCAAACCTCCACTCCATAACACAACACCGCCTAAACCAACGCATCAAACAACCAAACCCTCATTCTCCAATCATCCTTGAACCTTCTCTTTCCTATACCCCCTACTTGGCCCATTACTTTACTCGCACTTTCGATTCTTTTCCTCACCTGCAAATCGTTTCCCCCTCCTGACTCAAACCAAAAACCTAGGTAACAGAACTCCTCCACAATTTCCACTGTTTGTCCGTTCATCTTCCAAACGTAACCTATTTTGGTCTTTTTATTTCTGAAGCACATCACCTTGGTCTTCCCTACGTTCACCGTCAGTTCTTTTGTTCCCACGTACTCTTCGAAAATTCTTATCATTAGATTCATCCCCTTCTCATCGTCTGCTATTAGAACTACGTCGTCCGCGTATGCTAGGGAGTATAGTTTGCTATTACCTAGGATCGTCCCCCCTTTCCCTTTCTCCTTTAGCTTCTCCTCTAGGTCTGCCAGCAGCAAATTAAAAAGTAGTGGACTCAACGGGCACCCTTGCCTTAGACCTCTTCCTGTCCAGAAAACCTCCCCTTTTTCCCCGCGTATCCTCACCCTAATCCTGGTTTCAGTAAAAATTTCCTTTATCCTCTCCACCAGCCCTTTGACCCTTTCAACCTTTCAATTAATGAGTCTCCTCTGCCACGCTTATGGACGCCACCTTTCAGTGTAGCTATTACTGGGAAGTGTTCTGACCCTATCTCATTCCCTACATTTATAATGCATATCATATTACTCATTCTTTCTTCTGCCAAGATATAGTCTATTATTGTTTCTCCCTTACCTATAAATGTAATCTCTCCTTTCTCATCTCCTTTCATGTTGCCATTACATATAAACCATCCGGTTTCTCCTATTATGTCTAGTAACCTCCTCCCCTCCCGGTCTATCTCCCTATGTTTGAAGCTCCTTATATATGCCTCCTTTCCTTCATTCCAAGTCCCTCCCCCTTGCTCGCCAGTCCAGGCATTTAAGTCACCTCCTATCAAAACCAATTCTTCCTTCTTTTCCTCCATCCACCTCCTTGTTACTCTCCAACCTTCCTCTTCCCCTCTTCTTCTATATACACAAACCACCACTATTTTGACTTTCCCTATTATAATTCTTCTTACCATTGTTCCCTCCTTTTCTTCCCTGTCCTGCTCTGTTTTAGCTTTAACTGCCAATTCTTTTCTCACCCCCTGATACCATGCCGCCCATTCCTCTACCTTTAACGTGTTCCTTTCTTGCTTCTTGCATTGTCCACACATACCCTTTAGGTAACAACCCTTTCATCCCCTTCCAATCCTTCTCATCCGCCCAGGTTTCACTCATCATAATCACATCCCACTTTTCTAACTCCCGCCAGAAACCTTCATTCTTGTTCTTCAAGCCTGACACATTCCAGAAAGCTATTTTCACTTTTTTCTCCTCCCTTCCCTCCCCTATCCTCCTTACTTCCCTTCCGCCTTGCTTTTTGGAAACCCCTCTGTTTGCTCTCTAGCCTCTTTTGTATCTTCCTTTCTTCTACCTTTCTCAACTCTTTTTCCCTTTTTCCTTATTTCTTCTACTTCCTCGTCCCAGACCCACTCCTCCCCATTTATCCATAGTCTGCCTCGCCCTATCCATACCATGCATCCCTTTTTCCTCTCTATCCATGCTCTCTGTTCTATTTGCCATCTCCTTTTCCTCTCCCTCCAAGTCAAATCGTCTTCAATTCTCTCCCTTCTTCCTTTCAATAATTTTTTGTTCTCCATAATTTTCTTTTTCTCCTCACTCCCTAATTTTACTACAAACATTCCTTCTTTTCCTTCCTTCGTCATTCCTAATCTCTCAACTCCTTCTACCCTTACCCGCATTCCAATATCTCGCAGCAGGTTTTTGATTTCAATTTCCCCTGTTTCACTCTCTATTTTCAATTCCTTGACTACTATGTTATTTTCTCTCTTCGCCCTTTCTTCCCCTTCCAACCTTCTTTCAATCTCACTCAGTCTCTTCTTCAATCTTTCATTCTGATTTTGCACGTTATCACTCCCTTCTACTTTTCCCGCACTTTCTCTTCCCTTCCCCATATGCTCATTCCTAACTTCTAATTTGCTTACCCGTTCTTCCAGTTGTTTTATCTCCCTATTTGTCTGTTCGTCAATCTCTCTCTGACTATTCTCTATGGCCTCTAGTTTACCCCATACCTTGTCTTTCTCCTCTTTCCAGAGTTTATCCCACTCTTCCCACTTTTCTCATACTTTTCTCACTTGCCCCCTAACTTCTTTCCCCTGCCTATTCATATCTTCCAGACTCTTCCTTGTTTCCTCTCTAAACCCTTTTATGAGGGCTGCTAGCTTCTCAAACATCCCCCCATCCCCCCTATCTCTGTCTGGTGTTTTTCGTTTAATCTTCACTTTCTTGTTATCCTTGTCCCTTTCAGGATCATCTTCCCCTTCCTCTCTTTTCCTTTTATCTTCCCCTTCACTGCTAGTCACGTTCCCCTTTTTGTGCCATTCATCCAGACTCCTATTCGAGCCCGCGCTACCTAGCCTGTTGAGGCGCTGGAAGTTTGAAGGTCTCCCGCGTTTCTGGCTCGTGCCTGAACCCTTTCTCTCAGTTGATCCGACCCTGGTCGGTGTTTCGAACGTCTCGTCATCGCTACTGTCAAATTCTCCCTTCTCCCCACTAACCGTGCTCACAACCTCGTCCGCTCTTGCTTCTTTCTCTCCCTGCCCTCTGTCGCCCGTTTGTGGACTTCTTATGGTCGGCATTCCTACCTTACCAAAGAGTCCTTGATGTTTCCCGCTCTTAGCTTGCCTATCTCTTGCCCCCCTTGCCCGACAACTATTTTCTACACCTAACCTCAAAACAAAATTTGCACGTTTCAACTTTCCTTTCTCACAACTTATTTCCACCCTTTACTCATTTGCCTTCACTCACCCTTCTTCCTTTACACCTGCTCTCCGCACTCACTGCCCTTTCTGCACCCACACACGCTGATTCCCTTCACCAAGGCCAAAAAACGCAACACCTGACACAGAAGAGTTCTCTCACGATCGGTACCGAAAACGGAAGTCTAATATTCTTATAGATAATTCATCTTTTGAATCGATAATTCATTTGATTGCAATGAGCCATTAATTGTGAATTCAACAATGTTGTTAACAGGTCATCCTTTTAGGAACCACTTTCAACAAATTCGACTTATTTGCATCAACTTTTACATCCAAAAATGTCATGAAGTTGTACAAAAATATAAATATGAAAAACACAATTACATGAAAGGTATAACAATTTTGTTTGTAAACTTCTGATTATCTTTGAAAATAATTCGAATTTCCCAAAACTGTCGATGAAACGTTCCAACTCAAAAAATGCCTTAACATTTTCAAGATTTTTTTCTTCAAATCTTCGTGATTTTCTAAAATATTTTAATATATTCGAAATATTCTTCAAAAGTTGATTGTCTGCAGATTTTAATTTTTACTTGATTTTAAAATCACTTCAAGATACATAATATTTGAATCAAATTCAATATGAATGGTATTTTTCAGTATTTTAATTGAAAAATGAACAACACAAAATTGAAAATCGAAAAAAATCTTCATCTTCGAATTCTGAATTGAAAATTCATATTTGTATAGGGTTTGTTCTTTTTGGGGTTGCTGAATATCACAGTGGGTACAAATATATGAACTAGCATCTTGGGAAGCTATCTTGGTTAAAAAATTTTAATTTGAAATTTTTTTGGCTATTTCAGTTGAACTTAGCCCAGATGGCTTTGGCTGAATGCAATGAGGATGGTTTTTTCTTTATTAATACTTCGATGTTGTGTATGTAGTTTAGAGTCTTGCGATGGTGACTAGTGCAATTTTTTCCATTTGGAAATTTTTTGGCATTGTTTTGTAAATCCTGCGTGAATCATTAACGAAAAACCAGCTCAGACTCATGATTGACTTTTTCTTGTGCTTATTTTAAACTTTTTTCTTTGTGTAAAGTTTTTTTGGTACTAGGGTTGATTTTGTAAAATTATTCTTGCGTGGTTTGGAACTCGTAAAAATATCCCAAAATTCTGATATGCTTACACCTAGGTCGAATGCATAATCTATTCTAACGGTAACTTTTAGGAGGCAGATATTGTTTTTTAGAAATTAGATTTTCCAGTTTTGAAGAGACCAAAAATATGTCAAAAGTATGGCATAAAGGAAATGTCGAAGTTCCGTTATGAATCATGGTCGCTCTTTCCAATTTAGCTGGACTCACCGACAATATTTGTTCTACGCAAGGCGTAGCCAGAAACAATTTTCGAGAAGGGATTTGAATTAGGAAAAAATTCCGGGAAGGGGGATATCTAGTAGCACACAGGGAATAGTATATTTCGCTACGAGAGGCCAAACGAGCGTTTTGGTCACTGCGAGTACGAAGGCGCTGCGTGAACCTGAGACGAGGCATAGGGAGCCTAGGAAGCACGAGCAGTGACCGAATAGCCCGTGAGGGCTCGAGTGTCGAACACTATTTTTCTTTAAAGAATACTATGCAAAACCCGAGATATGTAGACTTGACGAAAAGTTGCAATGCTATCTTCGTCAGCCAACCTCGCCCAAAATGATGTTCGCATAGTAACCGTTTACGACGCTAGACGGCAAGCGGTGGCCAAAACGTAGTAGCCGTTTACGACGCTAGATGGCAACCGGTTGCTAAAATATTTTGGTAACCGTGGAGACCATTTTGCTATCCGGTGACAGCGTTTTGGTCATCGGTGTTGGGAACTTTGCTCATTGCTTTCGCGCACAGTGCGGTATCGGCCATTTTGGATGTCTGTAAATGGTGGGCAAACGAGGGTTTTGCATGTATGTATAAAGAAAAAATATATATATTATTTACATGTTTCAAGAATTTCGGGGGGTGGGGGACAAACCTGGTTGATCTCTCAAGTGACTATGAACTTGGTTCTGCGCTGGTCGAAGGTCGGTAAATCTAGACACGGAAATATCTGAAGGTTCAGTGGGTTATAAATCTCGCCGATATGAAAAATTGTGAAACGTGAATTAAACAAGCTCTCGCTTCTGAATTTTGAAAAGTCACTCACTGCGAAAAATCATGACAAGTGAAAAGTGAAGAGAGGGAAGTGGAATGATCGGAATGGGTAGTGGGATCTGGGAAAATCAGCCTAGTGGTTAGTACATTTAAGTGAATATTTTCGAAATAAATCACAGTTACTCTTCTGAAAAATCTTCAACAACTACTTCTGACTTTTTAATCGCTGAATCAGCCCTCCGTCAATGGAGATCATCCTTCTCCCTTGCCTGCATGGCATTCATTATTTTAACTAGTAAGTGTAATATAATAAACGTAATAGTAACATGCAGGTCAAATTTTCCGTATTAATATTATTATTACTACGAACTACAATTTCATCTTTATTCTGCGCTTTGAATCATATCAGATATGAAAACTGTTTCATACGGAAATTTCTGTAAAATTATCCGCAAATGGAAAATTTGATAATACACAGGTATCACAAGTACTTATAAATTAATGAATGATCTATTTTTTTTAGTACATGCGCTTCCATAAATACCATAACATTTGGTCAAATTTAACAGAGCACACCTGATAAAAGTTTACTAGTTGATTAGTAACCGAAATCACTGACACTATACTTAATCATTGAGATAAATTAATTAGTTTTTTCATCCTCTTATCCACGAAATTTGAAATGGAAATATTTCATTAGAGTCAAACTCAGCTATTAGATAAATTAATAAAATTATCAGTAGTTCAGCTTCAAGCCGACAAGGTATTAATTATGATGTATGTAGGGGGATATTCTTTATTGATTTATAAGTTTTCGCAACAGAAAAGTTGCATAAAAAACGCCTTACGTATTCAAAAAATAAAATTTTCTCGGTTTCAGAAGTTATTGAACTTACACAAAACGATGCAAGGCATCACTAATGGGCAAGAGAAATCTTTTGTGGAACTTTTATACATATGCGAATATTGATTTGAAAGTTATTTCTTGTCTTCCGTTGATGTAGAATTCAACTATTTGGTTGAGAATTCATCTATTCAAGTAAAAATTAACTTTTCCTTTGGAAATTTATGTGTTCGATTTGAAAATTCAACTCTTTTCTAGAGAAGTTGCGTTTTAGTTGTATAGGGTCGGCTTATAGGTGCACTTGTTTGATGATTACTTTCTCTTTTTAAATATGGTGTATGGTTCAGAAATTCATCTTTAAATGTCAGAAATACAACTACATGATTAAAAATTCAACTATCTTGTAGAAAATTTAATAATTTTTTGAAATATTCAACTATTTTGTTGGAAAGCAATTTTTATTTGCTCGAAAATTCGTATTTTTGCATCAAAATTCATCTTTTTTTGGCGGCAAAGTCTTAGGAATCTACGAAATTATAATACCTAGTACAAAATCTTCTACATTTTCAGAATTGAAAAAATATTTCGCACCGCTCCAAGCTTTATTTCGTTATTTCTTGAATCATGATTATCATACGTGAACGCCTCTTCATGAGTATAATAACGTAATTATTTTATAATTTTCACAGAAACTCTGCTCACATTAAACAATTATGCCATTTCTCTTCGAATTCTCATTTCCTAGTCACTGAAGAATTACTATAATTTTGTATTTCCTTGTTATTCAGTAATTATGAATGACATCAAATTAATCTGAAGAAATCAGATCTTCGCCAACTGTGTTTTATTTGATCAGCCGCTTTTATCTGAATGATTTTTGAAAATATTTTGAAATTTTTTAAAAATTTCAGAAGAATGGAAATTTTAAAAAGATTTTAAAAAACTTGAAACCAAATGCAGGTTTTTAAAGATTTTGTCAAACAAAAAATGCAAAATATTTTCAAGAACTTGAAAGGGTTTCAAGATAATACAAATAACATCCTAAGATTTTCAAAATTGTCAAAAAAGAAGCTGAAAGATTTGAAGACATTTTTATGAATAATTCAAGTCAGTTTAATAAATATTTGGCAACTTTGGAATTTTTGAAGAGATTAAAATATCTTCAAATTTCATCTAAACTTATGAAAGTACTGCATATATTTTTACCTAAACCAATGTGTTCTCAACATTTTGCAAAATCTTGAAACCAAGCATACTGCAAAAATGAATTGTTATTCGGAATTTTTATTTTGTATTTAAAATTATTTTTCACACGAATCGAAAAACTGCATACGCATGTGGCACACCACTGCAGATACTAGTTTGTAAAAATGATGCTCAACATTGAATAAACAAAACGTCTGAAAATTAAAATTAAATTAACAGTTTCAACATCATGAGGCTCATTTTCTCACGAAATGAACTTGAAGTTAAGGCACTTAAAGTGGGACTCTTTTGAATTTTAACCTTTCAAAATTGAAGATTGAAAAAATTTTACTTACGGAATTTTGGAATTTTTTATATGAAACGGAAGCTTTTAATCATCATTCTGGAATATGATTCATTGGTGTAAAGAAAATTTCTTCAAATCAAAGAAAAATATTCACTGGCTCTCTATTAAAGAAATTTCTTTGGTTGAAATGAATGGTTTTTTGTTCCAATGCAAATTCTGCTGCATCTGAACTCATTTTGAAGTTTAACTGAAGATATTTATTTTTTCTCGAGTGAAAATGTAATTTCTGAATTGAAAATTTTTTTCAGTTTTTTGTCAAATGTTGATCTTTTTCAGATTCTCCCAAGCTGAAGGTAAAGTTTGTGAGCTAGATATTTTCGACGAAAATTCGAAAAGTTAGAGCATTTTTAAAATTTTCCATAACTCCTTTCTTCCTAGATAAAAAAATCCGCTGTATGGTTATTTGTAGTATTCAAAAAGGCGACCAATTTTTCCTGGAGACTTTTTTTGATAAATAAAAAATTACCAAAGTTACGGAACTCAAAAAATAAAAAAAATAAAAAATTAAGTCTAATAACGCACGATGAGAAAAAAAGTAAAGAAAATGTTGCTTTTTGAAAGCCTTACAAGATTATTACAACAAATTTCTTAATTTCAAATTTTGACCGCACAAAAATAATGAAAAATTCCATTTTGCGGTCAAACAATGCAAGATAGGACAAATAATGATTAACTAAAATTGTATAAACCGAGAAGATCTAAAAACTTGTTCCTAAACACTTTTTGATAGGACGCGTTGTTTATTATTAAAAAAAAAGGTAAAAAATGGTCGTTACTGGTAATTTTTTTTTATCGGTAGCGATAATTTTTTTTTAAGTTACCGGTTTTGTCTACACAACAATATAAATAGTTCAAGGCTTGAAGTATGCAAACCAATTTTGGATAAAATGTTTAAAATTGAACTATTTGAAATTGAATTATATAATTTTTGAATTATAAAATTTGACAATAATTTTTTTTTTGTAGTGGGGACTACTGACGCTGAATTTGGCACGGAACTAAGGGAAACCTGTGTTTCAAAGTCATCTTTCAGAATCTGAATTAGAAAATTTTCACTAAAAAATGAAAATCTACTAATTCTATTAGAGAAGTGTGAGCAACTAAAGCTTATTGACAAATTTCTTATTCGATCATTTAAAATATTTAATGATACGATTGTGGAAAACTACTGATTTATAATTAATTATTATTGGAACAATGAGTAGGAAATATTGTAAATCTTATAAATCACCTACATCACCTTTAGAGACCTTACCTGTTTACAAGTTATTTCTTCAGACTGGAGAAACTAGGTTATTTACACATCCAATCTATTTTACCTTACCTTGTTGACAAAAAACTGTTTTGATTCCAAATTACGCAAAGTGAAAATTAAACAATTTGATAATTTTTAAAAATACTGAATTTGTAGCAATTGCGAGATTTCAAATTCAAAAAATTTAAGTTTCTTTGCAGAGTAGTGCAATTTTTTAAGATTAGAGATACGTTATAACCATCTAATAATATTATATGGCTTACAGCTTGAAGGAAATTAATACTTAAATTTTCTTTTGTTTGCGCATTCTATGAGAAATTGAAAATTTAAGTTAATTTAAAAATATTAAATATAGAATAGAATACTGAGACTGCAAATTCAGTCTTCAGCAAAAATCCTGTTTCGTAGTTACAATAACTGGAAAATGTTTTTTTCTTAAAAGATGAAAACAAGGAAACATTCTTACATATGACATTCTTTTCAATGACATGTATAATTCTATGAAACAAAATAGAAAATCCTTGGAAAGAAATCTATTTTTGTCGATCCAACAATGTGCAAACTACTATGAATACTATTAGATTGAATAACATTTTTTATTAAATTGAAAATTCAACTTTTTTTAACTAGTCTGTTTGGCTGGCAAATTTCATAGAAAAATTAAATATTTGCTTGAAAAATCGAAAATTTATAGTACTTTGTACAAAATATCCCTAATATTCTAAATTGAAAAAATCAATCGGAGGCTTTCCAAGCTTCATTTCATCATTTCTTGAATCATGATTATCAGACGTGAATGTTTTTTCGAATAATATTTACTCTAATTTTTGAATTTCCTTGTTATTGAGTGAATAGGAATGACATCATTTTAATATGAAGAAATCATACGTTCGCCAACTTTTCTTTATTTGATAAGCAGTTTTCATTAAAAATTATTTGTCTTAGAATCCTCTTTGAGTAATATTTTCAAAACTTCAACAGAATTAAGAATCCTGATATACAAAATTATGTTATAAAATTTAAGTTTATCTATTACAATGAAAGATTGCAATAGGGTTATGAAAACGTGAATATCAATATAATTGGATTAGTATTTGATTTTTTTAGTTTTATCGATTGTAGGAAAATAACCGTAAATACGGAATTTATTGTTTGAATTATTTTTCAAAAAAGAATCGAAGAAAAAAATAAATGAATTTAAACAAAATGTTTTGCATTTCCTAAGAAACAGTTGGATTTTCTATCGAAAATTAATTTTTAACTAAATAGTGAAATAATCTGCCAAATTGTTGAATTGTCAAGCTAAAGATATCAGTTATCCACAGGAAAGTTGAATTTTTAATTTCAACCCTTATGTTTTCTGGGTATTTTGTAAGAAATTCAAGCATTCACTGAAAAACGGTACATTCCGTGAGTTAAGAAATTCTATTTGTACTGCGAAGCATTATACAATCGAAGTATTTTTTTTTTAGAAACCCAAAACCTTTGTCTTTCTTATTCTGATTATGAGTTTATAGTTTTTTCGAAAAGCAAAAATAAAAAGCAATAATTTGAAAAGAAACATTTTTTAATTTTGCGAGATACGGAGAGAACCCCAAAAGCAAACTTGTGGCATTGCAGGAGTGCCAGGAAATCTGCATTTCATTTTTTTATAGTTCACGCCATGTTTTCAGTGTTTTAAAAATTATACATCGTCATTAACAAAATTTCAATAAAAAATATAGAAAAGTAGGACACTCTTTTAGAAATCTTAGGAAAAAAATACCAGTTTCGCTTTCGGACTGTTTACTGCATCACAGGTATTAAACCAACTATCTGTGAATTCCTTCGCAAAAAATTCCACTTTGTTATCATTTTTTACCCTGTGCCTGTAATTACAATCAATATTAAATGGTGCTCCTTTCACTAGCACTTTGCTTTCCCTTAGCCAATGTACTTGCTTTCTCATAGAGAAAGCATTAGTGCTTTTTTGAATAATAGACAAACCAAAGTCTTCATTTCGATCAATTTAAAAATAGAAACTTACATAAAGTAGCGCATTATAAAATAATTTTAAACAAATTTTTCACACAAAGACAAATTAGACAAATTCTATTTGAGAATTTAGGATCAAAAAGTCTGTCCTATTCATGTGCTTCCTCACTATTCAATAAAATGTATTAATATTATAGGTCAATCGATTCATCTCGAACTAAGGAATATTTCATATTCTTGCAACTTTAAATCCTTTGGTCAGTTTTAAGATATTGGTGGTGGAATTTCATGAATTTATCTGCAACCGTTTTCAAGTTATCGTGTTCACAAGAAAGTGTGACATTTACACACATTCACATTCAGATTCTGGATATTAAAAAAACGTTCACCAGTTTCTTCAATTAAAATTTCTGGCGTTTTTCTTCGCGGATCTTGAAATAACGAGAAACCTGTCGTTATAATTAAAAATTAAAAATAATTCATCTGAATTCTTTTAAAAAACACCGGATTTTCATAAGAAGAAGTTTTTTGCATTACAAAGAAAAAACTCATACAATCTCAAGCCTTCGTGATAATTTGAACCATTCATTGCAAAAATAAGTCGGAAATACACATATAGTGTATCTTATGAAAAACCTACATACCCCCATCAACATTCCGTATTTGCAAGTTATTTCTTCATATGTTCAGACTATCATTATTTTTGTTTTAAATTCAACCTTTTCGTTGAAGATTCATATTTTCCGTTTCAAAATTCATCAATTTTGTTTGATTGATAATCACTTCCTTTTTCAAAATATAATTATTTGTTTAGAAATTCATCTTTGCATGTCAAAAATACAACTGCATGAAAAAAAAGATTCAACTATCTTGTTGAAAATTGAATTATTTTGTCAAATATTCAACTATGTAATTGGAAAGCAATTTTTATTTGTTCGAAAATTCGTATTTTTCATCAAAATTCATCTTTTTTTGGTGCAAAGTCTTAGAATTACTCAAATTTATAATAGCTAGTACAAAATTTTCTAAATGTTTAGAACTGAAAAAATACTTTGCATAGTTTCCAAGCTTTATTTCGTAATTTCCTGAATCATGATTATCATACGTGAACACTAGGGTGGTCCAAATTTATACCTGTAAAAATTCGCTTTCGATTTTTGGTGATGAAGCCTCCCCATTTTGTTCGTTTTCCGGAAAAAAAATCCGTTATTTTTTTATTTTTTTTTATTCAACGTTAACCCGTGCCCCGGGCTTTTGAAATTAACATGGGGTTTTTAATGGGAAAAGCTCGATTTTTAAAAAAATGGAAAAAAGAAGTACTTGTTGTACATTTTTTGTCAATTAAAGTATTGTCACCTCTTGAGGAGTGTTTAAGGAATAATTTCCACCCACTAGCTTTTGATTTGGACACACCTGAACCCCTTTAATTGTGCCCGGAAAATGCCCCAAAAAATGCAAAATAGCAGTTTTCTATCAAATTCATGCTAAAGACGGTATTTTTGAAAAAATTTTTAACATGAATTATTTTTAATCGATAAGTGACGAGTTTTAAAGTATATTTTAAATAATTTGAAATTGTTTGAACAATTAGTATTTGTTTAAACATATTTTTCCCCCTGTGAATCGTGAATTTTTGGACCACCCTAGTGAACACGTCTTCAAGGCTATAATAACACAATCATTCTAAATTTTTCACCGAATCTCTGCTAATATTAAACAATTACGCCATTTCTCTCTAAATTCTCATTTTCTAATCACTCAAGAATTACTATAATTTTTTATTGCCTTGTTATTGAGTAACTATGAATGACATCAAATTAATATGAAGCAATCCGATTTTAGCCAACTGTGTTTTATTTGATCAGCCGCTTTAATCTTAATGATTTTTGAAAATATTTAGAAATTGGCAACAATTTCAGAAGAATTTAAATTTTAAAAGGATTTCAAAAATTTGAAAACATAATGCAGATTTTTAAGGATTTTTCAAAAAAAAAAAAAAAAATCAAAAGCTTTTCAAGAACTTGAAAGGGTTTCAAGGTAATACAAATATTGTCTTAAGATTTCCAAAATTGTCAAGAAAGATGGAAGATTTGAAGACTATTTTAGGAATAACTCAAGACAGTTTAATAGATATTTGGGAACTTGCGAATTTTCAAAGAGGTTAAACATATTTTAAAAGTTTGAAAGATTTCCGTAAATTTTAAAAATATTTTTAAATTTCATCCAAACTTATAAAAGCACTCAATATCTTTTTAGCTACACCGATGTTTTTCCGAAATTTTGTAAAATCTTCACAGAAAAAACAGAAGTAAATTTTTGTAGTGTGCAATTTTCAACTGCGTAGATAAAGTTGAATTTTTTCGCATCGAAACAAAACAAGATGTAATAAAGCTGACATGATAACCACTACCCATGTTGTGTGTAAATCTTAACATGTAAAGATAATTTTTGTTTCGGGTAAAGATTCGTCTAAAATTGATGTAAAGATTACATTTCGTTCTTTTTGTGTTGAAACCTAGTCAACTGAAAAAATAAGTTGTTATTCGGAATTTTTATTTTGTATTTAAAATTATTTTTTACACAAAGCGAAAAACTGCAAATGCATGTGGCACGCCACTGAAGATGCTAGTTTGAAAAAATGATGTTCAATATTCAATAAACAAAGAAGTCGGAAAATAATTATTTCTCATTTATCCTTGTCCTAACTTTTTGAAGAACTTAATAAACCGGAAAAATGAGATTTTTTACGAATATTATTTAACAGTTTTCACTTTATGATGCTTATTTTCTCATGAAATGAATGTGAAAACGGTTTACCTTAACAAAGCTAAATTTGGGTCTAAATTTGTAGAAATTGCGAGATTTTAGTTTCAAGCAATTTCAATTTTTACACAGGAGTGCAATTTTTTAAGATTAGAGCTACTCTATGAACATCGAATAATATTATACGGCTTGCAGCATGAAGGGAATAAATATTTTGATTGATTTCCGTTCCCAGATTTCATGGAAATTCAAATATTAAACTAATATTAAACTTAATAACATTTTTTTTCAAATTGAAAATTCAACTTTTTTTCATGAAACTCACCTATTTAGCTGGCAAATTTAACAATCTAACAGAAGAATGAAATATTTTCTTAAAAAATCAAACCTTTGGTGAAAAATTAATTTTTTCTTGAAAAGTTAAGTGCCTTGAAGAAAATTTAACAATTTTGTTAAGAGGCTATCCTTTGTTGTTTGAAATTCATATTTTCCTGTTGAAAGTTGAACTATTTTGTAGAAAATTGATCCTTTGGCTTGGAAGTTCAATAGTTTGGTAGAAAATTCAGCTATTTGGTTAAGATTTTTTATGGTTATAAATTGAACAATTAACTTGAAAAGTAATCCATTTTTGTTTGAAGATTCAACTGCTTTCAATACAATTCGTATTTTCGGAATGGAAATTTATCCTTTTTGGTAGAATTTAACGAACTCTGAATTTATCCTCATTTCTTGAATAATGATTATCAGACATGGACTTTTCTTCAAGTCTATAAAGACGCAATCATTTTAAATTTGTCACAGAGTCCTGGCACATGTCAAACAAGTACGCAATTTTTGCAAGGGATTTTTCATTTTCCGTTCTTCAAACAATATATTTTTAAAAATGAATTTCCAAAAATATTAAGAAAGGAAGCTTAACAACATATTTGAGAATTCGTATTTTTACTTTTATTATTTTTCCTCTCCTAATCGTTTCTTCGATTCACTTATTTTATTTTTAAAAGACTACTATTATATTGCTGTTTGAGAATTCATATCTGTTGATTGGAAATTCGACTATTTAGTTCAAGATTTTCGTATTTTTTCGAAAATTATTTTTTTTTGTCGTAAGTTAAGTTTTACATTCTCATCATTCATAATTCAGAAAGTGTCAGAATCGTCCGAAATTTCAAACCTCAGTTTATCAACGATCATCACGTTTTGTGACCCCCTGATGTCTAAAATCAAGTGGTGGTCCAAGAATGAATTGAAAAATTTGTTTTTCGAGTTTTTATTTGTAACGCCCGGACATTTTTTTAATCCACGCAAGAATAAATCCATTTAAAAAAATTATATTTAGAGGTGGCGTAAGTTCCATGAAGTTTAAAGCGTATTTCCCATAAGAAAAGTAGACGTCTTTGTACATTTCATTCAGAATCCTTAATATTAGCTGAATCGAGTTGAAACCTAACATTTGTCTTCGCAATTAACTACCGAATATGAATAAACTATTACTTTTCAAATATCGCCCCCATAAGTCTGTTTTGTAGGGTCCCAAATAAACCTCATAAGTGAAAAATTGGGGTTTGCGAGTTTTTGGCGCTAATTATGATTTTTTTGCCGCTTTTTAATGAAAATTGTTTTTAATACATAAGATATTACTTCACACTGATAACTAGATATTTACATGAAATTTTCAAGCTCGATCGCGATCAAAGCTGCAAGTCAAAACCCAATAATTGTTACAACAAATTTTCTAAAAAAAACTTTTTACAAACAGAAAACACTTTTTAACAATTTATAAGAAACGTTATCATGGCTACTTTAGTTTCCAAATTTAAAAACCACAAAATTTGAAAACACCTTATTTGTCACGTTACAAACTGACACATGACATATTGCAAGAAAAAGATATTTATTCAGACAATTTATCTATTTTACCTTGCATTATTGCCATTAAAAATCTATAATTTTCTAACAGCACGCAACTAGCAAACGTTGAGTCGTTTATTCTACACTTAAATGAATATTTTTTGATTAAATTAAACCAACCACTACTGTAACATAATTTTTTTTACTGAATCGAAACCAAACTTCATAAAATTGTGTCGATGCAAATTGAAATCGTTTCAAATAGTACAATTTATTGAAGTCAAATTGAAACATAAATGGTATTTTTCAGTATTTTAATTTGAAAATGAACGACACAAAATTAAAAATTTTTTAAAATCTTCATTCTTGAAGTCTTGAAAATTCCTCCGGAATCACTTTGAATTACTGAAATATGTTTTAAAAACATCAGATATTGTAAATCATTTTGAATCTTTTGAAATCCCTTTAAAATTCGTTTCAAGCTTTGAAAATATCTTATATTCTGTTTAAGCTTCTTACTGCTCTTGAAACTTGCCTAGATGTTTGAAAAATACCCTAAGATACTTGATTTGAAAATTCATCTTTTTGGTTTAAAATTTCATTTTTTTGTGGTTGAAAATGTATTTTTTGAAATGGAAATCTAACTATTTCATTTTTGCTTGCAAAGTTATCTGGTTGAAATGGAAATTCATATTTGGATAGGGTTTGTTTTTTAGGGTTGCTGAACATTACCGTAGGTACAAGGATACGAACTCGAGTTTTGGGAAGCTATCTGGGTTGAAAATTTTCAATTTTCTATTTTTTTGGCTATTTTAGTTGAATGTAGCCCAGATGGCTTTGGCTGAATGCAATGGGGATGGTTTTTCCTTTATTAATACTTCGATGTTGTGGATGTAGTTTAGAGTCTTGCGATGGTGACTGGTGCAATTTTTTTCATTTGGAAACTTGTTGGCCTTGTTTTGTAAATCTTGTGTGAATCATTGACTGAAAAACAGCTCACACCCATGATTTACTTTTTCTTGTGCTTATTTTAAACGTTTTTCTTTGTGTGTTTTCTGGTATTAGGGCTGATTCTGTAAAATCATTCTTGTATGTTTTGGAACTCCAAAAATAGCCAAAAATTTTGAGATGCCTAGGCAGATTGCACAATTTATTTTATAGGCAGCTTTTAGGAGATAGATGTTGTTTTTCAGAAATAAGATTTTCCAGCCTTAGAGAGACCAAAAATATCCCAGAAGTATGGCATAAAGAAAATGTTGAAATTCTGCTGCGGCCCTGGCGGACCGAACGAACGGAGCGGATACGCTACAGCGTATCCTTATAGTATCCACATCGTATCCTCTCCGTATCATGCAAGAAAAACTCATTAAAAAAGAAAGATTAACATTTCTCTTGTTGAAATTCGGATTCTACGTGAAATTTTGAGTTGAAAAGTCACAGAGTAATCGCAATAGTTTTTCTTGCAACATTAAAAACTTTAAATAAATATAATACTTATCGATGACGTGCGCTGAAGGCGACTTCAAACGCATCGTCATTCAGTAGCAGTTCATAGGCTTTATCCGTCGACGATGCGTTTGAAGTCGCCTTCAGCCCACGTTATCGATAAGTATTATATTTTTTGAAAGTTTTTAATGTTGCAAGAAAAACTATTGCGATTACTCCGTGACCTTTTAACGCAAAATTTCACGTAGACTCCGAATTTCAATAAGTGAAATGTTCATCTTCCTTTTTTAATGAGTTTTTCTTGCATGATACGGAGAGGATACGATGTGGATACTATAAGGATAAGCTGTAGCGTATCCGCTCCGTTCATTCGGTCCGCCAGGGGGAGCATGGTCGCTCCTTCCAATTTAGCTAGAATCACCGGAAATATTTGTTCTACGCAAGGCCGTGGCCAGAAAAATTTTTCTAGAAGGGATTTGAATTAGGAGAAAGATTTAGGATTGGGGGGGGGGGGGTCGGATTTCTAGTGGCACACAGGGAAAAATATGTACATTGGGTCAATGTTTCAAGAATTTCGAGGGGTGGGGGTCAAACCCTGTTGATATCTCACGTGACTATGGCCTTGGTTTTGCGCTTGCCGAATGTCGGTGAATCTAGACACGGAAATATCTGAAGGTTCAGTGGGTTATAAATCTCGCCGATATGAAAAATTGTGAAACGTGAATTAAACAAGCTCTCGCTTCTGAATTTTGAAAAGTCACTCATTACGAAAAATCATGACAAGTGAAAAGTGAAAAGAGGGAAGTGGAATGATCGGAATGGGTAGTGGGATCTGGGAAAATCAGCCTAGTGGTTAGTACATCAGTGAATATTTTCGAAACATATCACAGTTACTCTTCTGAAAAATCTTAAAGAACGACTTCTGACTTTTTAATCGCTGAATCGGCCCTCTATCAATGGAGATCATCATTCTATTCCTTGCTTGCATGGGTTTCATTATTTTAACTAGTAAGTGTAATATAATAAACGTAATGATAACATTTAGCTTGATTTTTTCATATCAATATTATTATTACTACGAACCACAATTTCATTGTTGCTTTGCGCTTTGAATCAGATCAGATATGAAAACTGCTTGGTACAGAAATTTCTTTGACATTATCCCCAGATGGAGAATTTGATAAAACACAGGTTACAAGTACTTATACATTGATGAAAGATCTTTTTTGTAATACATGCGTTTCCGTAAATACCATGAAATTCGATTATTGAACGAAATTCATTGAATTTGATTGCGATTGTTTTATTTTCCACTATAAAGGTAGACTTTATTTACAACTTATTCGAAGCAGTCATGTTAGTTATAACGCATAAATAGTGAATTCATATTAGATTTAAAATCTCCTCAAGGGGGTATTCTGGTAAATAAATTTCAAAAAATTACTTTTCCTGTAAATTTTTTCTTTGAAGACCTTTTCCTTTAACATTTTTTCGAAGTAAGCAACACAGCCTCACATTTTTATGTGAAGTTTCTCACAATTCAAGGGATGACAAATAGTTGTTCATAAATTAAATGTATGTTTGTACTTCATAATATGAAAGAGGGTTAAATACAGATTATATATTTGAGGCATTCATACTGCATTCAAATTTGCTTCTGCACTTTATTGCAAGAAATCTACAAAAAAACGAGCCGCTTAGAACAATTTGAGAATACTTGCCAACAGATATTTTCCCAGTGTGGAAAAAATTTCTTAATTCTTCATTTTTTCTCATAAACTAGATGCAATGCACCCGGATCAACAACGTCTAGAATATGGCGTTGACGAACTCTACCAAGCGAGCATTTCGACAACATTATTGCAGGAAGCTTAATTTCTGTGAAGCTGCAAGATAAACCCTAAGTTGAATATGGACGAATTATTGAAAAGCATTTTATGAACTGGAGAGCGTGGGTAGCAATTGATAATGCCAAACATCCTTACGGACCAGACAGCGTGTATTTGAAAATTACTGATCCCGCTTGGCCTATACAGCGACGACCGTATACTAATGATTTCGCTTCAGAACTCCCACTTCGCGTAGAGTGTGGTGAAGATCCTCAGTATCCAAGGTCCATGCTTTTTGTAAAAACTCCAAGAAAAATCTATTATGCATTTCTAAGAACTGTCGATCCAGATTATACTAAATCGCTTAGTACAGCACATTATCTGCATTTATATGGGGGAGATCGGTATCAAAGACTTCGTGGGTCGCTGAAAGTTTGGAACGAAAATCATCGTCTACCTAACTGGGTTCGATTAGTAAGACCACGTGGGGTCTGAAGAACTTTCCAGGAACAAAATTGTACGATCCAAATGTGCTTTCCTAGAATTTTTATTTGGACAATAATTTTATCGAATAAAACTGTTATTTTCCGTCAATGACTTGTACTTAATTCAACTTCAATCTCCTCTATATTTTATATACATTTGATATGTCTATTTATTTTTATGTTTAGACTTGACACGATTTCCATCTATGAGAATATGCGCTTTTTTCAATAAAGTACTTTATGCTTGATTATATATTTGCCACATTATTATTGGTACAATTGAAGGACGTAATTCTATGGATTCACTCCAACTCACGTAACTAAAATTCGCAGTATTTATAAGCGAAAATACAGTCCAGTGAGTGTTGAACTATGCTAACATTTTTTCAGGTAAGTGAGAGAATACATTTATTTTTTATTTTTTTCAGATTCTATAAGAAATTTTATAAGAAAGCTCACAGGACTTGAGCGAACTGTCGATAATTTAAAGACGTTTCTCTAGTAATAGCGAAAAAAAGTCTATAAAAGTGGCAAAGGAAGGAAAAAGAGAATGGAAGTGAAGTCTGTATTCAGATACTGTACTTGTGAAATAAAATCACTAATTTCAACTTTTGCAATCATTCAAAAAATAGTGTTGTTTACATCTATAATTTCCTTGTGTGATATGACAGCTTCATATTAATTCAATGTCATAATAATTCACTCAAAGAGAAGGAAATTGAAAAACAAATGTGCATATTTAGTTGAGAAGTGAAAATCTCATGCAAGAATGGTGTAGTTGTTCTACATTTACATAATGATGAATCTTCAAAAACAATTTACATAATGATGAATCTTCAAAAACAGTAAACGAATTTTCAACCAACAAGTGTAACTTTCAACCAATTAGTTGATTTTTCATTAAAAAAAAATATAATTATTAACGAAAAATATAATGCATGCTATTAAAACTAAAAAAATATCCTATCTTTGAAATTATAATAGTCAAATTTAACGAACAAAATTAATGTTGCCGAAAAAACTAATAGTTGATAGTGAAAGCGAAAAAGATAGTAATTCTTAACTAACATCCGTTGAATTCAGTCAAAAAAGAAGAATTGTCGAAAATATAGTTGAATACTCTATAACATTTTTCGGTTCAGAGAATAAAAAGGTTTTAATCAATTTTTTAATTTTTCAACTAAATTGACAAATTCTCTCGAACATAGTTGAATTTTTAAGCCATAAATATGAACTTTCAACAGAAAAGTTGACTTTTATAATTAAATTCACTACAGAATTGTTAAATGATGAAAGTAAAGAACAAATTTTGTACAGAATAGTTATCAAAGAGGAAAAATTACACGACGTTTAATTTGCTTTAAACAAATTTTTTTTTCTTAATATGCGTAGCGTTACAAGATTATGAAATAATTAGAAAAATGAATAGGAAATATAGTGAATCTTATACAAATAGCCTACATCACCTCCACGAAAATTCCGTATTAGAAAGTTATTTGAAGGAAAATTCAACAATCAGCTGCTTCCGTTAAAAACAATTTTTCCATAAATCTTCCTTACTTACTATTTTTAACAAAACGAAAAAATTGAAAATTTATTCATCAAAAATTATTTTCTGAATTCAAGATTTAGCGATTATAATATAATATTATAATAGCTTCATGAAAATGTCAATTTCGATATAATTTATAATATTAGTATTCTACTTCTTTCATTCTGTAGATATTAGAAAGCTAGCCATAAAAACCGAGTTCTTCACAATTTTCGAAAATGTATCCCCAAAATTATTCAAAATTTGGTAAGTATATTGGACTCATTTAGCAGGGAACAGTTAGGTAAAGGTAAAGGTCGAGTTTCGGGCGATGAATGGAGACTGGGTGTTTGGAATGCTGGGGGAGTGAATGATCTTAAGATAAGAGAACTACGAGAAACTATGCACGTAAGGAAACTAGACATTCTTTGTGTACCTGAAATAAAGAAAAAGGGTTGCGAATGTGCGAAAGGGTGCTGAAAGGCGGTTTATAAATCTGGTCAGGAGTAGGTAGTGGATCACATGGTAGTTAAGGGTTCGATTTAATTATGAATGAAAAAGCAAGACAACATCGCATAGATCATAATTTTGTATCACCCAGATTGCTATGGGCTAAAATGAAGGTAGGAATCAGAAGATTATTCATCATAGCGTGCTACGCACCAGTTGATAGCGATTCGAGGGAAGTTAAGGACGCCTTCTGGGACACTTTAAATGATACAATAATTACTTGCGACCAAGGTGAAAGAATAATTTTGTTAGGACATATGAATGGATGGGTCGGCGTCCAACTTCAGGATACAGATACAGGAGGGGTTCTTGGTAATTTTGGGGATCCAACAAGAAAAAATGGTAACGGGGGAAAAATGAGTTGGCTTATGCTTAGAGAAGGACCTATTTATTACAAATAACTGGTTTCGACATAAAATGATCCATACTTACACCTGGTGTAAAGGAAATAACCGCAGTATAATTGACTTCGTTATTGCAGGTGAAAGACTAAGAGAACTAGTTACAGATACAAGAGTCATGAGGGGGGCCGAATGCATACTGATCATTACCTTTTAGTCTCCAAGATGACCTTAGGGCAGGGATGGAGAAGAAAGAGAACCAAACAAACGAAACAAACGCGAATCAAGTTCGAAAATTTACAGAAACCGGAAGTGCAAATAGATTTTCAGAATAAGATAAACGAACGTATAGATAAGGCAATTTGAATGCCGCTTGAAAGGAATAAAGATATAGAGGGCGCGTGGGCTTTACTGCGGGATACCATTGTTAAAACTGCGATTGAAGTGTGTGATATGGCGAGGGTAGGAAGAAAGTCTGGCGATGCGTGGTGGAACCATGAAATTGCGGCAGCCCAACAAGAAAAGAAAGAAGCGTACACAAGAACGTTGAACATTGAGGAGAGAAATAGACTCAAAAATGATTACAGACACAAAAAGAGGGAAATTAAACGTCTATTCAAAGAGAGTAAGGAGAAAACCAGAACAGAAGAAGAGAACAAAATAAAAAAACTGCTTTGAAGGAATTATGAAACTAGTATTTAAAGAGATGAAGGGAAGTAAAAGTACAAAGTTTGTTAGCATGAGAAACAGCAAAGGTGAAATGCTATATGATATAGACGGGATAGTAGACGCTTTAAAAGACTCTTTTAAAGAACCATTAGGAGGTGAAGATATAGGACAACAAAACTACGATATTGAACATAATGCATTAGAAAACCCAATTGAAAAAGTCTCTGTCACTGAGGTCAGAGATATAATCAAGAACTTGAAAAACGGTAAGGCTGCTGGTATAGATAGTATTAGCGCTCAAGTGCTTAAATACCGCCTCGGGTCGGGCTCTCCTCTTCGGCTCCTTCTTCTTCTTCATGGATGCGGGTGTAGAAGCGATCTCTTCCACCTCCTCATCCTTTAGAGTCGAGGACGCCGCGATGGTAGTGCGCGTCCTCGGTTTCGTCGTTCTCTGTTTCATAACATCTGCCTCAACGGGACTCGTTGAAAGCTCCCTTCCGCGCTTCCCAAGTTGGGTGTTGGGAGCTTCCACGGCTTCTTCTATTTGAGTCTCGCTGTTGCTCGTGTCTTTATCGACCTTCGCCTTATTCAGGTGCTTTTTTCGACCTCCTCTTCAACATGCTTATTCGCTTCTTAGCAGGAAAGTTCGGCAGAGCCTAAGGTCAATGCCATCCTTTCTATTAGAACCTGGGCCTCCTTCAGTCCATCCCTGATAGGCATGAACATATTCCTCTTCGTGGAGCAGAAGTCCTGCATCCTTTCCAACACATCGTCCAAATCAACATTGATTTTCCTAGCTTCCTCCATATTTTCTTCCGCATTTCTTCGGTCCTGTCTGGACGACTTTTCACTTTCGTCCAGCACTTCTACCATATCTAGATCTCCTTCCAACTCATCAAATATATACTTCGGTTTATGTTTTCATTATTCGTCATTTGAATTCCCACGAGTAGCTAGGGAAATAAAGGTCCGCCCTCGCAGAGCCCCGCATGCGAGGGTAAGGTCTGCATACTCTTGAAGGCGACCTGGCATCCTAGAGACACCGTTTGGAACACCACACCCCTGGTGCCACGCAGTCTTCGGCACGGTGGATTAACGCCTTGGCTTGGAGGTTTTTCCTTCGGGACCATCCCTGGACCCTTGCCTGCTACTGCTTATTGAGTAGTGTATCCGTATTCAGCAGAAACCCTCGATACAGGGCCGCAACAGGAAGCGGTCGTGGTTTTTTCTCGGTGTGTACTTCACCCAGTCTGTTTGGTCCGCGGGGCCTATTTTATTTTAGCCCTATCCTCTGTTTCCAGAGAGCTTTCCCCTATCCGCCATCTGGGGGACGCGCCACGTATGGGTTACAGACTCCCACTGTGGTATAATATTAGTATTGTACTTCTTTCATTCTGCAGATATTAGAAAGTTAGCCATGAAAACCGGGTTCTTCACAATTTTTGAAAATATATCCCAAAATTATTCAACATTTTGCAAGTATATTGGTCTCATTTAGCAGGGAACAGTTACCAGATAAGCCCGTATCTTTGGCGATGTACTTTTCTAGACGTTATTGAAGATTAAACAGGAAGTACACACTTTTTCAAATTTTTTCAAACTATGGCAATGAATGTTGATCTTCTGGATAAAAAATACATATGCAGAAAGACAGCAACTGTTTTTCAGAATGTTAAGTTTTTTCTGTTGTGAGTTGAGGTAAAACAAAGTTTCCAAATAGGTTATTTTCATTTATGGTAAAATTCATTTCTGAATGGTTCTAAATTTTATTGCTAAAATAGAATATTCAAATTGTTGATGATTTATCAGTATACATTTTCTACCAAATAGTTCAACTTTCCACTTAAGAGATTAATGTTAAACAAATAGTTAAATTTTCAAACTAAAAATAAATTTTGGACCATATACTTGAATTTTGAACTAAGATAGTTGAATTCTTCAACAAAAATGTGAAAGTCAAATTTTTATTTCAAAAATCAATGTTTAACCAAACTGCTGAGTTTTCTACGAAGTAAAAATATTTATAACCAAAAGAGAATAATTTACAACAAAATATGTGATATTGGATATTCGATTAAACCAGATTCTACTTTTGGATCAAAAACCGTTAAATTTAATTGAAAAAGACGAATTTTTTAACAAAACAGTTATCCTTTAACGAAAAAGTATACTTCTCAACTAATTGTTTAATTTTCAACAAAGGACTTCAATTTTCAAATACAAAAGTCGATTTGAAATCGAAAACCTGAGTTTTCAACCATTTAGCATAAAAGACGTAAATGTTTAACCAAAAATCCACAATTTTTCAACAAAACAGTCAATTTTTTCACCAAAATGATTATTTTTTGACTAAAATGAAGAATATGAAAACCTCACATAAAATGAAAAATCTTCAACTAAAAAAATGACTGTTGACAAAATTGTTGAATTATTTATGATGCAGAAATTTCTTAACTAGAGAAGATGCATTTTTAACAAAACATGTAATATTTTATATTCCGAACAAAATTATTTCAATTTCAAACAAAAAAACCATTTAAATCAACCAAAAGAGGCTAATTTTCAACAAAACTTTTATAATTTCAACCAAAAAGGATACTCTTCACCAAAATTGTTTAATTTTCCGCAAAGCGGATTAATTTTCAAGCAAGTGGTACACATTTTCACACAAAAAATGAATTTTTAACTCAGAAGAATAATCTTCTAACAAAAAAAGAAGAATTTTCAACCATACAATTACACTTTTTACCAAAGAGTATGATTTTCAACTCTAATGATGTGTCGACACATAAAAAGATCCTCTTCAACCAAATACTTGAATTTTCTATCAAATCTTCACAAATATTCATGGAAGCATAATTTTTCAAAATGAAGAATTATCAAAAATTTTCCCGAGAATCTTGGCAACATTTTTATATTGTTATAAATCCTTCAAAAATCCTCAAGAAGCTTGAAAACTTTATTTTCAATGTAACTTATTTCGAAAATATTTTCAGAACTTTTACATATCTTTTAGAATTATTCCAATTGTTTCCAAATTTTTCTCAAATCCTGCAAAATAAAAAAAAAGTTACTTTAAATTTTGAATTTTGAATATGAGCGGCCTACAGCCAGCAAACGTTACCACGTTACCAGCGTTACTCTCGAAAATCGTCAGAATCGAAAACGAAAATATCGTTTAGAGATTTGATATTAAGGATTATAAGCGTAATTTACCATTATAATTAATTATTGCAAACAAATAACAAAATACACAAATTCGTCTCTCTCCATGAAAAAGTGCAACGATGATTTAGCACAAAAATTAATGTATAAGAATAGATCAAAATTCTTAATTTAAATTACCCGTCACAAAATTTATGGTTTGCTCATTTCATTATTGACAATGGATGATCCTCAGAATGGCCCAAAATAGCATTCGACAATTTTTTTAAATTTTCATTTATATCGCCAGAAAATTTGTTCGGTTTCACAGAAATTTAATCCATTTTTTAAAAATAATATTTAGAGGTCGCTCGAGCGCCGTGAGATCTCTATTTCTTCTCGCAAAAATGGAGCATAACGATTGTTATGTCTCTGATTCAATTTTAACTAAATTAACGAAACTATTATTTATGAAAGCTTGAATTTTTAGAATATACTCAGAATTTAAATGACATCAATTATTATAAACAAAATTTAAATGGAAAATGAAGACTTTCAAGCAATGAAGAAGAGGAATAGAAATCTACCGAAATTTTAATTTAAGATGTTGATGAACTTCAAAAAATTGTTCGTACTGATGAGGAAAACATTTTGTTTTCGAAACGTTGGCTACTGCCAGTGTGCAACAAAGGATTCAACAACTTATCTCCTTTTATTTGGTCTGAAGTATGTCATAAAAATACCTATTATATTATTATACATTTTATATCACTCAGACAAACAACATCGCTTGAAACACCATCATTAATCTAACTAATCATTATTATTACTTGTAGTGAGCCAAAAAACCTGCTCAGACCAATGATATACCTTTCCTTGTACTTGATCCCTACGTTTCTATTTGCCGGAAGTTTGTTTAGTGTCAGAATTAATTTTGTAAAATTATTTGTTCCAAAGATCCATAAAATCGCCAAAAATATGGCCTAAAGAAAATTTCGAAATTCGGTTGCTGAGCGTGGTCGCTCTTTCCAATTGAGCTAGACTTAGAGCAAATATTTGTTTTACGCAAAGTTGTAGTCAGAACAATTTTTTGGGGAAGAATTGGAAATAAATTTAAAGAGAAGGGAATATACAGCAGCACACCTGAAAGTATGTGTACATTTAGTATATATTTCATGAATTTCGGGTGGTGGAGGTCAAACCCGGTTTATCTCCCACGTGCCTATCGCCTTGGTTCTGCGCTCGCTGAATGTTGGTGAATCTAGACACGAAAATATCTGAAGATTTAATGGGTGATAAATCTTGCCGATATCAAAACTTGTGATATGTAAAATAATCAAACTGTAGTCGTTGACATTTCAAACGTTCCTCATTCGGATAAATCATGATAGGTAAACAGTGAAAGAGTGGAATTTTAGGAAGAGCGAGGGAGCGGGATCTTGTAAAATCAGCTCCCTGGTTAGTATAGAAGTGAATATCTTCCAAAAATTTCGCTGTTACGCGCAGCAAAATCTTCAAGAGTAACTTTTCAATTCTCTCTCGTTGAATCTACCTAGCAATAATGAAGATCATCATTCTATCCCTGACCTGCATGTGTTTCATCGTTTTGATCGGTAAGTGTAATATAATATCTGATATATAAAATCAAGTGGCCTAAAACGTATCATGCTCATACAAATCCACAGTTTTCGTCCAATCGGCACAAAATTTTGCCGATATTTTCTTCGGGCTCCCAGACAGATCGTTAGATGATTCGGATCCCCAAATTGGGTGATCCTTTTTTTCTGTATCACCTACGAAGCTCGGTTGAAAAGTCTAGTATTTTATTTTTGGTTGCGAATTCATTCATACTGGTTAATAATTTAACTTTATAAATCGTATTTGACGGAAATGTGTATTGTTTTACTTTACACAAACCTGAGACTTCACCTTGAAGCTCACTTAATGATTTTCGACCATATTGTGGATATCTGTGCAACATCAAGGAAATATGAATGGGCTTTTTATGTATCAAATGTTTGTTTGTACTTCGTGACGTGAGAGAGGTCCATATAAAGATCACATATATTCAGAGCATCAGTCATCAACCAGTGTAAAAAAATTCACGAATATCTGTTTGCTTCTAATAATTTAGATGCAATGGACAGAGGAAATGACGGACCTCTACCAGCCGCACATTTCGAAAACATTCGTGAAGGAAGCATCATTTCTGTGATGATTAGAGGTAACGACTATGCTGAACATGGAGAACTTTATCAGTATACTCCTGGCGACGAGCACATCTGGAAGAACCTCGAATATTGCGATGGCGATACAGGCATCGTCCCAGTAGCAGAAAACGTTTACATAACAGTTGTTGATCCTGGTCGGTCTGGTCAGCCACGAAGGCCAAATCGTCATTTCGCTGCTTCACTCCGACGTCGAAGGAATGCCGCAGGTCAAATGAATCAAGTAACCCAGTGCTTTATAAAAGACGGCGATCATGTTTATCGAGCACCACTATCACCTTTCACGCCAAATAAGAATGATTTAGCTAGTCTTGTCTTTGTACTAGGTGAATATCTGCCTCATACGCATGTAAGATTAGTTGGGGCGCTACACGTTTTCCCCCGCCAGGGTGCTGGTCGTAACTGAGTTCAGCAATAAAACTAATTATAAGGAACAATCCCACAGGACATCTTGATATTAACAACAATTTTTATTTGAAAATGATGTATTCTTTTGTTTTTCTATAGAAAAACATAATAAACACGTTCAAATAAGTCACTTATTGCAGTCGAATTACCATCACAAAAGAGTCACATCCAAATTTGTCTTATCAGGATTTTTAATTGGGAAACGATATTATCAAATAAAACTATTATTCTTTGACAAAAACTCTGGCCTAAATTTATTTTTATCTCCTTTATAATATATATATATATATATATATATATATATATATATATATTCTCTATTTATTTCTACGTTTAGTATCTGGAGGCATGCTTTTTATCTAAAAAAATATGACCTCACTTGGTTGAAGCGCTTCATTCTTAATTATACATTTGCCACGTTACGATTGGTATAAATTATGGTAGTAATTTAATTCCTTTACTCAAACTTATGTGACTAAAGTCCACAGAATATATAAGGGAAAATATAATCATCTATTAAAATTAAGTAAAGGAATTTTTCAACAATGTAATACAGTAATACATACGGTCAGACGATATTTACTTTATTACAACTCGTTCTTTAAAAATTATACCGATCCATGTTCGATATTTACAAATTTTTAGTTATTATTTTCAAGTTCAGTTTGTGTCAAACTATTGTTTAAAATAAGTTAATCCTTAGAATTTATTCTCCAAGCCCCTGAAATTATTACTCAAACACTTGAGATTATTCGGAAGTCAAAATTATACTGGAACGTTAAGCGCATACTAATTACCGTTTCTTTAGAGAAAGCAGTTCTTTTTTTCAGATAAGTGAGAGGGTACATTCGTTTTGATTTCATAGGACATCTTGCAGGATATAAACACATTGTGAATAATTTGCAGATGTTTTTCAAACTATACCGAGAAAATTCCTCCTCGTTCGGAGAAGTGTGGAGTGATTTTTACGGTCGCAAGCAACATGCAGTCAAAAGCAATCAAACTAAAAAACAACAACAAGAGACAAGTTAAATAGATTTGGAACACAATTGAATAAAATAACACACAAATAACAACAATACCGAAAACCAAAAAACCTGATTGATGCCTTCGAAGAAGATTCTTTCGAACCAGTAAATTATAATATAGTTTCTGAGCTGAGACAGGGCTCAGTAAATTTACCAGTGGCTTTTTTTGTGCTTGCTGATCATTCTCATATCGATAATGATGTGAACGAAAATCTCGGCTGCCTTAGTTCAAGAAATCAGACTGGGGTTTGTTGCATGTGCCAAGGTTTATTTTTTATGATTCTTGAATATTACTGCGGGAATTATGAAAATGAACTAGTAGTTAAAAAAAGTGTCTTGGGTGATTATTTTCAATTTGAATTTTGTTTGCCTCTTTTAGAAGAAGATTGCTGATATAGAATTCATTTAATGTAGCTTGGTATTTTTTGTTTTTTTGTTAAATACTATTGTGAAAACGAGGATATACATTATTGTCTTGGAAAAGAACCTGAGTTGACTATTTGGAATACAAATTTCTTTCTGGCACTTCAGTTAGAAGCAGCCGAGACAAAGTTTGATGAATGTTCTAGGGGTTTAGTAATCGATTTGATACTTTCACGATGATTCATTATGATAAATTTGAAAATGTTTTCCGGGTTTTATCCTTGTGCAAAGCTACGAATCTTGCCAACGTTTCGTGAACATTGTAGATCATTTAGTTAGGGCTAACCTAAAACAGGAGTTCAAGTCTTGTTCAAAGAACCCGGAAGGACGAAAAGCCAAATTGGAATGGTATTATATCCATTGTCCCTATTGATGTTAATGGGGTGTTTTAAAATTTGGATTGCTTCGCTATGTTTTCCTGGAAAAATATCGTACGTTTTTGCGATGGCGGTTGTTTTGTTAGATAAAACGCTATGGCCTGTTTCGAAATGATGCTCAATTGCTCAGCTAGTGCAGATTGAGTGGAATTTTTTAGCCTGACTTTATTCTCATGTTCCTTCACACGGTGGCTCACCGCTCGCCCGGTTTTGTCAAATACAAATTTCGCCATAAGAACAAGAGATTTTACAACCTCCCGGATCACTGAAAAGTTTTTTTTTCTTTATGATTGTTTAGTAGAAGATTTTCTATTCTTCAGGTTGTTTAAATATGGTTTGTATGTTTTGTTCGTTGAGAATTCATTCTATTTGTTCTGTGATACCTGAAATGTAGGGTAGGATGGTGGGAGGAGGCATGTAGGTATCTGTTCGTATGAGTGTGTTTCCTGTAAACTTCATGTCCTAATGTTTTACCAGATTTTTTATAAACTAATATCCATGGTAAAGTGGTATATGGTAAAATAATCCATGGTGAAGTGAATATTAGCATGTAATCAATTGATGAAATGGAAAAACTTGTGCAGTTTATCTAGTCCATAAAAGTTTCGTCAACGTAACGGCACCAAAATTCCAACTGAAGCTTCGATTGGTTGTAGATTTTAGTTTCTAGATTTTCCATAAATGTGTTGGCTATTACAGGTCAGACTGGAGATCCCATTGCTACTCCTGAGGTTTGTTCGCAGAATTGGTTATTAAAAGAGAAGTGAGTTAAGTGTGATTCTGTTTTATCTTTCTGATTAAGTCAACAGAGTTTAGGGCGTGCGGGATATAGAGCTTCCAGTTCAAGGATTCAGTTTTTTAGCGAGGAAGCTTACTACGTTGTAAGCTGGTGAGTTTATTGTGCTGACGATGGTTTCCTAGCTTTATTTCATTATCTCTTGAATCATGATTATCAGACGTGGACTTTTCTTCAAGGCTATAATAACGCAAGGATTATAAATTTTTCTCCGAAATTCTGTAAATATCAAACAATTACGCCATTTCAAGTTACATCAAATTAACACGAAGCAATTGTATCTTCGCCATCTGTGTTTTATTTGATCAGCTGTTCTTGTTAAAAATAAATTCTCTCAGAACTCAGAATCTTTCTTAAGTAATAGTTTTATAACAATAACGTAATAAATAATAATTAATAAGATAATAAAGAAGTCAATATAGGTATAATTGGACTAAAATTCATCTTTTTTGGTGGAAAATTGAACCACTCAAGATTGCAATAATAGTTAAATGGAAGTTACATGAAAACATTACAAATTTGTGGAATTTCTTGTTTCAGGACAATTAAATTAGAACCTATGTAGGTAAACAGTTGCAAATTAAAACTTTCGTAATCGAAAATGTACTAAGTTACTAACTGAAATTAAAAATTCTTGAAATTTTTACAATTTCTAATTTCAAACTTCGCAATCAGCCAATTTCAAAGTCAAAATTCGAAAATTGCACGATTTTTATTGTTTGGGTAATTAAACTCAAACTGTATAATTGAAAAGTTAAAATTTAAACATATATTAGGGTTAGGTTTGAAAGCAGCTTTAAGCTGTACCTCGCCCTTTGGGTTCTTATGTTAACTCTGTCTGCCATGTACATATCATTCTTGTTACGAACTCAATAAAGATTTATTATTATTATTATTATTATATAATTTGAAATTTACTAATTTTTTGATTTTTGATTTTCTCACTGCATTATTGCCAATGGGCGATAATTAGGGTGGTCCAACTTTGAGCTTTTTGTTCTTAAAAACTTTTTTTTTTAAATCAGGCATTAATAACTACTTAATTTCCACTTTGAATTTGTCATAAGGTGGGCATTTTAAAATGAAAACTTCCAACATTATGCAACTTTAACTGTATATGTAAATATTTTTGACTGGAGTATGTAAAGTGGTTTATTGTAAAATTTAAATAAATTCGAATCTGTTTGAATGTTGATTAGTTTTGTTATTGTTGAAAATGATCTTTTTCAGCTGAAAATAGAACTATTCGATTTTTGCTTCATTCAAATCGGCTCAAAATTCGACTTTCTTGGTAGAAAATTGATTGTCTTGTTCAAAAGTTAATCTTTTTGGTTGAAAATTCAGTTTTTTGGCTAAAAATTCAGCGATTTTATTGAAAATTATTCTTATTTGTTTGAAAATGACATTTTTGGGATAAAAATTTCACTTGTATTTTTGAAGTTGTAAGTCTATCATTTTGGTTAGAAGTTTGACTATTTTTATAGAAATGTAATTTTTTTTCTTGATGATAAATTTTTTGTTAATTAAAATAAACTTTATTTTTTTTGCAAAGTTTTCGGATTGAGTTAAAAATGTATTTGCATCGTTGGAAAATCGTCTCTTCATCGTTTAAAATTCTACTATTTTGGTAGAAAATTCACATTTTTTTCTCTTTGGCATTGCTGAATATTGTCATGTCTATGTGGTTATGAACGAAAAAATAGATTATGTTACTGGCTTGATTATTTTTTAATTAAAATTTTTTTCGTTTTTCTGTTGTTGAAGAAAGCAGAGAAGCGGTTCGTTAAATGTGCCAGGGTTTATTTTTTGTGATTGTTGAATATTACTGCGGAAATTAGGAAAATTTTTGAATTAGGGGTAGGTGGTAGAGTTATGGGTGGTCTTCGGACAATTATTATTATTATTATGATTTGTGGTAAGCCAAAAAGCCTGCTCAGACCAATGATGTGCCTTTTCTTGTACTTACTCCGTAAGTTTTCATTCCGGGGAAGTTTGTTTAGTGTGAGAATGAATTTTGTAATATTATTTTGGAGTGTTTTGAAGATTCATAAAATAGCCAAGAAGTATGTCATGGAGAAAATGTCAAAATTCTGTTGTGGACCGTGATTGCTCTTTCCAATTTAGCTAGACTTACAACAAATATTTTTTCTACGCAAGAGCGTAGCCAGAAAAAGTTTTTGTGAAGGAATTTGAATTGGAAAAAAATTTCGAAAGGGGGGAATATGCAGCAGAATACCTGCAAGTATGTGTACATTAAGTACATATTTCATGAATTCCGGGTGGTGGAGGTCAAACTCGGTTTATCTCCCACGTGCCTATCGCCTTGGTTCTGCGCTCGCTGAATGTTGGTGAATCTAGACAGGAAAATATCTGAAGATTCAAAGGGTGATGAATCTGGCCGATATTAAGAATTGTGAGATGTGAAATAATCAAACCGTTTTCTTTAACATTTCAAACGTTCCTCATCAGGATAAATAACGATAGGTGAACAGTGAAGAAGGGCAAGTGAGATTTTAGGAATAGCGAGGGAGTGGGATCTGGGAAAAGCGACTTCCTGGTTAGTATAGAAGTGAATATCTTCCAAAAATTTCGCCGTTATGTGCAGCAAAATCTTCAAGAATAACTTTTCAATTTTCTCTCGCTAGATCTACCTGGCAACAATGCAGATCATTATTCTATTCCTTACATGCATGGGATTAATCGCTTTAATCGGTAAGTGTGATATAATATCTTATATATGAAATCAAGTGGCTTAAAACGTATCATGCTCATAGAAACCCAAAATTTCTGTCAATTCGGCACACAATTTTGCACACATATTCTTTCGGCTTAACTGTGGAATTGTCAAACCAAAATCACGAATTTTCTGCAAAACAATTAAATTTTCGACCCTCAAATATGAATATTTGAGAAAAAAGTAATTTTTCTACGAAATTTTTTCATTTTCAAGCCAAAAGGATCTTAATATTCAGGTAGATTTTTTCGTATACATATTATCACTTCTAACCATAATTTATGTTTTTTTCTTGCACTTTAAATGAGATGAGACATTTAAAATCTGAAAGCGAAATCTGTCATGACGTTATAATCATATATATCTGGTATGACACTTTTTTACTCAATTATTAAAGAAAGCTGATGATAACGAAGGATTTTGTTTTCGGAATTTCATACAGAAAAAAAATCTATGGGAAATTATACGTCTCAACCTTGAGAAATTGTTATGCATTTAACTTTGCTGGGATTTCAAGCAAAATCATCATTCATGAATCTTGCGTTGAACTTATTGAAAATTTTACACAAGTGTTTCTAAAAGTGTGGAAAACTCATCAAATCAAGAGAAAATCCTACTAATCCCTCAGTGGAAATATATCAGTTATTCCGGGTTATATAGGATTTATTTTAATTTCATGAATATGGCAATGAGATAAGATTTGACAAGTGGAAAATTTCGATATGAAGCGCGGTTTTGTAACATTTTCAACTCTATTAAAACGATAGGAAGGCAATATTGTAAAACTTGTCAATACGAGAAGGAAATAAAAATGGGAAGATTATGACTATTCACGCAACCTATTTGTTTCACCTCATTTCCTTATAAAGGGCATATTGCGAAACTTGCAAATACGATTTGACAACTTCACCAAAAGAACGTATTTAAAATTGAATCTAAATGAAAATACTAAAATCTCGACTACAATTATTTTCACAATTTCTCTATTTTACTTCACTTTATTGACGTTGAAGAAATTTAAGACGTGCACTCCATATGTACCACGAAATTCTATAAAATTTAACAGAGCACACCTGAGAAAAATTCACTACTTGATTGGTATTCAAAATCGCTAACACAATAATGAATCATTATAGAAATTTATTATTTTTTCATGATTTCATCCGTGAAATTCTAAATAAAACTATTTTACGTTTGAAGACAAAATACACCAACCAGCCACATACTGGCTGAATCTCAAATTAAACATTTTTTTTCATCTTCCTTTTCTTTCCGAAAAAGACGTAAAAATTCGATTTCATGGGACAAAAATGAACCTGGTTTTGGTTAAGGATTCAACTGTCTTGTTGACAATTTTTCTTTGCTAATTCGATTTTTATATTAAAGTTGATTCTGCTCGGCTGAAAAGTCTAGTATTTCATTTTTGGTTGCGATTTCATTCATATTGGTTAATAATTAAACTTTATAAATGTTATTTGACGGAAATGTAATTTTTTTTATTCTTCAGAAACTTGAGACTTTATCTTAAAGGTTACTTAGTGCAGTTTTCTTATTTATAACAAGCAAATAGCACAATCTCATCAGATTTCCAGTTTTTAAAATTTTGGCAATATTATGGATATTTGTGCCACATCAAAGAATGGTGAATGGTTTTTTTATGAATTGGATGTATTTTTGTACTTCATGATGTGAGAGAGGGTTATATAAAGATTACATATTTAAAGTATCAATCACCAACCGGCGTACAAAAATTCACAAATCTCTGTTTGTAATAATTCAGATGCAATGAATAGAAGAGATGGCCCACCTCTAACAGCCGAAGATTTCGAAATTATTCGTGAAGGAAGCATCATTTCTATAATGATTAGAGATAACAACTATATTGAGCATGGAGAACTTTATGAGTATACACCTGGCGAGGAGCATGACTGGAAGGACCGCCAATATTTCCACGGCGATACAGGCAACATTTTAGTGGCAGAGCGCGTTTACGTAACAGTTGTTGATCCCGGTCGGTCTGGTCAGCCACGAAGGCCAGATCATCATTTCGCTGCTACTCTCGAAACTCGAAGGAATGTCGCAGGTATAACCAATCGAGAAACCCAGTGTTTTATAAAACAAGGCGACAATGTTTATCGAGCAACACTGTCACCTTTCACGCGAAATAGGAATGCTTTAGCTAGTCTAGTCTTTGTACTAGGTGAATATCTGCCTCATAAGCATGTAAGATTTCTTGGGGTGCTACACGTTTTGAACCGCCAGGGTGCTGGTCGTAAGTGAGTTCAACAATAAAACTAATTGTGGGGAACTATCCCATCGGACATCTTGATACTAACAGCAATGTTCATATGAACATTATGTTTTTATTTGTTTTTAAATATAAAAGCATAATAGACACGTTTAAATAAGTGACTTGTTACAGCAGAATTACCATAAAAAAAGTGTTACATCCAAATTTGTCTCATTAGGATTTTCAACTGTACAATACACATTATCGAATAAAACTATCATTCTCTGAAAAAAACTGTGACCTAATTTCATTTCAATCTTCTCCTCAATATATATAGTGCTAAGGAAATTGCGAGATGAATGCAGCAAGCTGTCATCATTGGGTCGCTTCGTGTCCTCAAGACACACGAGGGTTTCGCCGGCCTGTCGTTGTGATTTCTTCGTGCCCTGTGACCAACCATTTCACAGTTGTGAGACGTGGCCACAGCTGTGATTTACAGCGGTTCTGCTGCCGGCTATTGACATTTGTTGGATGGCGGTTGCTCTTAGTGGGACCCTGCGGTGGTTGTTTAACTTTTTTTTTAAATTATATGTATATATATATATATATATATATATATATCATGTTTAGACACTGGGGGCATGCATTTTAGCTAAAAAAATATGCCCCCCTTGGTTGAAGCGCTTTATTTTTAATTATACATTAGCCGCATTATAATTGATGTAAATTATGAAAGTAATATAATTAATTTACTTAAAGCCATGTGAATAAATCTGCAGAATTTATTTACTATATGTTTTTGGCTCGCCGAATTCGAATCCGAGCTCCAAAAAATCCCAGCACGTCAGGGTTCTGACATAACCTCAAATATCATGATAACATTTTTTTCTTAGTCCGGGGATCGGACCATGGTTACCATATGTTTTTGGGGTCACTGGAAAAATCGTATCTTTTCACGTCTCTGACGCACAGTGAGTTTTTTTTACAAAATCTTGTTCAAAATTCAGCTGAATACTCAATTTTCAACCGATTCTAATACATTTTTTTCAATACTCGAAACGAATTATAATTTCATGTATTACCATGAAATCGGTAATATCTTCACACACAAACCTCGAACCCACGAACCTCAAACCCAAGAGCCTCAAACCCACAAACCCGCAAACCCACAAACCCACAAACCTCGAACCTCAAAACCACTAAAAATTATACCTCCAACCCACAAACCTCAAACCCACGAACTTCAAACCCACAAAACTCAAACCCATAAAACTCAAACCCCCAAACTCACAAAGCCACAAACCCTAAACCCAAAAGACATCAAGCGCGCAGACCTCAAATCCACAAACTTAACACCTTGAGCCCATAAACCTACAAACCTCAAACTCACAAATCCATAAACCTAAAACCTCAAACCCACAATCCTCAAACACGTCAACCTAAAACTACAAACCGACAAGCCCACAAACAGCAAACCCACAAGCCCATAATCCTCAAACCCGTAAAACCACAAACCTCAAACCCACAAACTTCAAACGCACAAACCTCAAATCCACAAACATTAAACCCCCGAACCCATAAATCAACAAACCTCAAACTCACAAATCCACAAACCCACAAACAGCAAACACATAAACTTCAAACCCACAAACCTCAAATCCACAAAGCTCAAACCCACAAATCTCAAGCCCACAAACCTCAAACCAACTAACCTCAAACCCCCAAACCCGTAAACCCACAAACCTCAAACGCACAAACCTCAAATCCACAAACATAAAACCCTCAAGCCCATTAACCTACAAACCTC